>CP042195.1:1800000-2301422 GCA_007735645.1 Venturia effusa
ACTAATAACCGCGCTACCCTACGTTTCCTCTAGAAGGCTAATCGTTAATAGCTAACTCTTACTCTAGTAGAGAAGAAGTATATTATACTATCCTTTATTCTTAACGAAGGAAACTAATCTTTATTAGCTAAGTTATCGTACAGTTCGGAGCCTAGGGTCCTAATAGATTAAATAGTCGTCGTACTAGATAGAATAATCTAGGTTCTACTAGTTAGGCTTCGTAAGTAGCGAAAGGAACTCTTTAAGCTTCGTTTCTAACGAAAGTAGTACTAGGTTCTTCCTAAACTACGGTATTAGTATAGCTAAGTACTTTAGTTATAAGATCGGTAGAGTTCCTCTTTCTAATTATAAGGGATAAGTCTATATTAGCCTCGATATACCTATACTCCTTCTATATAGTTATAACTTTAGTTATACTATCTTCGAGTAGTACGTAGTTAGATCTAGTCTTTAGAATAGGTATATAGAAGCTATAGTACTATTAATAGCGGTAAGATATACCCTTATCTCTAATAAACCCCTAATATACTTTCGTTTTTAATAAGGCTAATATTTTATAGAAAGTCTCTCGCGAAGGCCGTAAGCTTATATATAATACCTTCGTCGCCGCTTAGAATATAGGTTATATTAGTACTAATTAAGTTCTAGCTACTAGAATTACCTAGAATTAGCTCGTTAGTTATATATTAGTTACCTATAATACTTAGCTAGTTAGATCTTAAGTAATCTTAGTCTACTCGTTTTAAACGAGGATTAAAAGTCCTAGGGTTAAAAGGCCTAAAAATATCGTTCGTTCTAAACGAGAAGACTTTAATTAGTAGCTTTTCTTTTTAACTCCTAGTTTAGTATATCTAAGTACTAGTTCGAGTTTAGCGAGTTTTACTTTTATAGAAGCGGTTATAATTTATATTCTATTTATTTAGAACGAGTACCTTATAATAATTAATAAAAGATTATTATATATTATATACTATAGTATAATACAGCTTCGTCAGTAACGAACGTAAGACTAGGATATTACGCTAAAGTAAGCGAGATTACGCTTGTTTTAGTTTCGCCGAGGGAGGCCACCGGTGGCATGGCCACCGGTGGCCTCCATAGTCATGCCCTACCTAGTCGGTACCTACCTTGTTGGATCAGAAGCTTGTGAAGTAATAGTTAGTCTTGCGCCACGGTCCCGTGCCGTTAGAGTGGATCTGACACTGAGTCTGTTTTATGGGGAATACCGCCATCGTGATTTCTGCATTTGTGGAGCGCAAGGGACCAAGCCTTGAGATGCAAAGCCCGCAGGCTCGGCCTGTCGCACGCAGACATGGCCATGGCCATTCACAATGGTCCAACTACGTTTTCCTTGATTGGCCAGGTGTATGTTAGGGTCTCTATGAGTAATCTGGGGTAGGCGAGTCCACCAGAAATGACGTGCTACGACGGAGTTCTTGGAGTCGGGACGACTCCTCGGAGTTTGCAGCGATCTGATCTCCGTCCATGGGTTGTGGGAACAGATCCGCGGAGAGAAGGATTTTGAAGCAAAAAAGACACCGCTGGGACCGTTTGGAGTCTTCGGTGATGACCTTCACGAGAGGAGGAGTCATAATTCGGCCGAGACTGTGTGGTCTCAATAGACTCATGCATCGCTCGAGACGGAGTAGTAGTCGATCTTTCAAGCGATCAGTGCGATGCGGGACGATCCTGTATCGAACAGGACTGTAGATGCCTTCAAGGTTTTCTTGACTGATCGTCGAAAGCTCTGTAAGTGACATCGGAACATCCGGTCTGTGGAGCCAATTCGCGGAAGGACCGACAAGACCACACGCTGAGATCCAAGTCAAATCTTGTATCCGTATGAGGCAAGTCGGGCGAAGGTGGGATTTCTTCCTTGATGAGGGAACGATGTAGAGATGGGGAGTGTCCCTGAACGACGAGGCGCTCGCTAAAGAGGCGGAGGTTCCTCCTGCTGTTTGACGACGTAATGGATGCAAGGATGGTAGAGAGTACGGCGAATGGCGAAGCCGCCGAGCCTTGAGCTGGTTGCCTTATTACCAAGATCATTGCCAAGGAGCATTTGCGGAGTGTTTTGTGCTTCCTTGATGGGTTGGCATCGTCAATAGTCAATACTAAGGTTCAATGTACAAATGTGGTTTGAGCTCGGAATCGGTACTGATCTCCGTGCATCGCGCTTGATATACTGAAATAGCATCAATAATCGACAATTATTCAAGTATTCCCCTGCGCCCACGTGCACTTCGAGACACTGTGAGCATACAGAGCATTCTCAAATCAATGGTGCTGCAAAGGCGCAGATCAACATATCGCAGATCCCGCCTGGCTGACAGGGACAAGATATTTTAGGACATGTCGCTTGCCATTGGAGGCGGAGCATTTGTTATTTAGATACCCTGGTCCACGGCAACCGCGAGCTGTCTGCATGAGTCGCCGCCTGATTTACGAGCTTCGAACTCTATGATCTCCATCACTGCGCATCTTCGATACCTCAGTTCGTTGCCGAACAGGATCGTTGCTACTCGCGTTCAATGCGCTTTATTTACTGTAGTATTTGCAATGTGTCCAGATTTTACATAGTTTCACTCGGTGCTTAAGCAGTGAAGACATTACCCCAATTCATCTTTCTGAACGGAAATGACTCGTTGCTGGTCCGAGAATACGAGTAGACGGCGAATACGAGTTCGGATAGGGTCTCCAGAACATGGGCTCCATGAAGGCGATCCAACACGGCGCGAGGCTGAGCGGGTTTCCCACGGCCACTAACTCGAATAGGAGATAGCTTTGGTCGTCGCCAAGTATATCGACGTGAAGTCATGTCTCGTAGGACACGCTGATGTATTCGAATCCATCCGTGGGATCATTTATTTCAAGCTATGTCGGATGTTTCGCTGTCCATACTTAAGCAGAATCCTCACTTTGCCAATGATTTGCTGGTAGCTGTCGAGAGCATGGACATGTAAAGGTGCATGGTGCGGCTGTTCGACTTCATCAACAAGGATCACCAATCAATCTCCAATGTAATACGATTTCACGCTGAAAACAAAATGGTGGCATGTTCAGCAGAACAATGAGTCGAATCTCCACCCGAAGTACGTCAGAGCTGAGAAAATCTGTTCTCCGTTTGGACACCATGATCTATTTCTGTTCGAGCTATTCGGCGCAGTTCTGTCCGACCACGGATCTCAAAGTAGTAGATTGGGTGCGAACAGGTGTGAGGTCGATTCATGCGCAAGGTTAAATTGGAGATAACATGAGCCGCAGAAATTCGAGCGGAGTCTGTCCGTGCCCAGCAATCGCCATTGATTTGATCCAAGAGAAAGGGTCCTGGTTGCCAGGTTTGGGGTGGAGGGTTGGGGGTGCAAGGACCATACAAATACCTAGGCGAGCAGGGCGTCCTTCTCTGCAATGGGACGCAAACGTGCCGCCAACGTGCCGCAATAACGTCCAGCGACTCTATGGGGCCTCCGAACGGCTACAAGGTCAGGGTCAAGGTTGCCGTTGCGCCAAGCGAGAAGACGACAGGGCGTCGAACGGCGGAAGATCATCTGGAGGGTGTATCATTGGAGGGAAAATAGCGAGGATCTTCGTAGGGGTAGATTCCGGAATATTCAGCTCGGGAACGGCGACCTTGGTTTTCTTTGTCAAAGACTTTCAGATGAAATGCTGCGGAACAAGTAGCCGCAAAATGGCGATCAATCAGTGCGCGTGGTTGATGGTTCGGGTCGCAGGCAGAGGGTCAGCCTCGACTTCAGCAAGACGGATGGTTTCATTCCCCGTCGGAAGATTGCTGCGCTCACATCTGGTGATGTTGACCGGAGAATGCGCAGCTGATTGATAATTTGTGCATGGTTTGGAAGAGCGAGGGTTACGAATCTCATGAAGTTCAGTCGAGGGCAAATCATCTGATAACCATGTCGGTCGGTGAGGAGTTCATGCAGTGTAACCAAACGCGTTCGCGGCGTATCCGGTTGTTTTTCGATTTTGTGTTTGTGTTGCAATGCGTTAGTAGGAGCCAAAAGAGGCGGAATCGAGTTCTCAGTCGCGAACTGATGACACAAAGGGGCGCAATTTAGCTTCAACCATAATATCGTACGTCAGTGCCAGCGACACATACTTTGATTGGTGGAGAGAACAACGGATTCACCGAATGTGCTGCCTCGTTGGCGGGACCTAGTCACGTGCTATGGGCAATTCACCTGCCACTGGCAGTGGCAGCCCTGAAGGTTCAACTGGATCACGCTGATGAATCTCTTTGATAAGATGCGGGGATATGAGAGTTACTTCTGGAGTCAGAATCGCGCAATTGTTCTCAAAATGAAGACCTGAATTCTTCAGTAGCAAAAATGTTATCCCAGCTTGGGATGACCAGGCAGGATTTGGCGTAGCAAAAACACATGACGACGAGAAAGACCAGCCAATCATTCGATCTGAATCCGAGTATCGGAGATAAGATGGTCAAATCCACGACTCCGCAAAATGGAGTGTTGCGTGCAGCGTGGTAGACTTTCGCAGCCGCCCCTATCCCCGCCATAAAGCCGTTGTTACTCTGTCGCATCAAGATACTTGATACTTGTCGCAAAAAACTATCCTCAAAATTCGCTTGCGCTGCGTGGGCTTGTCGCACCCTGAAGCCTCATGAAGGAATTCAGAAATGGTTGGTAAGTTCTAATAAAGGAGCGCAGGAAGTCGAAACTCATCTCTCCCTACGCCAGAGTCTCGTTTGGGTATCGGGTAGACACGTATATGAGCGACCTGTTAAGCGCCATACTAAAGAACCCGGGATATCCTGCCTCAGACGTATGTTCAGGGGATGAAATTTTTGGGGGCCAAAGACGGAGTACGAGATGCGATAGGAGGAGCAAGAATGCAGAAAAGAAACAACGTGAAGCCTTGTAGGCTTGCTAATGGAACCTATTCCAAGACACCTTTGATCCAAAGAAAAATACTGGGTTGACGTGGTGATTTGAAATGCGTGTGCGCACAAGGTGGCTCAGATGCGCAGCCTCGCTCAATACCTGCACCGAATTAGGTCCCGGTGATCCAATCACAATTTGGGGCCTTGGATTATGATTTGGATTCTTCAGGCGGTCGCTGCATGCGGCAAGGTACGAAATTGGCGGGAGGGAGTATCCCTTTGACAATTTTACTCAGGCTAAAAGGTGATGGCCTGACGAGCACGTAAGATACTATGATTGGTACTCGCTTGTGGAAACCCTCATACAGGTTGCAAATTAGCCAAATTGGGTGAATCTCATTTTTGATCAACCGTGGCATTTCAGGAAATCGTGGCTTCGAAGAGGACAAATTCGCTTCAATTATGGCCTGAATCTGATCATAGAAAGGCGCGAATAAATAATCGTTCAAGATTTGATACCTGTTCGGATTGAAAACCATAATCAGGATCGAGATAGGTATTCGATACTCGGCTGCGCTACGGCATCAAAGCAAGCAGCACCAATACCGATCATATGATCATCCCCACCAGTGGGCTCTGCAAAATGTGATTCCTATGCTGCGCATATTTGCGGATTGACAGACTTTTTGATGCAGTCGTCTTCTGAATATTTACGACATGGCGAAGCGGATTGCGACGGCTCGGTGCAAGAGAATTGGCGACCGGAAGGTTGCTGTAGAATTCCCCATTGTGCTGCCTGGATGCAGAGCGAAAGACGCGGACGAAACCTTATGCAACAACCAGGATGGACGAATTCCATTTTCCAGGGAAGTCTTGGTTTCGCGGCGTTTACAAAGTCCGAGCAGAAAACTCCGCCGATAGGCCAGTGCTAATTCCTGAGAAGTCATCTGCTCAGTATGGATGGGGTGCAGTGCGGGAAATGGCAGCATCGGAAGCGCACCGTCCTTCGCATCCCTCGGGATATTGTGTATGTCTCACAAGCGACACGTCATGGTGCCTGCGGCTCTCGGATGCTCAGATGAGACTGAGAGACGCGAGGTTGTGAAGGCTTCTAGAAGGTCTTTTGCTTCGAGAGCAGCCTCCCGAACACAAGGTGCTGACGATGGGATGCATTGGCAGCGGAGAAGAGTCCAAGGGAGAGATTTAACGGCCTACAGGGACGGACCTCAGCCATGGCAGGGATGTCGTGAGGTGTAGAGGAAATGACGGGTGGGTTGGGCGAGTCTGGTACCTACTTAGTGAGGTGTGTAGTTGTATCAGTCAGAGGTTGGAAAAATAGA
This sequence comes from Venturia effusa, assembly GCA_007735645.1. Taxonomy (NCBI): domain Eukaryota; kingdom Fungi; phylum Ascomycota; class Dothideomycetes; order Venturiales; family Venturiaceae; genus Venturia; species Venturia effusa. The sequence goes on from CP042195.1 coordinate 1,806,199, forward strand.
ACAGTTGACAAAGCAGCAGGGGGTCCAACAGCGGTTGACGGTTTCATCTGGAGCCCGCTGGGATTGGCGTAGGGCGCACAAGCAAGTCACTGGCGCCATGCGCCTCGTGTAAGGGTTCGACCGACTCTTAGAGCCATTTTGCACCCAAACCCGCGAGCCTTCGCAGCAGGGAGAGCGGTGCGGGCAAACCGCCATGGTCGTCAATCATCGTACCATCCCACTGCTGGCACTGCAACCACATGGGCACCACCGAGTCGTCCACCGACTCGTCCACCGACTCGTCCTCGTCCATTGCGGTGGGAACGCGTGAATCACACGCGGAGCATGGCTCCGTTCTGGCATCTCGAACAGCAAGCAGCATCATCGCCATGCCTCTATTCTACAGAGGCAACCATGCCGCGGCCGTCTCGTGGAGAACGAGAGGACCCCAAACCCCCGTTTTGGACGCTGTTTGTCTCCTCGGGCCTGCAACCGGATTGGCGACCGCGATCACGAAGGTGGAGATTTGGCGTCGTCGTTCGCAGTTGTGCTTCCGAGTCCGATGCCGAGTCCAAGCAAGCAAATGGCTTCGTGAAGCCAGTGCTATGCTCTGCCATGGCCGTCTCCATACCGCTTGGTACACAGCCCTTCCCGTTCCGTCCCATAATCATGGCTTTGGGGTGGGTGAAGTCATTTGGAGGTGAAGAGTGCTGCAGCCTTGTCGCTTCGGGTTAGGCCCTCTAAATTTGGGTAGACACGATTCCTAAGCGCGAGAAGGCGGAAGCTCCTGGTGACTGGTCGCATCGACGTGCTGTGCCAGCCTCGCTGGTGTCCATGCAGCCCCCTAGCCAGGTTACCAGGTATACCACGGCTATGACTTTCGAGCGTCCGTGTGGTCCCTGGCTCTCTGGCCCTGCCCTACAGACGAATTGCGGCCTGCAGGGATCCACATCTCCAGTGGTTGGAATGGCTGATAAATGCTCGTTGTCCCCGAACTGTCCGACTATATATCTATTCGGCTGCCCTGCATCCAACTACCTGATCCGTATTCAGTTCGACCCTCAGTGTATGTCGAGTAGTATTACGACCAGAACCCACTCCCATACTGCAACATCAACCACCGCCGTCATGAACAGACAGGCCGACTACTCGCAAAGCTACCAAGCAGCTCCCTCACATCGATACCCGAGCACGTCGAGTGCTTTCTCTGCCAGTGCAAACCCAAATGAAGACTGGACCAAGATATCAGATCTTGCGGAGAGGAGAAGGATCCAGAACAGGATAGCCCAGCGCAACTACCGTAAGGAATTCCACACTCCCATTTTGATTCCACCCAGCTGACTCCCAGTAGGCAAGAAGCTAAAGAAGAGACTCGAAGACCTCGAGCGAAGAGCAGCTTCAAGCTCAGCATCGCCAGAACAGAAGCCTGCAGAATTAGCGAAACAGAGTCCAAGAAGGAGTCCAGACGCCTCTCCAAACACCAGATTAGAATCGCCAGATTATTCTTCGTTTAGCAGCACCTCTTCTCAGTCAACGCCTCCGCCGTACCTGACAGGCTACGACGAGCGATCCATGTTCGCCCACCAATACACGCGCCAGTTGTCGACAAGCCCGCCTCCCTTCACTTACTCATCGTACGAGCAGCCGCTTGCGTACTCTGCCTATTCACAAGAGATGCCGTATTCGACCATGTCCTCAAGCTGCGGTGATTTACTTCCATTCCCAGCATATATGCAACCGCTCTCATCTTCCGATCCGACGACGCTAGGAGGGTTGGACTACCCAATCAAGCAAGAGCCAATGTTCGACGCAGAAGTCAATCCGTTCAACATGAACTACGCGTCCATGGCAGGCATTGATCTGAACGCAGCTCAGTCATACACAGACTCAAACCCTCATGTAATGCCCCCCTCTCAACAATACCATCCTCGATGATGCACCCGTTCCTTCCCCCGTTATTCACAGCGAACTCTTGTCCACTGTGGTTCAGCTGCTGACGAACCCCATTTCCAGACTCCGCCATTATCTGAATGCTTCGAGCATTCCATTGCCGGTTCACCTCCCGAAAGCCATATGCCGACGACTCCGCCTTTCCACACGACATTGTTTTGAGCTCTCGAATTCATCAAGATCCGACTGGTTGATAATATTCGACCTAAAGGAGTGGAAATTGGTGGCCTGATCCCAACCGATGTTGATCGGTGCTTTGTCGGCGCGGCCCCCAAGGCCAGATCTGCGGCCCCCAAGTCACTCCCGCGGCCTGAGCGGCTGCACGCAGCAGGGAAGAGGGATATACCATAATTCTTTATACCAACGCCAACGCCAATGGTACACGACAGATTGACCGATGATATTTCTTGCAAGAGAACTTTTAAAGACGGTAGCGGGCGACAAAGGAGCGCCATTTTCATGATTGCGATTAGAGATACACAGTGATTAAGGGCATAGCGATTGGAGCGATTGCTTTTTGTTTGCTTTTGGGAGACTACCACATTCGCTTCTGGCCTAGGCGTATTTAGAGCCTCTGATGGAGGAAAAAGGTTCAAGCTTTCGGAATTGACCGTTCGGACCCAAAAATTCACTTGCTGGGTGCCCACGAGATTCGCGCACGGCTGGCTGGATGTTTTAGCTTCGACACCGGTCCTGCAACGGGCTGAGGTTTAACGAACTTTGGGATATGACTATCCGTACTCTTCTTGTCGGTATTTTTAGATTATGGCTTTGAGGGCTTTGGAGAAGAGAACAACTTTGATGATCGTCACTCACCACTGCTTGCTTCGTCATTTGCTTTGGATCTTCTTTTTGTGATCTGTGGCTCCATTTCAACTTTGGATTGTGTCGTGAACAGTAGCGAGAATCTCGTTTAGCGAGCCGTCGCGGAAGGAAAGAATAGACGAGGTTTCTCCTCGCCTTAATCCTGGGAATCTGCGTTCTCCACCTGAAATTCACACCCTGCTTTCCGGATGCATCATCAGAAGATACAGATTTTGACTTGCCTTGGCCCCAGGCACCAACAAGAAAGGTGACGACGATGCGAAAGGCAAACCCGTCGATCGTAGAAGACTATTTCACACGCGTATAGCTACACGATGACAGCCGACAATCAATGGTAAACCAGTAGATATAATACGAGATCGGACTGTACGCGTTCATGCACTGCGCCCTTCCCATTCGCGGAGCAGGATACGAGGATTGGAACTGAGGAACATGCAATAATGCAGCAACGTCGGCCGATCCGTGTCTGTTGCAACCCACCTCTGCATACCTACTCACCGCGCGTGGAGGGGTAGTTGGAGGGTCTTTTGGTGACAGAAGGGTGGAAATGCACGGTCAAGCTGCGGGGTCCAAGTGCTCTGCTTTGCTTTGCTTGCTTGCCTGCCCATCTCGGTTTGCGAGCGGGATGGTTGTGCCGTGCGGCTTTGCTCTGGTCTGCTGCTCCGAGTTTGGACACCGTACGGAGCTCGGACGATTCAAGAGATCGTGGGGTCCTTTGCGCGAAAAGCTATTTCCAGCCGGCTTCAGTTATTCGAGGGGATATGGGCGTCGGTGATGGCTTTGGTGTTTGTCAGTTGTAGCGTGTTTCAGAAGTCGTGATTGAGATAGATTATGAGGCTGAGTCGTGGTGGCTTTTTCGCGGGGGGGCCAAAACTTGGGGGCCAGCGGCGGAGCCAAGATCTTCAGCCAGTGCTTGATCTTGACGTCGAGCTTTGCGGTGACCTGAGTGTCAATGGAAAGAGAGATTGTGTATGTGTGAGTAAGATTGTTGTCGTCGACGTGTGCGACTTGCGGTTGTGTAGTAAAATGCAGAGTTTGAAGAGACTTTTGTGCCATTTCCTTGATCAATCATCCAACGACATCACTACTCGGCATTCATCACCATGGGCGTGGAGGAGCAGAAAGAAGAGCGAGAAGTCCTCGATTCCATCTTCCCCGAGGAAATAACAGGTACAGACTACTTTGAAGCGCAGCGGAGATGTCGTGTAAAGGTTCCTGGAAGAGACGGCTCTACGATGAAAATTCAACAGACTTTCGGATAATTATCACCATGCGCACGACTCTTCCAGGAATATGCACGCAAACTCGACTCGTGGCGCAATTCCATACGCTTTGTAGACCACAGGCTCAACTCATGCAAGGACAGACATATCGGAGACAGAGTATCGGATCTCTATCCAGCTAGACATCACCCGCGATGAAGGCGATGAATCAGAGCCACGTATGGCAGGCCCAGTCGCACCACTGTCAAATTGCTATAGCTAAGCACACTTGCAGCTACTATGCTCCTCCGAGTCGAATATCCAGAAGACTATCCAGACACTGCCCCGCGGCTAGATATAATCCCACTACCCAACGCACCCAAACACAAATTCTTCGATGTACAGGAAGACAAGACAAAGCTGTTAGAGGCCCTTGAGCCAACCATAGAAGAGAACCTAGGCATGGCCATGATCTTCACAGTCGTATCTACCTTGAAAGAAGAGGCTGAATTGCTGGTGACTGAGCGCCAAAAGGCCGCCCAAGCCATCGTCGATTTCGCAAAGGCAAAGCAAGAGGAAGAGGACAACAAGAAGTTTCATGGTACGGCTGTGAATCGTGAGACATTCTTGGAGTGGCGGAAGAAATTCAATGCCGAGTTGGCGGAGGAAGAGAAGAGGAAGAAGGAGGAACAAGAGGTGGAGGACAAGAAGAAGAGAGGCGCGAAGGAGGAGATCAAGCTTACCGGTCGGCAGTTATGGGAACGAGGATTGGCGGGCAGGATGGGAGATGACGATGATGACGGTGATGACGGTGATGATGGACTAGAAGGGATGATGGACAAGACGAAGATTGAGGCTGGTGGTTAGGCTGTGGCACATGGTCGACAGGCCATGGGATGTGATGTTGACACCGAGTATAGTATTCATGGGCCTCTGTAGGTACGAAACACTTTATTGGAGCCTAGCCTTGCTCGTCTCGGCCTCTTCTCTAGCAATGTCTATGTGTAGGAGCAGGTCGTAGCATCGAACAAGCATGAATTGGCCATTGTATAACACTGATATAACGGCGCAACTTGAGGACATAGGCTTCGTCTTGCTGCTTACCTGCTCTAGAATCTTGGACCAAATCCATAGCTTCCATTGAGAGATCCTGCGGTGCTAAAAGATACGACAAAATTCATGCTGGGATCAACCGTCGCTTCCAACCCATCGTAGTGTGCAAAGACTCGATAACAAAAGGTTTTCTCATTCGAATTCCTGCTCACTGTCCACTGGGTCACATTTCGGAAGGGATTCTTCGATCCTACGACTTGCCAGTGGTAATCCTTGACCAGGAGACTCACACTGTCGCGTTGAGTCCATCTTGCGTTACCGCGTTTTACCATCAACCAACAACACTACACACTGGATTCTCGCCACGAAAAGCACCCTCAACGCATTTTCATCTCGACTATCCTGGACTCTTCAAGTCTTCAGCATGACCCCGGCCAATGGGTCTGTCTACGATGCACAAGCGGTGGCGTTTAATCGGTCTGTGACCATACGCGTCAACCAAAGCAAGAATGTGGAAGATCCTTCTCCATACGTCGCACACCCCGCGCTTCTCATCAAAACATCCGGCTATCTCGAAGCTAAGCTGGCTCAAACAAATACTTCGCCCATATCGCCACTTCGGTCACTCCGCCCTGGGACCTTTCGGACATACCTGCGCTGGATTTACAGTGGGAAGGTCGCTTATGAAGACCTGCTCATGATCGATTTCGCGGCTGCTCAAGCACTAGACGCGCCTGCCTTCCAGAATGCGATCATGGACACGCTGTACACAAGCGTCAAGAAGGGCTTGAGCCTCTTTCCCGCAAAGGGAAAACTCTGCCCAAGCAAGACGGAACACGCAGAAGTCGGCATGCGAAGACTGATGATTGATTTGATGGTGTGGGAGTTCGACAACCATACGCGCGACAATGAATTGTCATCATGCAATGTCCAATTCCAAAGAGACGTGTGGAAGCAATGTTCATTCCAAAAGCCGAGTTCTGATCAGAGTGCACCATACGCCAGTGCACTTGGTTCTTACTACGAAATCGTGGGCAGTCGCACACCACTGTTCACGACCGCGCGTAGCAATGAAGACGCCAGAGATGAAGACCTCCAGTTTGAGGAGATGGTTACATATCTTATAGGACCAGAAGAGCAACGATTCCATGTCCACCCCGGCATCCTTCGCGCAAGCTCCGAGAGACTCAATCCCCCAGTGCCGCCTGAGAATGGCAAAGTGCCAAATGGCGACCCAGATATATTCCAGGCCTTCTTGGAATGGCTATATTTTCAGATTGTGCCTCCAAAGATGATGGGCTTTGAGCATTTGCTCAATTGCTATCATTTTGCAGAGCTCTTCGAGGTTGTAAGTTTCGCAAATGCCGTGATGATGACCATCATCGCACTCTTCAACGATCGCATGCCTATCCTCGACGAGATTCACATGGCCTACGACAAACTCCAGCAAGGATCACCTCTACGACGCCTGCTCATTGATATCATGGTCTGGGACACCGGAAGATATTATGAATCTGTTGACGGCCCATTTCCGGTCGAATACATCAATTCTGTCATGAAGATCCGCGAAACCATAAACGAGGATAAAAAGCGCGAGTGCGGAGCTCGGCCATGGCTTGTAACGCCCGAGCTGTATATGCTACAACAAGACTGGAAAAGCTCTAATGTCTCTGACACTATTCCGTCCAGCGAGTCGTCGCACTTGCTTCGAGGAGTTAACAATACATCTGGAAACCATCTCGATGCACCTCAATTGCCACGTCCTGTGATGTATTTACCTACAACACGACGGCCAGCTCTCCTGCCAGGTCAATCCAGCTCTACTCCATCTCTTCAGCCAAGAAATGATGAAACCTTTCTTACACAGACAAATGCCAATCTATACAAGAATCTGATGGCACTCTTCCCGCCCTTGCCTTCGGAACAGACAATGAAAAGAGGGCTCTTCGTCAACAACGTTCCGGCTCTAGAGATCAAAAAGTTCTTTGGAAGCTCAGCTACGCACGTTGCAACATGCTACTGGCTGAAGGACAACTATCAGCGCACAACACGCCCAACTTTCCTGGTCACTTTTTATGACCGCGCAAAGGCCAACGAAGCGTTCAATGCTCTTCCCAGTATTTTCAAAGAGAAAGAATCTTCCAGGCCAAATCAGAAAAAGACCAGGCCTTATGTCTGCTGGGCTGTTCCGCTTCCGAAATTTGAGTACAAGAACTCGCGAGTTATGACTCTGGCAGCTTGATGTTGTGGCTGAGGGATTGAGTACTGGGTCTGGACCATCTGTGCGAACCTTTAGAAGCTGTCACCAAAGTGTATGAGTCTATGTGAAATGCCGATACTAGCTCTTATAGACATATGTATGATCACTGCCTTCTACGAAAATGTTGACCTCTTGCTGAGAGGTCATATGTCTGTTCCAGAAACACTCGAAAACCGTGATCTGTTGTTGTGGCTGAGATCTTCGGTTGCATTTGCCTTTGCTTTCTGATGTTTGTTGCCATTTCAGAATGCTCTGGGATGAGCTACGACTAGAAAAAGACTTGGTCTTCAATTAAGCAAGATTCGTTACACTGCCTACCTATACAATTGGTCATTCTGACTATACCGAGGAGTCCTCAATGCGCTAGGCTGTTTTAGGTGCGTCCGCCAGAATACCCTTGCACCTCAACTCCCATTTCGTAACAACAAACATGCATCCATATTTGCTCTTTTTCTTGTCTTCCATCAAGTAATTCACAGATGGGGATAGATTCACACGAAACTCACATCGTATCGAGATCAAGGCCAAGGACATACACTATCTTCGTGTTCGGACTCGTCAAGCACCTCGATACCATCAGCTGAAGATCAAAACTACCGCGCGCGATGTTCGTTGAACTGATTATCTCATCTTTCAACCTGACCGGAACTGCTTACGTAACATGGTGATCAGCTTGAAGCGGCACCTGGCGCCTCTGAGCCTCTGGTAGACGCGTGTTTCAACCTCTCTTTCTACACTCTTTGTGGCCGTTGAAGACATTCCATCTCCACCTCCATGCACTCCTACCAGTTCTGCCTCTTCAAAACAAAAGGAGCTCCTTCATCGCATTATTCGGCCTATCCATAGGACGATTCAAGTGGCGATCTGATCAGACCCTAGAAGTCACGACATTAGCTTTGCAAATGAATTTTTACTATGTTCACAAGATATCGACAAACTTCGGGAGAGTCCAAGAAACAATCTCTACAAACACTTGAAAATATCGATCTTAAACTGATGGCACTTGTCCAGAAGCAGATTCCTCCTAACTGAAAGAGCATGGCAGACCGACTGACAGAGCGGCTGCGACTCTACACGAGCAGTTCCTCAACATAATTACATTTCACAGTGAGTTACAGTAAGAGCACCATTAATCGATTCCTGGTCATGCAAATCCCATATATCAACAGAAAATTTTCGTCATCGGTTGCAGGAGAGCTGTATGGAAGGCAATACAAGAGCATCGTAGCCCGAAGGTGCTGGAACATTGAAGCATAAAGCGAGATGGAACCAGATTTCAACCAAGAGAAGGATCATGAAGTGACGTGAGTTGGATTGTATTGTCCCTCGACTGGCAATCGGCGAGTTACGAACTCGTCCGGGTAATGTCTGATTCCCCGCATAGCTTCACATTTTCTGTTGTCTAGTATCCATTGCGATATCCATCACAGAAACTGTAAACTGTCAGAGACCATGCTTAGGACATCATGTGGTTTGGACTGACCGTGGCCTGACCTCGCCGGGTCGAAACAGGCGGCACTGGCGCTCCTCGTCCTCCTTTCTATCGCGTCGGTCCCTCTCACATCGATCGCGGCGATCCCATTCGCGAATTTGATCGCATCTGGAACTTGTTATGACAGAGATTGGACCTCTTCTTTTGCCGAACTTACAAGTTAGAAGGAGCTGCGTTGACAGCCACAGAAGCATCTGCAGCGTTTGCGCCTTCCACAGGAGCTGCGAAAGTGGAGAAATTCAGGCCAAGAATGGCAAATAAGATGGTTTTGGTGAATTGCATTGTGGTAAGTGATTTGAAGTGATGCTCGTAATAAGAACTGAAGATGTGCTGATCGGAAAGCCAGACACAGCGACTTCAGCTACTTTATACAGTCTCATCGTCAGCCATGGCCACAGTCAGTCGTCAGCAAAAACTTTATGAGCTGCCTTCTAGATTACCAATGATCAGGAACCCTTACTCAGGATTGAGTTTGACTGTGTGAACAGGTTCTGTTCAGCCGCTAGCCACATCGTATCAGATTGCTCTTACTGCAGAAATGGACCAGCCATTCCATGGAGCTTTTGTCACTGCTATTTTGGTTGTGTTAATGGTACGCCGTCCATAATTCATGACTTAGAACTACAAAGCGCGATCGGTCCGACGAGTCAACACTGGCCAGGTAATCAAGGCTGGATGCTTGGTAGTAACCAAGCTCCAGCACGGAAAAGGCTTGGCGATTATCGTGGTCAGATCCTCTACGACGACTACCTCTTTTGGAAAAGTGGTGCCGCTTTACGCAAGGCTTCTCGAAGGAGCTGATTTGATTGAGGTGGTCCAACCACCAAATCTAAAAACAGCTCAGGGATGAACGTCGGAAACGTCGAGTCAGGGCTTCTGTGAACGCGACAATCCACTGAAACATTTCTTTGAGCATTGCCAGATCTCATGGTGACTTGTTTCGAAGACTCGCCCAGAACCCTGTCCGCAGATAATCTACTTCGAGCTTGACGAATGCTCGGGCCGTGTATCGTCATGACAAGCCAGACTTGACGAACTATAGAACCTATCATCGTCGCAAAACATCTCCTCACAATTGCCCAAAATAAACGCTTCAAATCAAAGGTTTACGTGGGCTCAATCTGGCAGCTTCATCATTTGACTCTCGTTCAATCACCAGGACCAGTCTGATGAACGCACGACCAGCGACGACCGTGAAATCGCTACATTCTTCCCAAAGCGGGATCGGCACAGATCTTTGTGTGGATCAGGACGATGCGCCCCAACGACTACCATCTGAGAGCTTTGATAACATTCAGATCTCATTTGCCACTTTCAGGAAATCGTGTCCATGGATGACACTGTCACAGTGTGTTCGTGGATGCTCTGCCCGTGGACGACATCTGAAAGCCGCGTGAACACCAGCATATCAAGACCAAGAGCAATAAACCCCCGGCGAGTTTTTGAGATTCATCGTCAGCAATTCATCAATATTGATCAGGAGTGAGGAAACTTCAAGACCAACGATACCGTCGGTCTCGTGAAAGAAGGGACAGTGAATTGACCAAGTCACTGTGCTGCCCTCACATGGACATGATCATTCAACTTCACAAGAACCCAAGGCCCGAATGTCTGTTTCAAACACGATCCTATCTTAGGGTGAGCTCGGATCGAATTCAACGCTCTCTCGACCTTGAGGTTCTTCCTCGCCACATCAATCACTTTACGCGTCTCCGAGGAGAGGTGTTGAAAATATCCCACACAAGGAACCCAGGCATGCAAGACATCTACATACTGTCCCTTGAAACCATAGTACTTCTTCCTATGCTCGCAATACTGTATGAACGGCTGCTAATCCTGCTCCTCGTTGACGCGTACGGACAGTACGATCTCGTGCTCGTTTGCAGTAAGTTTGACGACGTGGAGAGTTGAAAATCGATTTCGCCATGGGAATCATCTTCACCGGGCACGTCTTCTTCAATAGTTTACGAATCGTAAGATGGAAAGTATCGACCAGGTATTGCGCGGCATAGATCTTTTGTGTAGATCCCAGGCCTTTTGGCTGCCCCTTTCTCGCAGGCCGGCAAGGGCGAACTCGGGTGGGTTCTGGGTGAGAAGGCTGAAGTTGGGAGCGCTGGTCATGATTCTGCCATGGGCTGCAGCAAGGTGTGAGCACTCACAAGAAAAGGAGCGCCCATGATATACCCTCCATGGTGCAATTGCATGGCTGACCAGACCGTATGACCGTTGGTAAGTCTTTGACTACCGTACTGTTGTCGGACTGAAGGGGTCGATCACTTGTGATGAGAGTAGCATTCATCAGATGCAAATCAGTCAACACGTTCGCATCCCGCGCAGTTCGTTGCGACCGACAACGTAGCATCCTTCAAAATTCGATCACGAATCCTCAGACTCGCTTCATTGGTCAGTTCAATAATTTTGTATCAAATCTCAGAGTCACAATTATGGTTGTGGGATCCGGACAAAGGTGCGGAGGTTCCATTCACGTTCCTCATGATTGTTTTTCTCCACGAGACCAAGTCTGCCTCTGTCTCGTATCGAAAAGTCATCGTGCAATCAGTTCAGAGGTCACCCCGTATAGACTGAAGACAGAACACGACAAGAAGTACTCGGCAAGCCGCTATAGCGAGAAAGTCGAGCAACAATGGAGATAGTTTCGGATTCAAGTCGATACTGCATTGCGAAGCTGGTACTTATATTATATGTCTCCCAGATCCAACACACGAGATTTCGTCGAAAACATCACAACTAGACCAACATGAAAAATCAAACCTAGCGCAAAGTCAGCATCTATGTAAAACACCTGGCAGATGTAGAGGCTTACAGTGTAACGGAAGAAGCTGGCATTGTCTCCCAAATGACGCTCCAAGAGCTTCTCCTCAACAGTGTAATCTTCTGGGCGCTTGTATTCGCGATCGCGACGCGCGTTTTCCCTGCGAAGATACCACGTCATGAACGCCGAGCCAGCGAAGGCCATTGCGCTCAGCGCGATGGAAGCGGAATACCCTTCGCGGAAGTGAGGTCCGGTGCGGCTGAGAAACCTGTGGAATATTAAAATCGAGGTTATAAAGCGGGTTCAGTGAATGGTAGGACCTACATGTATGATGCCATGGTGCCGCCGAGATTGCCAATGCCGACTTGCAGTGCCATGCCGACACTTCGCTTGGTGCTACCACCGACGTTGTTTGAGTTCCAGCAGGTGCATTGTGGCACATTGGTGTAGATGCCCATGGTTGTCAGGAAAGTGCCTGCGTACTTGATCTTGTTGTCGCTGGCCAGTAGAAGCATCAAGAAGCCAGCGATGCTGTCGAATCATCAGCCACCAACTCATTTGAACATGTATGGCCATGAATTGAAGACTTACCTGACGACGATCCAGCCCATCTGGAATATGCCGCGGGTCCTGAGACGATCCGCCGCGAAGCCGGTGGTGACGCACATTACACAGGCGACGACATATGGCGGGACGGTCATCAGTTGCGCAAGCTTGGGATCCGTATACCCTAGCGATTTGACGATCGTAGGCATGAAGAGAGATACAGAGTAAAGAGGCGTGAAGATTCCAACCGTGATGAAGCAGTTGACCCAAATCTTCCAGTCCTTGAGAGCATCCATGGCGTACTGCATTCCGAACTCCTCGGCAAGGGAGCCGCGGTCTTCAGTGAGACGTCGTGAGACCTCAGTCTTCTCGGCTTGAGTAAGAAATTTGGCGGTGGACGGGTAGTCGTACATGACGAAGAATGCTATTATTGCTGGAAGAAATGAGTAAGTACGATCGTGAAGAATAGCCTAGGAATACCACACTCACCAACGACGAATGTTGCAATTCCTTCGAGAATGAAGATCCATTGCCAAGCACGGAGTCCAGCAGTATGGTCCATCTCAACAATGGCGCGGGCAAGGAGACCACCGAATGCGCCAGCAGCAGTTGCGGCAGAGAAGAAGATAGACATGCGGAGTCCACATTCATGCTGTACATGGTTGTTAGAGAAGGAATGGCAGCATTCGGCCGGAAAATTGCTTACTCGTCTGTACCACATAGTTATGTAGAAGGTGACACCAGGAAATAGACTGAAGGCCTGTTAGTATTGTACAAGAACTGAAATTTAGATGCTTACCCTCCCTCAGCCAGACCAAGGAATGAGCGGGCAGCCATAAGGCCACTATAGTTCTTGACAAGTCCCATTGCGACGCAGACGACGCCCCAAGCGACCATGATGGTCGGGATCCAAATAGAAGGTCGTGTCGCTTTCATCATGAGATTAGAAGGCACCTCCGCTAGCACATAAAAGGGGAAAAAGATGGCCAATGCATTCTGACAGTCGTTAGCACAGTTTGTAAAGAGCCTGGAGCGTGACGGAACTTGCATTATACGCCAGACCCTTCATTCCCAAGGAGGCCTCCAATCCAGCAAGACGTGCATTACCGATATTCGTGCGGTCCAGGAACGAGAGCAGGTACAGGAGGGAAAGGAAGGGAATCAGCGCGAAGTCGATCTTCCTAAGCAGACGTTTGGTGGATTTTGTGTCAAACTCCTCGGCGGCCCCAGACATTGTGTCCTCCAGCATCACAACCTCCTCCTTCTCCATGATCACAGGCGTGTCCTCTCCACTAGAAATAGCGTCCTTCATCTTGACCGAGGAGACTGGGTCAGAGGTCGTGGGTGTTATCCAGACAAAGAAGAAAGAGAAGGGTTGATAACGGAAGCTCAAAGTGCATGAGAGGCCGGGCTTCGCGATATCCCTGGTCAAGTAGGGGAAAGATCCAGTGGGAATTCAATCTGTACAGCAAGATAAGTTATGCGGGTACCCTGCCTCCTATATGAGAAGGACGCCCACTTTATACATCCATAGTAGTCCTACGGCAAGCGAACTCAAGGTAGGCACACTGTCCTTTCCCCGGACTTTTGGGCGAACACATACCGTCGTCCATGCTCAGATCATGGAGAATGCTGGGGTACCTCGCATAGTGCAACCTCTGTTGCGCAACCAATAATAGGCGGATATGTAAAGCAAAGTGGATATCGTTCACGGTGTGACCGATAACAGAGGTTTGGACGGATCGAGACCGCAAGCTTTAGACATCGGACGTCGTCTGAAAACAACTGGTGGCCGACATGCATGCGGACATTGTCAGAATACCAAGACGAGGACGTCTAGAGCCAAGAGGTCGTGGCTGCCCTCTTTTGTTATTGATTGGGTTCACTAGCAAAGTTCCCGTATCGTCAACCATGGCCAAGCTTCAGCCAAAATTGGCATCGATTTGAAGCCATCGGTCAGGCGGAAGAATTTCTTTTGTTGCAGAAATCCAGGCACTCGACTGCCAAGGATGACAGATGGACTGAAAAGAGAGCTGGAGGTTCGGCTCACCACAATAATTATGCTTGGTGCCAGCCAGTACTGTGGTAGCCGGACGATCTGCATTATGGACCTGGGATAAACGTGAAGTTATATTGCAAGTTTCAAATCGTCCAATGAGCGCCACGAATTAACGCGGTATCGTACAGCGATAACCTCTCCTTCACTTCTGATCAGAGAGTAACCAGGATGCACACGAGCTGCATGGGCAAAGGGCCCTGCGGCTTGGCTAACCTCGGACAGCGGGATAGATAATGGCGAGCCGACTTTTATGATTGCGCACCAATGGATGGTTTGGGATCTCAACAGTTCGACCGTGACGGAACGAGTCTTTGAGCTCCTGAAGTTTGGGGCCCAAAAGCTGAGTGCGGGATGATGAGTTGAAGTTGGGGCCCTGCCGCCCTGGGGAAAAAAGGGTTGATCGGCTGATGTTCCCAAACCGTATCCAAGCTTCGGAAACTACTCTATCGGGTAGTGCATTTCCCCAGGCTCCACCCAAGCTTCCCCAGATTTGAGTATGCTCTGGCTAGCCGCGAGCGTAATGCACTGGAAAAGACCTTGACTCGGACCTGGTCCGCGAAGGGACTGCTTCTAGAATCTGTCATTCCTGGGGCCGTCAGCATGCTCGGCAGGCAGCAAGCTCATCATCGGGACGAATTGTGATTTGTGGGATTATTGGCAGCCCCATGGAAAAACAACAGCACCGGTGAATAATTACAATCAATCAAGAACCGCACGATTAGAAGAAGCCTATTGATGAACGTGTATGGCAGTCCAAACAACCATATTGAGGCCATGTTCACCTTCTTCCTGATTCATCCGAGCACATTATCGAGCTGGTCTTAGAGAGCCATCGGCAAAGCCATAGCTCTGCGAATTTTCTTTCAACCTGCAAACACCAGTTGGTTCAGAAGTAGCCGGATTGCATCAAGCCCTCCAATCTGGGTGACAATGAAATTGGCCATCTAATCGAGGTCGATGGTATCTTACCCGCACTGCAGTGTCACAACAACACCTCTTCACGGCTTCAGTCAAAGACGGATCAGAGTCCGCTCGGCGAAGTCCTCAGCTCATTCTGTTTGCGAGATAAACGCCCAAAAGTAGCAGTCGCTTGCGTTCAACTTGATTAACACAGGGCCGTTTGTATGAGATCAGACTCCGAATACAGAATAACACCGGTGTTTGTCATCGTTCGCCCATCTGCTGCGCGCAACGGTGAGGAGAGCCCTGAGGAGGAATATTCTGCTCAAAGACCTGATCAAGGCGCAATAATGTGGTCATACTCAAGGGCCTTATGGGCGTGGGCTACCTCCATAGAACTGGCTAAGCTCCGATTTGCTGGAAAGTGTCTTTGAACGAGTCCCGATCAACGCGTGTTTGTCCCGCTGCCAGGCAGAGAGGTACGGAAGCAGTGAAGAGGAGCCGCCCAGATCACGGGCGATGTCAATAATAGCTCTGGACGTTTGTTCCTAAAGCCTGCCAGGAACTTATCGATGACGATCAGTGATTGAGTTGTGTTCGTTCGGAAAAGGAATAACCGCCACCGCCTTCGATCGCCATGACTAGCGCTTCCCCACACTAGCTCGGATGCAACCTCAGAGCCTCAAAGTCTCACCCTCAGGCTCTCACGGCAAACACAAAAGGTACAACTTGAACCACCATTCTCATCCCACCTGTGAGAATCACCTGACGCCAGTCGGGTAACACGACATACCATCATCCACCATGGCCGAATCAAACCCCAGTCAGCCTTCTACCACAGAAGAAGAAGCAGCAGTCCCGAACGCATCCCAAAAAGACAGTATCGCCGAACCCACGCAAACAGACAGCATGGTTCTCGACGTCGCAAACGATACAAGGCCCGAGGACGATGAAGTGAACAAGCCGGTGGAAGCTAAGATACCAGCAAAGAAAGATGCGACCTTACGAGAGTTCCTGGGCAAGATGGATGATTATGCCCCCATCGTACGTCTTAGTCCTTCTGAACAGAGAACCGGAACTGACACGATCAACATGTAGATACCCGACGCTGTCACAAACTATTATCTCACACTGGCCGGTCTTCCCCCGCCGCCCGAAACGCCTATACAACTCGCTCGCCTTATGGCCCTCGCAACCCAGAAATTCATAGCAGACATCGCAGCAGATTCCTATCAATACGCCCGTGTTCGCGCCTCAAATACCGCATCCTCGAATCCCATGGGTGGAGCTGGTGCCCCAGCTGCCGCAGGCGCGGCAGGTGCGGCTAGCGGTACCGCCAAGGAGGCAGCTGGCAAAGCAGCACAGAACCTGGGCGTTCAGAGACCAGGCTATGGCGGCGGTGGTCAAGGCGGTAGCGGCCAGGGAAAGACTATCCTGACAATGGAGGACTTGGGCATGGCTGTTGGAGAATATGGGATCAATGTCAAAAGGCCAGATTTCTATCGGTAGGGCTGTCCAGTGGTGGAGCTCCGCATGGAGAGGATCTACACCAATGGATTCACGTGGCATTAGCCATGTCCTCGAGCGTAGCAACGTAGCGAGGTTGCTCGGGACGGTCACAATGATGCTATGTGGCATTGTGATGCTATCAGGAATGATGGTGTGTTGGTGAAACACGAGGAAACTTTTGTAATCCCTCGAACAGAGAGATTCGATGAAGCTACTGTGGTGGAAGTTCCGTCACAATTCCTCCGACACGGCGGGCTCTCGATTCATGTCCGCCATGCCTTTGGGGATCCCCAGCAGCAGCACACGTGTGTCTGACAACTGTCCAGCGACGTCGAGAGAGGCTTTTGCCAGATGTTTTCCATCATCGATTTAGGTTTGGGATGTTGCCTTGAAGTAATTCAATGCTTGGTGGACTTGATATGACCTTTCCTTTCGTGCCAGACAAGTGTAGATTGATCTAGCCTCGTATAAATCATGCCAAGTCGATTGGATATCATTGAGTGTGCCCGATTTCTAATCCGTGCCGTCATGCAAACCCACGCCGCCACCTTGTTCTCATAGCTGTACTTTGCCTACCTATTCTTCGACATTTTGTAGGAAAACTTCTTTCTCGTTCTATGTCCACGATCAGCTAATTGGTATACCACTTCAGGGAATGCAAAACGTACGGCGAAAATTCTCCCAACTTATGCCCGACCATGTCTTCCGTCACGGTGAACTCATGATAGATCTTTCCATTGTGAACCAAGAATTTCAACCCCACGAAATTGGGTAGGATGGTTGCGGAGCGCGCTTGTGTCTTTACTGGAGGAGGGCTCGTGCCTAATTTTGGTTTGACGATCGGGAGACTGGATTGAGGTGGTTAGGAATGCGGCTTGAGACCATTGGAGAGGGAGATTTACGGGACAATGTTCGGTCCTGCCGGGTGTCAGCTATGCAATTAGATACATGAGGAAAAGCATGCGATACCTTTCCAGACGGACCGTCCGACGAATAGCGCACGAGTAGGAATCATTGTGCTGGCTACCTTGACATATAATTGGAGATGATCGCGGTCTTGAACGAAGGCCGAGAAAATGCGGCGCCGCCTAATGCGGTTAGGCAGATTCATCCTCGCACGTGCGCTCGCATCTCACACGCGACAAGACCGGGAAGTTCTTCGCCAGCATTCACTCCCGCATACAATCGGCCTCCTACTTTATTATTTCGACATATGCGGATCGCGGGAAGTGCTATGATCTCCGTGCTACCCATGTCAATGACGAACGTCTCTCCTTGAACGCATCTCCTCTCCATCTCTGCCTCCGACTCTGCTCGAATTCCACCACCAGCTCACGAGATGCCCTCAGCAATCTCATCAGATGAGATCACCATTCTAGTAGCAACTGATAACCATGTCGGCTACGGTGAACGCGACTCTATCCGCCGCGATGACTCCTGGAAGACCTTCGAGGAAATTGTCAAACTCGCAAAAGCACGCGATGTCGACATGATCTTACTCGCTGGCGACTTGTTCCATGAGAACAAACCCAGTCGAGCAAGTATGTTTCATGTGATGCGGATCTTGCGGGAGAATTGTCTTGGCGATAAACCTTGTGAGTTGGAGATGTTGAGTGATGCTACTGAGGACTTTGAACCGTAAGACCGGCCCTTTTACCTAGGGGCTGTGTAATGATGCTGACGAACTCAGACCATTCGATCATGTCAATTATGAAGACCAGGATATCAATGTTGCGATCCCTGTCTTTTCCATTCACGGAAATCACGATGACCCGACTGGAGAAGGAGAGAAGCATTATTCTGCTCTAGACTTGCTCCAGGTTGCAGGTCTCGTCAATTACTACGGTCGCATGCCAGAGGCTGATAAGATTTCCATAAAACCTATACTTCTACAAAAAGGTCGAACCAAGCTTGCCCTGTATGGCATGAGTAATATTCGTGATGAGCGCCTGTTCAGGACCTTCAGAGATGGTAAGGTCAAATTCTTCCAGCCTAGCACTCAGAAGAGTGACTGGTTCAACCTGATGAGTGTTCACCAAAACCAGTAAGGCCATGGCAAGCTTGGAAAAAAATGTCTTGAGGCTAATTGTGGTACAGTCACGCACATACCGCAACCAGCTATCTACCCGAGAACTTTTTACCAGAATTCCTTGACTTGGTAGTCTGGGGTCATGAGCATGAATGCTTGATTGATCCTCGATACAACCCGGAAATGTCTTTCCATGTCATGCAGCCGGGCTCGTCTGTTGCCACCTCGCTCATGCCCGGAGAGGCCGTTCCGAAGCATGTCGCACTTCTGAAGGTCACTGGCAAGGAGTTCAAAGTGGAACCGATTCGTTTGACAAGCGTCCGTCCATT
This sequence comes from Venturia effusa, assembly GCA_007735645.1. Classification (NCBI taxonomy): domain Eukaryota; kingdom Fungi; phylum Ascomycota; class Dothideomycetes; order Venturiales; family Venturiaceae; genus Venturia; species Venturia effusa. The sequence continues at coordinate 1,825,105 of CP042195.1, forward strand.
CGTCATGAAAGAAATAGTTCTCGCAGAAGAGCGACCACTAAAGAACATTTGGAAGAAGGACAGCCACAGATCTGAAATCACTCGACATCTTCACATCATTGTTGAAGAGCTTATCGAACAGGCCCGGCAAGAATGGATCGGCCTACAGGAGTCTTTCGACCAGGACACAGGGAGAAATGACAAGGGAGAGGAAGTACCACGTCCGCTCATTCGGCTCCGTGTCGAGTACACTGCCCCTGATGGCGGCCATTTCGACATCGACAATCCTCAACGCATCTCGAATCGTTTCCGCGAACAGGTGGCTAACATCAATGATGTTGTCCAATTCTACAGGAAGAAGAAGTCTGCTACCAGAAAGAATGGGAATGATGTCCCAGAGATGCCCGATGATGCCGTTATGGAAAAGATGGAGCAGATGTCGCTTGACTCGATCAAAGTCGAGAAGTTAGTAAAAGAATTCTTGACTGCTCAGTCCCTGACCATCCTACCTCAGAACACATTCGGCGATGCTGTCAGCCAGTTTGTTGACAAGGACGACAAACACTCTATGGAGATGTTTGTGGACTCGTCGCTTACTAGTCAGCTCAAACACCTCTTGAATGTGGAGGACTTCGATGAGGATGGAATTGCAGACGAAATGGAGACATACCGCTCAAAGCTAGAAGAGCTGTTTGCTGCCGGTGCCATGAAGAAGCCTAGGCGAACAAAGGTAAAGCCAAAGCCTGACAACTGGGATACTGACATGGATGGAGACTGGGAAGATCAGCCCGGCGCTATTGTACACTCTGATGCAGAAGACGACGACGATGATAATGAGAGTGTGGCCACAACGACGGCGACTCGCGGTGCAGGTAGAGGCCGTGGCAGGGGAAGAGGGGGCAGAGGAGGGGCAGCAGCAACACGCAAGACTGCGGCTCCGAAGAAAGCTGCAGCCCCAGCCCGTGGAGGTCGTGGAAAGAAAAAGGTCGTTGAAGAGGAGGATGACGATGAGGAGTCTGATGTAGAGATGGTCTTGAACGACGACGACGATGAGGAAGAATCACAACCACTATTCGTGAAGCCAGCAGCGAAGAGCAGAGTTAAGGCACCGACGAGTAGAGCTGCTCCGAAGGCACCAGCTGCATCGACGAGAAAAATGGCAGCGCCCCGGCAGAGTACGCTCAATTTCTCACAGCCTTCACATTCCACACCGAGAGCGACTGGCAGGGCAGCCGCGGCGAAGAAGACCATTGAAATCGTGAGTTTGTGTCGCAAGAGCTTTCACTCAGAAATTACTGACGTATTGACCAAGAGCGACGATGAGATTTCTGATGATGATGATGCTTTCGACCCAATGCCAACCAATAGATCACGACGCTGAGTGGACCTAATAGACTTTCCAGAGGAATATCCTTACTACCACGGCGATTATTCTCACCCTCACTCTCGTCGCGCGCCCCTCGAGATACGACTTTCGCCGCCGCCATTGCAGCAATTGCGGCAACCCGACGAACTGTAAGGCGCCATAGACTACTTGGGGCCCGCCGATATTATTAAACATACATCCGCGGAGCGCGGTTGTACTTGCACTCGGATCATCAATGGCATTTACAATTTTTGCGGAACGTAGTTATACTTACTTGCAGATTTGAGGAAGAGTAGCACGTTGTGCCACTGCACAATTTTTTGGCAACAAAATTCAAAAGAGATGATTGCAACCGTGTATGCTTAAACCTTTGTTGTTGAATGTGCTGCAATCAAGGAAACCACCTCAGGCTCTACTGGTCATTTTACTGCCCTGCCACGAGTAACTTCCCGTCTTTGCTCTTCCAGCCTCGGATTGGTGTCCATAAGTCTCTGGCAATTCGCACAAGGGATTTTCCGGAAGTCTATCAACTTCTGTATAAAAGGAATTGCAGGACCTAAAAACTGGAGACATGTCTGATTGCTGGAGATGATCTAGAGTTGAAGTTGTCACCGCGGGAGGATCGAGCCGTGCAGCTTCCTCATTGGCGGCTTGGCGATGAGGCTGGACGACACCTCCTCAGACATCCTACTCTGCGACGCCCCTACCTCGCTGTCCTTCTCGTAAACGGCCACTTGAGAAAGAATGAAGGACAGCGTCATGAACTCCATCATGGACCTTACAAAAACTTGCCAAAGGACCCATCATTCGGTCTTCTACAACTTCAAACTTTCACCAACGCTTCTCCATCACTCGATCATCACCAGTCCACCACGCTCATTTGAATCTCTTCTTTGCTCGCTAGTACCACGCTCTCTTGGCCCATTCTGTAACGCTCTCTGTTCTCCAGCTGCAAGCTTCTTTGGATACACTGCCGGCGTGCACATCCATAGCGCCATTACTCTCTTGCAGGTATGCTTCAGCCTTGTTGTCTAACAGCATCCTACCCACCACCCAAACTAGTCACGTCCCATTCATATAAAATCTGCTAACAGACCTTTCAGAACCCCATTCCTTTACGAAAGTCGCTGTCGTTTTTGCCTGTCCGTATTGTGAACTGTCCCACCTGAACAAATACTTCGAGATCGCGCGTCCTTTCGATTCCATCATGTCACTCCGTCCTGCGTACAAGGTGGAGGAGCTGCTTGCGTTGCGTGGATCAGCTGCGGAGTCCACCGTCTCGCTTGATAAGTTTCCGGATGAGGAGGCAATCAAAGGCATGTCGATTTTCTACTTCACTTTGCTTCACTTCGCCTCTCACCCCATCAGGCTTGTGATCATCATGCACGAGCCACCACTGAATATTTGATCACCTCCTCGTTTGCTTACTTGTCTGTCAACTCAATCACAAACCTGTTCACAACTTCGCTTGTTTTCGTTTTCACTGGGGTTGTTTGAGATGAACTCTCCTCCAACTACTCCGACACCAGTTCGCCCTCAGAGGCGACAAGGTGTCTTAGAACAAAACAGCAGCACCCTAGTCATTTCAATTGAAGAGTCGCCTCGTCAACTCCTGCTGACTGGTATTTCTCTTGACACAGAGCATGTCCTCAAACCATCTGCCTCCAATCCAGTACTGTCTTCGACTGGCGACAATGTATTTCGACCAAGCACCAACATTCCAGTCAATCTGGCTAGAATCCCCGCTGCGCCTCGCGGCATGTTCGCTGCAATCAAACGCCCATCTCCAACTCCATCTGTCAAGCGCAACAAAGTTGAAAGACTGATCAAAGAACATGGATCTCCGCCACACCTTCGTGTTACGGCTGGAGGGCGCATCGTTCCAAATGATTTCACTCCGCTCGGGAGCCCTCGCTTCGCTTACGCTCCAATTCATCGTCCAAATGTCCCAAGCAAGATCTTTTCCGCCAGTCGCAACGCATCCTTTCCCGGCTACGAGCCTGTCCTTCCCAATGGATTTGTCGGATATAACACTTTCGGAGAGCTCTGCCAATATATCGATGGCAACGTAATCCCCGTACGTCCAGGTGCTCATGCAAATAGCTCACCAGCCTTTTTCATGCCGCCGCCAAATTGGCCATTCCCACCATTGTCACAATTCAATCCCATGAACGCTAACGCGGGAGGCGTGGTGAACGGCATTCAACCGCAAGCACCCCCGTTCTATCCTCAAGCAACGCAGGCCACACAGGCTGGCCAAGGTGCTGCACCGCCACCTCCAGCGCAGCAGCCATTTGCTAGTCAGATACCGCCTCAGCCAGATCGCACCTCTCCTGCAGGCGATGCCGAAGCCCAAATCAAGTTTCTTAATGAGCGCTACGAGGTCCTTCGGCAAGAAAAGATTCAATTCGAGAGAGAAGAAGTCAAATACGGTGATACCTGGTCCGCGGCTCAAAAGGCTGCTGCTGTCTCTCGCAAGCGCCAGTATGTCAACGACCTCGATTCGATTCGAAAGAAGACCAAAGAGCTTGAAACTTCAAAGAACAAGACCACTAACGTCGGCGCCTTTCCGACTCCAGCTTATATGCGTCCACAAGATACCCAGCCCTTCTTTGGCCCTGTTCCTGCCATGGTGCCGCCGCCTCCTCCGATCATGCCAATTGCTTCAGGATCGGATTGGCCAGCTTTACCACCACTACGCCCAGTCTCCAATGAGAAAGCCATTCGCGAAGTCCAACATGCATCTCCCAAGTCCGAACCGAGTCCGTCCTCACGCGCCCCCCCTCGTCGCTCCCACGCGATCCCGATCAAGGATCCGAGGACACATCAACCGGTCAATGATCATACTGGCCCGACCCTGAATCCAGCTTCTCCAAGCTACGAGCCAGGCAAGCCATTCCCTCTGACCGAGGGGTCTCCGCCGACTTTTGTTGTTCCAGCTCCATCGCCAATTGAGACACCGAATCCACCACCAGCGGAGCTCGCTAAAAAGTATCCTTGGGTTTTCGAGAACGAGAACAAGGAGCGACAGCACCAACAGCATGAAGATCGACCTCAGTTATCCCGCATGCCATCTGCACATTCGCACCACGGCCATGCATCGGACGAGAATGATGTTTACTCACATACTCCTTCACAGCACCAGACGAGTCATTCGAGTGTCACCACCACCGACTTCTTCCCAACCAACACTCATGAGCATTCCTTCAGCAAGTTCATGTCGCGCAAAGCGTCTGGGAGCGATAGGCGCTCCTTTGAGAACACTCCGATGACGCCACAGCGAGAAGTACAGAATGCCATTATCAGTCCCATGAGCGAGCAGCAGCATTGCAAAGTCCCCCCAGCGTCTCCTATCGATCATCGCATGGCAGATTTCCTTCGTGATAGTGCAATGGCCCCAACCCAGATGCATATATCTGAGCTTGAAGGCAGTTATGTGGCGCCACGAGTGAGTGCCCCTTGCACTGCATGCGTCTCTTGGATGATGATGAGCATTACTGACGGTGTTGGATAGAGCTCTGTTCATGTTTCGCCTTCGATTCGCGAGGAGTTCAACGGAAAGTCGAAGGAATACCTCGAAGGCTATGTCGCTGCGACAGCTGGCAACGCTCCCACTGGCAAGTCGTCTGATTATGTCAACGGCTACTGCGACGGCCTCAAGAGCGCTTCAGCCATGCGCCGGTCTGACTCGCGAAGTACCAGCACCCTCAGCCTGAAGTCGTCCATGTCCATGTCACGTTCGAAGACGCCACCAAACACGGCCCACAATCTGTCGCACGCCTCTTCGCGCGATCAGCACCGAGATCAACATGCAGAAAACCTGCGGGTGAGGCAGAACCCGAACACCTTCGTCCCTCACAACAACTTTGCCTTGAATGTGGAAGGCACCTCGGCCGCACAGAGCCAATTTGGCAACAGCCTTCCTGCTTCACTTCCTCGCGATCAGCGCCGCACCTTCTCCACGTTCGGAGCCCAGCAGTCCGCCTTCTCACATGTGGTCCGCTCCTACTCGGAATTCGACGGCTCTAGTTCTCCTCATAAGCCCATCGGGTTCGCCGACTCACCTTGGAACCACCCGCGCAACGAATACCAAAGCCTGAAAGATCGTCTCAACGAGGACATCAACGCCGCAACAGTGAGACTCGCCAAACCCACTCCTCAACGCCGTGATCGTGTCGTCTCCGCGTCATTCCCACCTCATCCAGTGTCCCTCAATCACCAGTCGGGTAACCTGACTGCTCAGACTGCACGCATTGGGTCCATCCCTCAACTCTCTTACTTTGGTGACGACAAGTACGCTTCTGGCAGCAGTGAGCCCTTCCCAGGCATCGACAGCAAGCTTCACTTCAACTCTGATCGATCCACTCACGAATTCTCCGCTCATTCTCGTCAAGTCGACGGCACAATGGATGATCTCGCCGAGATGGTTGAGCCAATGAAGCTCGATGTCAAGGGACCCCTGATGGAACCTGGAAAGCGCACTTCGTCAAAGGCCTCGCCTTCTAGGATGCCGCCAATGTACAACGAGACCCCGCCAGCTTCACCGACCAAGTCCAATGCATCTCCCAAGAAGGTTACCAGCCCGAAGCATCGCATTCAACAACTCGCCTCCCATGCTCGCGACTTCCTCGGCAGTGGCGGCAGCTGCGGTAGCGACCGTGAGGATGTGCGCGAACGTGGCGAGAGGTCCAGACCAGAGTCTCCAGATCCCAAGAAGATGAGCCCGGAAGAGAAGCGCCGCTGGAAGGAAGACTGGAGAAAGAAGTTCCGCCAGCTCAAGACCCAGGAGACCGCAGAGATGAAGAAGTACAACAAGGACAATCCTCTTTGAGCGACCTCCTCCACCAGACAGTCAGTCTTGGTATTTCTGATAGACTGGCATCCACTGACGCTTTGATTTGTAGGCCTGCCATCAACTGTCACCTATGGCATGCTATCACAGCGACAATCGACTTTCGACTCATGCATTACCCGGTTCTCAACCACCACTTCTTGGCTACTTTGATATTTCCTTGCTTTCTTATGCACCATCACACTCACTTATGGCCCCATTCTGCGACTATTTCCGGCATGTTTTCTTTCGACTTTCGACTATTACAGCATTCATTTGGCACTTTGACGCAGTTTTCGGCGACCTCACAGCAAAACTACCTGTTCGGTTCATGGCCGTCAGAGGTTCGTCAGATGGCCTTGTTCCACAAATGCTCTTCTTTGCTGACGTGTCGAAAGCAGAAACTGATTCGACGACTTTGCTCCTTTTTCAACTCCTTTGTGTTCAGACACATCCACATTAGGTGGATGGCATGACTGGCTAATTCACTGGCATGGGCCTGGTAAATGGTATATTTTGCAGATGGATTAGAAGAGCATGGCAAGGTCTGGTGGTAATCTGGTATTCTCTGGCATCATATTTGATGATATGGTTAAGGATCTTTCATTATGGTGGTAAAGGTTTCTATGGTTTTTCAATGAGTAGCTCAGTGATGGCATCTTACTTTAGTGAGTAGCAAACAATTGATGAACAGTGATTGTTTTGAGTCTTGTTTTCTTTCATTTTGAACGTATGAATTTAATTTGCACCTTTCGATTGAGATGAATCAACACGTTGTTGTTGAATAATTCACATTACGTTCTCAGAGGACACACTCACTTTGTTATATTCAAATGGGTAGCTCAGTGATGGTGGTTGAAGTGAATGGGTAGCACAAATCTGATGAGTAGTATGTCTCTCGACTCTTGTATCTAATTTTGCATGCAAAATCACAAGAGTTGACTTTTGGCACGAAGAGGATCAACGTATCATTTACTATACAACTACCATATCTTTATAAGGATATCCACTCACTCTTCCTCATCCCCGAAGAGCCTCGAAATCACGTCAAGCAATTCCATGGCCTTGGTACAAACCTCATGGTCATCCCTCTCCGAGAATATCTCATGCTTCAAGAGGTATCCCTGTACCTTGTCCATGCCTGTCGAAAGATCCGCTCCAATTGCGGTGTCGAGCAAGTCGTCAAAAATACCCGACTCCTCGACGGATTCCAGAGCCTCGACGATCAGGATCATATCCTGGGCGACGACGGCCAACTCGTCGTCTTCGACCGAGTTGTCCTCAATGTCCTCGCCCTGTTCGAGGATCCGGCGGCACTTCTTCAGATCTTTCCGGAGGTCGCCGAGCTTCCTCACCGTTGTCTCGTGCTCTTCTGCTCCGGCGAGGTACTCGTCTCCGTCCGTCATCCTGTTTATGCGTGTTCGTTCGTTGGGAACGGTCGGTGCGTTGTCTGCCTCTGCGGAGGTCTTGAGGGTTTCGATGTGCGATTTGACCGCTTCCAGGCGGAATTTGAGGCCTGGGATCAAATCTATATCCTGTTGTTGGGGTTAGTGTTTGTATAGGAATGAGTGTTCAAGGTATCTTACTTCGTCACCCTCCTCCATACATTCATCAACGATGAGTTGTTGAACCCCGTTGCTGAATTGAGGGTCCGTTCCCATTTTGACGAGTGCTTGGTAGTCGCACGCTTTCTGGAATTCGTCGTCGGTGACCATGGAATGGAGGGCCCTCGACAGGTCATTGGGAAGGTCGGAAGAACGAGAAATCTTGCGTGCTTCCGCATCGGCGCCGTCATCTGTGCCGAGGATGCGGTTTCTGAAGAGGTATCGATATGTCTTCGCACAATCGAGAACCTCTTTATCAGGCATGTTCATGGAGTCCTTCACTGCTTGTTCGATCTTCTTTTGGAATTGTTCGAATTTGCGCCGCAAACCGCGCGTGAGGCGAGGCATGTATTCTGTTGGATGAGCTGCCCAGAAGCGAGCGTATTCAACACGCCATCTGAACGAGTGTTTACGGAAACGGCCTTCGTACCAGGCCTTGATGAACAGGCGCTCGATTTCTGCTTGAGGACGTTTGTAGAGTACGGAGGCGATCAGGATGATCCAAAGGGCGCCGCGAGTCTCGGTAAAGATGTCGTGCACACTATGGTCTTTGTCCATGTTGCTGAAGAAAATGATGAACTGGGCTTTTTCGGGCATGTTCTTTCTGGCGCGGAAATTGTGTTTGGCTAGTATTGGGAAGTGGTCCACCAGGTCTTGTTTGGTGATGCCCAACTCCGGAGGGTAGACGACTGGGTCTGTGAGCTCGAGATACTTTGCTTGTCTAAGGTTATCTTAGTATATCATTCCTTTATAATCTATGGCAATATGGAGCCCGTTTAGAACTGGTCAACTCAAGATCGGTGTTGATGGATTTCTGGCAATACCTTGCAAGCTAATGGCCAGAAAACCATCGTTGTCGAATGGGAGTTGACGAATTCTAATTCAAGGTCATAAACTTCGGGTTTCAGTGGAACACATACAATTCTGTTGTGCGCTGAGCTCGCTCTTCTGTTGCCGACAGCTTTGACTCTGCGGCATTGCCGAAGCTTCCCGTACCCGATGGGGTCTCCTTCAACTTCTTAGCGGCAGCCGCTTCGTCACCAGAAGAATCATTGGCCTTGCGTTTGCCAGGTCCAGGTCTAAAAGCCAGGCTAGTGAAGAACGTATTCTGTGAGCCTTGAGCAGGTCCTGGAAGGCCGTGACCAATGCCGTCTGGAGCGCGATGTGGAGGCATAGTCGCGGTGTGTGGCTATTTGGTAAAGAGAGAGAGAGTCGCAGAGGTGTGGGTTTGGAGTTAGAAACGTGCTGGATGTTTGGCTTTCGGTGAGATGCGCAAGTTGAAGAGAGATAGAAAATGGCAAGGAGGGAGGAAGTAGATGCCGGATGTTAATTTACGCAAGCAGAAGAGAGGTCAAGAAAGACGGAAGATGGAGGGAGAGGGTGCCAGGTGATAGTGCCAAGATATTCAGGGTCAGTACGCAGTGTTGTGTTATTTCATAAAAACACTGAGCTTATCTAGATAGAGTCCCATAGAACTCAAGCCCTGGAGTACTTCCTCTCATTTCCCCATAGATGGCCACGGACGACTTGCTAGCCATCATATAATGGGACAAGCGATCATTATCAACTCAGATTCTGGGAGTCAGGAAGGCGTGGAAACCATGCCTTTGATAATTATTGGAGACATCTCATTTTATACGTTCTTGTTCGATGATCGTCTTCCAGAGGACCGAAGATAAGGCGTCATCGACGTTGGGATGATGATCGCCGAAACTGTAACATAAACGATGCTGTTATCGCATCAAGAGACTCTCATTCAGAGGTTCCTGGGCGAGGCTTGATGTAAACATGAGCGCATTGGTTTGATGGTTGTGGAATTGTCCTATTCACAAAGAAGTCCACTGTCCACGCGGCAGTCTCTTTGGAAAGACGCGAAGGTGCCTGAGTGAGAGTAGCTACCCTTCTGAGTTGCCGGTCTGGAAGTTGTCAGACATCAGAAGCCTTCGCTGAGCTCGGATTTGCCAAATCGAGTAACGCGAGGTGAAAGTCTGTTTTGAGTGGCAGTGACTGTCCCAGGTGGTCGTAGCAGAACGAGACATGAGGTGCAGCTGTGCAAACTAGACACTTTCCAAAACCTGGTGAGCAAACTATCTGTGGGAAGTCAAGCCAAAATCATCTAGACTGCTTGACTGTCAGGTGCAAAGAACTTAGCAGAGACTGGACAAAGAAGCTTAGAAATTGTCTGTCAGCAAATCAACAGTGTTCTGTAGGTTATATTGGACATTGGCCCGAATTTTCTCTCAGCGGGGTGTCGGCTGTGGGGTCGAGTGGTATTGATCATATCACTCAACGTTGGATTATACAAACCTGAACTTACGCCGATGATGGCACTTTATAGTTCAGGGCCTGCTCGTACTATAACATGGTGTTGGTCCTACCTTAAGGTCCCCCAGAGGGATTGCAGAGACGTCTGCGAGCCTCGGTCTGGTTTTTGTCTTCCAGAAATTCCTTTTTGTCGCCCGCTGGTGTTCGAACACAGAGCATCGCCTATCGGCCACGTGACTTTGTAAAGCGTGGTTGAGTCGCCTGCATCATGGTAAAACATCAGGGTCATCTCTGTGAGATTTTTTTGCAGGATCCTTTTGCCGCAAATCCGTGCCTCGAGCCTATTCAACAACCAGCCCGCAAACTTGAGCTGCGAATGCGGAAAGTGAGTGCTGATTTCACCTCGCCCTGAATCGGTCCTCATTCTTTGTGTGCAGAAGAATTGCTGCTAAGAGTCAAAGTGAGTATACAGAACGGGTAGCCTACATTCGACCAAGCATAGACCATCCCAAGCTCTTAGCAACCACCCACCAGCAAAAGCAGTGTGAGTCCCATAAGACAGTACTCAAGTTTGAAAACCGTCAAACATGCTCACACCTGAAAGCGATTTTTTCAAGTTATTGAAGGACGTTTTCCAGTCAGTAATCTCAATGCCGCTTCATTAGTGTAGACTCACAGAAAAAGGTTGTAACAGACATGTCTGGCTAGGATAATTCCTGAGCTACACATGATGCGTCAATGTCGAGGCAGCTCCATTTATACAACTGAATACCGAGAATGGCCATTTCAACATTAGAACTGCTTCAACGGGAGAGCCTGAGGTAAGAGGTCGCCCACCACAAGCTATAATCCAAGCTCTTCTCAATATCGAGATGGAATTTAATGTAGAACAGATGGAACTGATCTCTTCAGTCATCTCGATGGCCTAGATATATCTGACCCCTGAGAGCATCCAGCGCGGACGACAGAAGGTCAAGGCGGAAGTACGAACGATCCAAGCCTTTATAACATCATAGAGCAGTCTCGAGGTATAATCAGAGGTGGCTCTAATGAATCTTGATGGAATCTGAGAGGGGAACGTGGTTGTCAGAGATCAAACGAGGTCGAATTTGGCTTTCACCTGGATCCACCCACCCAAGGAAGCTTAGTTCTTGGCACGACCTCACAACGTGGACAACGACAACCTTCAAAGATCGAGTCTCTTCTACTACGCCATCCTCTTTATCTTCGGTCCTTTGGATTCTTTGTGAGGAACATACTTGCATCAGGGTATTTTTTGTCCTTCAGTTAAGCGCATCGCAGCCGCTCTGTGGGATCGTCGATCTATTGCAGTGTCAAAGTGCCCAACCACCAAATCGCTTTAGATTACAAGACTTCCAGCCTTGAATGGATATTGTTATAATTCTTACATCTGAAAGAAATCACTCTAATTCTCTTTTAGACACCATGAAACTTAGTATTACCTTCGAGCGGCTTAGTGGAGAAGAGAAGCTTCGAAGCGAGCGACATTGTGATTTAATCAACTCAAAAAACAGTGAGACATCCGACAAAAAGAATCTTGGCTTCTCTTAACATCGTTCATCTCACAATAGCGCACTCGCTGGTCCAGCTGGAGACCCACTGTCGGAAAGGCGGATACTCATGATCTATTCTTTCCATGAAATCGAGCAGCAGTATATCCTTACATCCTCTTAGGTAAACCAAAATTTGAATCGCGAGGAGACCTGCCAGACTTACAGAAACGCCAGTCAATGATTAACATGACCGCAGCTCCCAGCAAGTCCCAGAAAAAAAACAGATCCCAGCTGGAAGCCAAAGACTAGGAACAGATACCGGCCTCTCTCTGGATGAACTTGCAACCAAAGACAGCTCACAGCCCGACCCTAACATCAACCTCACCAATACACCCACAGCAGCGTCAAAAGAATCCACAGAATCCTCCCTAGCAACAAAATTCGCAACAACAATCACCCTCCTCCATCAACTCCCCGCAGCCCTCCACGGATGCACCGTCTACTTCAACGACGAATTATCCTTAACCACCCAAAAACTGACCACCGTGACTCTGTCGCTCGAAGAAATCATAGAAGCAGAGGACTGGGGACAGATTGAGGATACGGAAATTGGGAAGTCGTTATTGCGAGGCATGAAAGCGGTGGAAAGGGCTGTTCTGAGTAGTGATGCGTTTTCGGACGAGGGTATGCAGGGTGTTTGTAATGCTGCTTGGAAGCTGGCGGGGATGGTTGAGGCAGTGGTTGGTAGGTAGGAAGGGCAGGTGGGGGCTTGAAGGGAACTTTTCGAAGAGTTTTTCGGAGCAGGGTGGGAGTGGAGAGAGTGAGGAAGGGAAAGAAGATATGCTGGAATAAGTTGAGGATCATTTCCATGTATTGAGAATATCATCCGGAAAGATGATCATGCATGATCACGCTGGCTCCTATATTAGATGATTCACTTTTGCATCTGCTCATTCTTGATCATCGCAGTCATTCAAAACTGCTTAAGCTATGTATTTACTTCAAATCTAGCCATGAAGCACGAACTTTGAAGTCTCTTTGCCACCATCGTAGTTGCGCATATCATTTCATCAATGACAGTGACGCTTTCCATTTTTACGAAAGCCAGCTCGCCATGCTAGAACGCCAAGCAGACACACAGTATCAAGAAATGCCACTACCACTCATCGCGTTTCGAAAAGCACATATTCTAGCACCACACTCTGCAACTTCCATCGGCTCCAGCACTGACAGCCCAAGGATGCCTAGGATGCCAGTCAAGTCCAAGCACACCAAGTGCGCCCTTGACCTGATGTCCCTTCAGCACCTTCAACGGCACAATCGTCGCATTCTCCATCATGTCACCGACAACCTTGCCGTGGAAAATCTGAAGCGAGCCGTCATCGCTGGCATCTGCAAAAAGCGGCAAGCCACCTTGATGAAACTTGACAGCCCGAATGGCCTTCTCATGGTACCGGAGCGTCTTGTACGGTTTGGAGGAAAGATCAAGATCATGCCAGAGCAGCCGACGATCGTAGGAACCAACGATGAGATTGTCGCCGCCAGGATGGACATCCATCGATGAGATCCAGCGGGCACCAGGTTGAAGGATCTTGACGAGTTTTTGCTGTGAGAGATCGTAGGAGCGGACGCCGCGTTGCGTAGCGACGAAGAAGATTGGTTTCGAAGGGTGGAATTGTGCTGTCTGTGGTAGACCTTTGAGTTTGCGGAAGGGAAGTTGGGTGAGGTGTTTGGAGAGGGTATGGATGGCGACAGCGTGACTCTGACCCTTTGGAGAAACAGTAGAGAAGTAATCGCCACGTCTGTGCCATGCGATGACTTTGATGGGAGAGCGGACCGTTGCTGTAAGCAGCACTCCATCATCGATGAAGTCTTGTTCTGTGCGAGCCCAGCGTGCTGAAGGTTCCTTGTTGATATTCTCATTGGCATTTGTCTTGGTGCCGTTGGTCTGATACCCAAACCCTGCGTCTATGACCTCGCGGGATGCAACTTCCACCTCGGGGTTAACCATGCTGAGGCCGTATGGGATGATGAAATATATGCTTTCTTGAACAGCGGCAGCCAAAATGACGGTGTCGAGACTTGGACGCCATGTAACCACATCCACTGCGTCTTCACTCGATAGACGTTTGCTCCATACTTGACGACCTGTATCAATTTCCCAGACACGAACATATCCGTCGTCTCCTCCGCTCGCAACATGGGTGCCTGTCGGATCAACAGCGACTGATCGTGCGCGGCTGGAATGTTCTCTGAAAATGCTTGCGCAGACTGTTGGGAATGGACGAAGCTCGTCGGGGCTTGGGAGTTTTGGTAGGAGTGACTCGGGATCGATGTTGAGTTTGCTGCGGCGGACTCGAGGAGCCAAATACAAATCCAGACATCTCTCGAAAGTCAATTTGACATTGTCGTAGCCTGGAACCTTGCGCAAAGCACCATAATCGGTTGGAAGATACTCTTTGTCGCGATCTTCGGGGTCTGTAGCTTCCCATTGCGCTTTTTCCTTTTTGTCAGGAAGATATTCTGGTGGTGGATGATAGCTGTCTTCGTAGCCGGGAGGTGGTAACTTAGGCGCGGGAATGTTCATGACATGGTCTGGTCGAGGTTTCTCATCTGCCCAAATATCATAGTTAACAATATCCTCTTCGTCCTCTTCCCGCTCCGCCGGAGGTTTGTATGGCTGAATCCGTCCTTCACGAATTGCCCTCACAATCTTCATGACCCGCTTGGCTTCATGCTTGGATGGAACGAATCTGCGCTTTGGCTCCGGAGCTGCGCTCAACGGCATGATCTCTTCATGGCCCGTGAAGTATTCCACCATATCTGGATATGGATCGTAGCCATCTTCCGGAACCTCATTGCGAGTAATTCGTTTCAAGACTTCCAATTCATCGCGGCTAAGATTGAGCGGTTTTCCAGTTGCTGGATCCGTCAGACCAGTCCATCCTTTTGGGATATCAATGCTGTCGAGAAGCGCATCCAGGGCCTTGCCGGTGGCAGGCCGCATGATTTTCTTCCCATCGATATCGTAGCCAATGTGCGGGTAGGAGTCGTAGAAGGAAAGGGGAATGTCTCCAATAGTATTCGTCGCCTCCTGAGCATCCGAATCGTCTGAATCATAAACCGGATCGATCTCTTTGTAAATGTAGCGAGTGTTCCCGTTGGCGTCTGTGGTCACCGTGTAGTTCGGCCTCAGATGCTCATCTTCGTCCTCGAGATCTGGCACCATATCCTCGTCCTCGAGGTATCCGTCCATAGCCATTGTATCCATTGCTGCTCGAAGTGAAGACCCATTGCCTTCACCACCACCCTCTTCCCTCCGCCTTTCACCACCAACGTCCCCTTGGCCAGTCCTTGCTTCGCCCTCGTCTCGCTCTGATCCACGATGGTCTTCGCCATTGTGTTCATCTTCGTCAACCGTACCTACACTCAAGTTACTACTTTCGTCTGGGAGGTCACGCACTTGTTCGGGCGGGCTTTGAGGTGGACACCAAGTCTACCTACCATTGAAGAGGTTTCCGAGTCCGACGGCGACTCGATCGTCTGAGTCTTTGGTAGCAGCAGGTCTCTTCCGCTTTCTGTTCTGCTGCAATTGAGGCATCATTATCGTAGGTTCTTGTTCCTCAGTGGTGCCTTCCTGCGGCGCGGGCTAATGGCAGAAAAAAGTTGGACAGGGGTCCAGGTGTAGAGTAGTGTTTCCCCACCCACCGCAAAACCTACCTCCCTTCACCCATACACAACATCGCGACCCTCCATATACACACCTACGACTACTCGGGGAGACATTCAATACCCTCTCTGCTGTTGGCCGTGTGCTTACAGAAAGCGTGGCTGGCAACAGCCGTCGGAGCAACCCCCTCTTCCGACTGACCTTACTCTCATACAAACACCTCCGAGCACCTGCCCACACCTACACCTTGCTCTACTCGACTTTGCGAGCCTTCAATTGCTAGAGACTTCATCTGGACCAGTCGTCGGAGAACATTGGCGGTGCATCTCTGGTAACCCGCCTCGTATTATCTCAAGGCAGCTTGCATCCCGAAGGCATCCTGCATCAGAACCACTTCCACACCACCAAGCCACAAGCTTCGCAACTTACATTCGATCGCATACAACTTCCATCTCTACACAAGCATCATGGCATCTAGCAGAGATGGTCGTCGCGCGTCTCGTCCAGACCTTTTTGAAGGCCGCTTGGTCGGTCGTGGTGCTGCAGACAATGACCACACCAACGGTCGCGAGTATCTAGACCGTGATCGAGGCCGAGATCGAGACCGAGATCGAGAATACTTCCGCGATGGTAGAGCCCCTCGAGACCGCCGTGATGATCGGGCGGATGACCGCCGCGATGACCGTCGTGATACTCGTCGTGACTATGACCGACGAGGAGGTGACTACGATAGCAGACGCCCACGCTACGAGGCATACCGCCGCGATCGCGATAGACGCAGCGACCGATGGGAAGACGATAGACCATATCGAGGTGGAGGAGACCGCCGGCGTCGTTCTAGAAGCCCTGGCCGCCGCACTCGCAGCCCGAGTCGCCGCTCTCGTTCACGAGACCGTTCGAGCCGAGCAGATGAAGAGGCGGAGAGACTAGAGAAACAAAAACTTGCAAAGAGACTGGAAGCTACCGCAAAATGGAAGGCCGAGAGACAGGCCAAGCTTGACGCAGAGAAGGCAGCAGCCGAGCAGAGTCGCTCAACAGCACCAAACACACCAGCCGCCACTGCTTCAGCAGCTCCATCCCCTACCGCATCATTGCCAGCAGAACAAGACTCAGCACCAAAGCCAAAGTTTGATCCCAAGAAAATTGCAAAGAAGGCAAAGAGCTTAATTCCAGGCGCCAAAGCAGCGCTGGGTCAGGACATTTCTATTCCTGTTTCAACTAAGTCAGAAGCATCACGAACTGCTAACAATCCCAGTCTGACTTCTTCAGGTTCCAAATCTGGTAAGCTGAAACATCTCTCGGTTTCTGCGGATGCCACTAATGGTGGACCAGGTACTCAACCACATGTTGCCAGCAAAGTCGGTGGATTTGGGCTGAATGCTAGCGGCCAAGCTACTGCTGACGGTCCAGCCAAGAAAGCCATGGGTCTTGACGATGACCAAGACGAGGCGCGCATCTTAGAGAAGCTCCCTACGTTCTCCGATCATAATTATGAGGATACTGCGCAGGCTAACACTCCCGACGACACGTCAGACATGGGAGAGGATGCAGGCATTCAACAGGAACTCGCAGCACTTGCTGCCCGCCGAGAGGCTGCCGACAATGGACTCATGGCTGCTGACGCTAACGGCGATGTTCCAATGGAAGACATCGTGGCACAGGAAGAACCTGACGCCATGGACGAAGATGTCGATCCACTAGACGCCTTCATGTCTAATCTGGACCATACCATGCCGGAAGCTGACTTTATGAGCATGAAAAAGCGGCCCGAGGCTCTCTATGGAGAAGACGTTCTAGGTGAAGAGACGGAGATTGTTGAGGACGATGAGTTGGCCAAATTCGCTGCTCGTAAGAAGAAAAAGGAGCTCAAACCCGTCAATCACGGCAAAATCGAGTATGAACCTTTCAAAAAGCAGTTTTACATCGAACCCGAAGAACTCAAAGACATGGACGATGCCGAACTTCAAGCCCTGCGCTTCGAGTTGGACGGTATAAAGGTCCGCGGAAAGGATGTACCTAAGCCGCTCCTCAGCTGGCCTCAAATGGGTCTGTCAGTCCCAGCGCTTGAGGTTATTCGGTCCCTAAAATACGAGAAACCCACTCCAATCCAGAGTCAAGCAGTACCTACCATCATGGCTGGACGGGATGTTATTGCTGTGGCAAAGACAGGATCTGGAAAGACCATGGGCTTCCTGCTTCCGATGTTCCGACACATCAAGGATCAACGTCCATTGTCCAAGAAGGATGGCCCCATTGCAATTGTTCTGGCACCCACACGTGAGCTTGCAAACCAAATACACGGCGAGTGCAAGCCGTTCCTCAAAGCACTTGGTCTGAGAGCTGCTGTCTGCTTCGGTCAAGCTTCACTTAAAGACAACATCGATAAGATCAAGCTTGGTGTCGAGATCGTCGTGGCTACGCCTGGTCGTCTCATCGATCTTGCCACTGTGAACAACGGCCAGCTTCTGAGCTTTAGACGTGTCACATATCTCGTCCTCGACGAGGCTGATAGGTTGTGGGATATGGGTTTTGCGCCACAAGTCAATGCACTCATTCACCAAATCCGACCTGATCGACAATTCGTCATGTTCAGCGCGACGTTCCCACCTAGCATGGAGGAATTGGCGCGCAAGGTTTTACGAAAGCCTGTCGAAATCATCGTCGGAGGTCGTGCCACAGTTGCCCCTGAGATCGAGCAAATCATTGAAGTCCGTGAGCAGTCCAGTAAATTTCCTCGACTCCTTGAAATCCTTGGAGAGGCATATCGAGATGAGACAGAGGCTCGCACTCTTATTTTCGTTGATCGCCAGGAAGCTGCGGATGAGCTGTTTCTTGTCCTCACTCAGCGACAATTTGCTGTTGGCTCGATGCATGGCGGCAGGGAGCAATCCGATCGCTCTTCGACCATTGAGGACTTCAAGTCGGGCGCGCTTCCGATCGTCGTGGCTACTTCCGTTGCCGCCCGCGGTCTCGATGTGAAGCAGTTGAAGATTGTGATCAACTATGATGTCCCCAGTCATCTGGAAGATTACATCCATCGCGCTGGTCGAACAGGACGTGCTGGACAGACAGGAACTTGCTACACTTTCATCACAGAGGAGCAAGGTCGCTTTGCGCCTGATCTTTGTAAAGCTCTGAAGCAGTCTGGCAAAGAGGTTCCCGAGTCGCTCAAGGCCTTGCAGGCTGACTATTTCGAAAAGGTCAAGTCGGGCAAAGCAAAAGCGTCTTCTCGTGGTTTTGGCGGACATGGAATCGAGAAGATCGATGCTGCTCGTGATGCTACTCGTGGTGTGCTCGGTGGTAAGTATGCGACTGAGGATAAGGAGGCCGGCGACAAGGCAGTCGCGAAGGATAAGGAGCCCGAAATCGTTATCCACTCTCTTGCAGATGCGGCCAAACAGGAGGCCCAGTCGCCCAAGCCTTCTGAGGAATCATCTCATCCCAAGATCGAGGTTCATAAGCGTGAAAAGATTGACACTAAGGGCATGGATCCTCTCGCTGCTGCGAAGTTGGCTGCTAGTCGCCTGACCGGACGTCTCACTCAACCAAATGCCCTCCGGAGTGGTCAGTCAGTGGACAACCGTGGTCCTGATGCCGGAGACTACCATGCTACCCTTCAAATCAATGACCAGCCGCAGAAGGCGCGTTGGGCTGTCACCAACCGCACGAATGTCTCCAAGATTCTCGAGTCCACAGGTGTCTCCATCACCTCAAAGGGTGTCTATTATCCACCAGGCAAGGAGCCAACTGCGCCTAGCGATCTTCCAAAGCTCTATCTTCTCGTTGAAGGTGATTCCGAGGCTAGTGTAATGGAGGCGATGCGGGAGCTGTATCGTTTGTTGAAGGAGGGAGCCATTATGGCGGCGGAGGCTGAATTGAGAGCTCCGCGAGCTGGCGGCAGGTACTCAATGATTTGAGCGGCCTGAAGTTGAAAATGGATGGAGAAGATCTCCGGAGATACTAATGATTTGTACAATTAGAACATGATTGCTCAATTTCTGAGTGGCTGCTTGGTACCTGGAAACCGTGAGCTGGCGTTTTTGATTTGAAGATGATACCACATTGGGCAGGCCAATGAATAGTGCAATAGAGCCGAAAGATTTTGATAATGTTTTCATTCCCACATATTGTTTGATATGCATTTGTTAGGCGTCGGTGGTTGACCTTTTGCTAACAAATATGTTCAGTTCTGGCCCGCAACTCCTAAAATCTTCGCTAGCAAACAACATCACGCCCTCAAACCACGGAATCCACCATCACACCTAAGCAGGTGTCGGTCATCCTAGATTCACGCGATGTTCCGGTGCTAACGAGCTTTTAGTTCCACACACTCGGCGTCTTCGCATCTTCTCAAATTAGTATGCACTCTTCCAAGGGGGAGAATCGACTGCTTGATTCTAGTAATGACCATCCTACAGCTTCAACTCATCGCCATCACCAGTCTCATCCGAGCAAGTTCGTATCCTGCAAACGTCGTGATATTGCAATGGGATTCTAGGACTTATAAAACTGTAGTAGCAATCGCGGGACATCGTTGCGCATACGCAGTCAGGTACGCATCATCTCAACCCTTCGCACACTTGGAGGAGCTCAATCCTCACAAAGTGCAGATACAAGTCGCCCGAAGTCGTTGCAAACCACCAACCAGGTACGTGACCTTCCTCCGCAGTGCTATCGCTCTACAATTCTGAGACTAGTGATTCGAAAAGCTTCAACCAATCTCCATCATCGCAAACATGCAGAACCGTACGTACTCATTACTCCCTCTTCTCACTCCCAACCATTCCCCCGTAACCATGGACAAAGAACAAACCACCATAACTCCCTCCCGCGTCTCCTCAAGCTCAACAAGCTTCCGTCCACGTATCGATGTCGATATAACCCAGCATAATCCCGACTCCTCCATGACTCTTGTTGACGATTCTCCAGAAGCAATCCAGTTGCAACCAATCGGTGTCCCTCAGCACGTTCCAGCCGTTTCTCACAATCCGCCATCGTGTCTTCAGAAGCTCTGGGCTTTCGCACGTCGTGAACCCCTGACTCTTATCGTGTTTATTGTGGGACTCTCAGCTGCGGTTGGTACAGTTATATGGGCGCTTTGGGAATTGCTCAAAGATAGAGCTTGATTCTTAGGGGGTTGGGATGATGATGAGGTGTTTTGTGTAATAGGCATGGGTTGGAGGGCACTGATGGATTCACTGGAGATATTGCGATATGGGTGAGCAATTCACGATAAGTATACGTTATTTGTGAATAATTCTCGAGAACCCATCCGCCATGTTCATACGCCGTGTGGAATGTACGCATCGTGCAAATTGAATGGATGATGTTTCTGCATATCAAGTCGTCTAATTCCTCCTATACTTGATTTGGCACTGGCCAGGACTGCATTACTGATTCTAGACAGGCTCGACTGTTGAGGTCAAGTTGTGTGATCCTTTGCTGTCTTCAAGTATGAGAAACTTCGACTCTTTTCAGAATCTTGAAGAAAGCATGTACGGCCACGATGAGACCCACCAAGGCAAGACTCTCCCCAGGACGTCCGACCACGACCACGGCTCCGACCATCCACAATGCCGCTCCTGGATTTGTTGTCTCAACCTTGGGTGCTGTCGGAGCTGCTACCACATTTGCAGCAGTTTTGGAGGGAAGGCTTCAGGACAACTAAGTGCTCATGCTTGTGGTGGGGACACTGGTCCTGCGTCCCTCTTCAAGTTCAGGTTTAGATCACACACCGAGTCTGAATTTCGTGCTGAGTACAGGAAAGAGGCTGATAAGTTTTCATTTATCCACCGATATCCTCCATCATTCAAATCATGGAGTATTTGGCGGCAACATATCAAGCCGTTCCTCAGTCTCAACGAGTGCCTTCATCAGCTGCTATTCTCCTTAGCTGGTATTTGCTAGCTGGACAGTACAGTGCGATGGGGTGTCAGAAGTCATGCATTATCAATTCGCAGGCAGGAGTTGTGGGATGAGTTGTGGCAGGAGTCAAATAGAATCCAGGTGTTATGATTATCTTCCTTTGCTCATACCTACTCTCCTCATCACGAGACGGAAGAATCTCAACCGCAGTAGAACAACCGCCCAAGTTCTCGCCCAACCGAGGAAATTGATCAGTAACCATCAATTTTCGGCTTTGGAGAAATGATACACCCCTCGCGACAAACCTCTCCTCCTCTTCGCCGTCACAGCGGTCCTTGTAGCCGTCCCGCCAAGAGTGCTCTTGACAGTCACACCTCCAGCAGGCTGTTTGGTGCTTCTCTGGCTGAAACTCCAAACACCACCTCCATTATAACTCATCGTCAATGGCGTCGTGGATGGGTTCAAGAACAATTGTAAAGTCACACCCGTGCCATCAACGACATAATTCGTACTAGCGGTGACGGAGAGGGTGCCGCCCTGCGTGGTTGTCCAGGTGTACGAATTGATCGTGACAACATCTTTCACAGATTTGTCGGTCGAGACGATGTTGTGTGCCGGGGAGCTATTAATCACCGGAGCAGCAGCTTTATTGGTGATGACCAATTGGATATCCCTAAGAATGATGGGTGTGGCGGCAGGTTGTGCGGGAGCGGTGAAGGAAACGGTTTTACCGGTTCCTTGGATGACAATGGACGGCCCTGATGACTGGGACCAGGTATACGAGAGATCGGCTTCGGGTATAAGAGTGTTTGTGTTTGAGCCGACCAGAGTGACGACGCTGCCTGGAAGAGCGGTCACGGTAGGCCCGCCAGCGATGGTCGCGGTTGGTGTTTCGGAAGGAGCTGAAGTACCACCAGTGGAGACTGGGCATGGAAATGTGAATTTTGGCGTCGGAGCAGTTGCACCTGAGAGTGTGTTAGTGACAAGCAATCGACTCGCAACGTTTTCGTGCTCACCTGGCCAAGGACTCAGCTGTCCATACGTCTTCCCATCCAAATTCCAGCCATTGGCGAGGAAGTCGAAGACGTCAAAGTTGATAGGCGGTGTAATGATTCCAGGGGTCAATGGCTCAGGATAGATCCATTCAGTCACAGGCTGCACATACTGCCCAGCCAGAAGACCTTGGTTGGTGGTTTGGACGCCTGAAGAAACCTTGATGCGGTACTCGCGAGTGTAGCGCGAAAGGGTCGTAGAATCCGCCCTCCATATAAACCTGTTGCGAGGGTTGCCAGCGACAGGCTGGGAGTTCCCAACAATGCGGTCGGTTTCGAGACCAGTGCAGGGATCTACATCAATGGCGCTGATTGTGACCGCGACGCTGGGATCCGATACGAAGCCGACAAATCTGGTATCCCCAAATTCGCTGGGAGTAACAGGATCGAAGACACCAATATTCGCGTCCTCCATTCGAATGTAGACTGGACCGCCTGCTGGAGAGAGAACTTGAACACTGGTAGCAGTGATTGCATAGCATATGATATCTTTGCCGACGAGAATACCACTGTACTCAATGTAATCACCCGCCAGAAAAGGCACCATGTCTTTGGGCCTGGTTGCTGTGCTATTGTTTTGTCAATTTGCATGTCGACTGAACCTCAAATGAATAAGTAATAAACGACTTACAATGATACTGTCGCTGCCCCCGCAGGACGAGGAGGGCGATTGTCAGCTGGACAATTGACATCATTTGCGCTTCGAGGAACACACATAGGCCATCCAGAATAAGCGACCTAGTACATCATCGGCATGGTTACGACCGTTCAGATCGCCACGTAACTCACGATACTAGGGTTCTCGTCGTCGGCCGTGAACAGAGGGCTAGCGGTATATGGAGCACCAAATTTGCCGTTCGGATCATTGATGCGAATTGTCGGACCTCCGACAATTTTGATAGAACCATCGAAGTTGACAGATTCGATGATTCCATCCTGGAATTGAAGCAAGAGCTGAGATATCTCAATTTGAGCAGCAATGGGTCGCCCATTTATCTGGTCGAGAGTGAGGACCGTCTTGATCAGGGTTCATACGAACTTACGATATTTCCAGCGACTGATACTTCTTTGCCGATGATGTCGCTGGCAGCGAAGTCTTTGAAGCTAGCCCAAGTGGCGGGGAATTGAACAATAAGATTATCGGGAACGGTAATGACTCTGCCATTGACAGTGATCGCGCCTCCACTGTTAAATTTGGAACTGTCGGTGACAGAAACGCTTTGGCAAGTAAGCAAAATGGTGATGAAGCAAGTCAGGCCGAGGACTTACGCGGTGACTGATCCGTCTTCGATCAAAGGGTGGTTGGGGACAGCCGCTTGAGCAACAGCCTTAGAGATGAATAGAATCGAAAGGACAAACAGAAGCAGTGTTTCGAAGTGAGCAAACGCCATCATAGGCGTCGAAGAGGAATAACTCGATGGCTGAAGCACTCAAGTTTCTGGCTGCCAAAGTAAAGCTGATCACAACGAAAGGCTGGACAGGCAAGATAAAAGCCAATGAAGGTTGATGTGAGACAGATGGAAGAGAACGTGCAGGTCCCATGTCCTAGATCAGTTCATCATCTAGCCCATCCAATTCGAGAGCCTCGAACGCCAATGAGGGTGTGCCTCTGCCCCATGATTGACCCGATTGAAGACAACTGACGAAAATCTCAGCAGGTCAATGTACGGAGCAGTGCAGCCACAAACCCAAGGACGAGCCCGCAGTGTCGAGTTTCGCCCAAACTCCATGCTGTGGATTTTAAGACATCTTACAAGAGCTTAAATTAGTAAAAGATTGAGGAAGTCTTCCCCCAAGGCACTTTTACTCTCCCCGCAGTTGCAATCATCCCCTGTCGAGCAACGAGAAAGGAGACATTTGGCGAGAACTTCCCTCGTGGCGAAAGCTTTTCACAATGATACGTTGAATTATGAGGCTAAGATGGAGGAGATTCGGGCTTCGTTTCAGTGGGTAGGTTTCTCTATACTCGGAAGCGATTCGCCTAGCGGCAGTGTAAAGCGTTAGAATGCTGTGCGAGTATGAGAATTCATGGCAGTGGCACATGGCGAGCGGGGTTGCCGGAGTATCGTGCTTGTCTTCGTTCGTTCTCGTGATACATGTGAGCTTCCAATTGCAGAGGAAGAATCGCTGCGCCAAAAGTCATGTCGTGAAGGCGTCAATTGATCGTGCCCCTCTCCTATTTTTGGTGGTCATATCACGCGATCTCGTGTCCAACGAATTCGCGTGTCCTGCAGCAGTTCACGACACGAAAATGCTTCACGTCAGGTGTGCTGCGTCGGGACCCTCAATAATAGCTCATCAGCATAACGCCAAAAATAGACACAGCTGTATCGAAAGCGACGAATCGTCCTACTTTCATATTAAGCTTACGATGCTTGCAGAGTCTTGGAGTAAATAGCTTATCATGTAAAAATATCGTGTCGTTTCCGACTCGGCCCCACCGGTGCAAAGCTTAATTGAAGAGGTGAGAGCCTTTCATCACGTTTCCATCACACATCCCGAATTCCTCATTCTTTGAGAAAACATGGTGTGCCAACTCCTGCATTCGCTGTCCTTCGCCGTTGGACTTTCAAATTGTAAGACTGCGATCTAGGCCCTGGGCCTGGGTTGCTCTGCACCTCGTACCTCAGCTGGTACAGATACTTATACCTCAACAGCCATTCGCGCAGGGTTGATCATCCAGCTTTCTCATGTTTTGCCAAGGACCTCCTCGCCTGTCCAATCGGCAAACCCCGCTTGTCGGGGTGCTTATTCTTGACATGCTTAGACAAGTTGGACGAATCTCCTGATGTGTGGTCACAAAATGGACAAGCATACGGCTTCTCTCCGGTATGCGTCCTCTCGTGAGTGTTGTGTTGCGTCTTGGTCGCCGACTTATGACCACAGTGGACGCATCGATATTTCTTCTCGCCCGTGTGGGTAGTCTCGTGGTTCTTCAGCTGCTCCTTTGTGCAAAATGTTCTATCACAGTCCGGGTGAAAGCACTGATAGGCGTGATAGCGTGAATGAGCACCCGATATGTGTCTGTTCAGTTTGCCTCGATGCTTGAAGGATGCATTGCAACCCTGCCACCTACAGGCGAACTGTTGAGAACCAAGCTTGTTGGTATGTTCTTTCTGCACGTGCTTGTCCAGCTCCTGGCTGTTTGAGAAGTGTTGATCACATAAGAGTGGCCCCTCATCACCTTGCGCCTCCGAGATGATCCACTGGCAGGTCGTGCTGGCTTCCGCTGACTTTAAGTTGCCTCTCCTTGCACTTGAGCCAGAGTTGAATGATTCCGATGTGAAAAGAGGCAACTCGTCGTCTCCGAGAGATCGCTGTCTTGTCAGTCTTGAACTTTGGCCCGCCATTCTACATCCCGGATCGTGCTCGACCTTCGATGACGTATGCTCGTCAAGAAGACGGAGTCCGCAGGCTATGCTTGCCATGTCTTGTTCGTGATCATTGACCAGAGGATTTACCAATGTGGACGCAAAACTTTCAGTCGTTGGAAATAGAGCATCAACTTCTAACTTAAAGAGGTCAGTTGGTGAGGTGAGGCATGTGCTGGAGGTGGTAGAGGCAAAATCCGTGGCAAGCGATAGTTGACTCAGCGCTTGAGGAGCTCGCATGTCTGATTCGAGATTTTCAGATTGCACATGGTTATGGCGAAATTGATCCGGGTGACAGCCAGTCCCCAGAAGGTTGTTTTGTCCAGGATTTTGCTGTGATTCAAGATTGAAAAATGATTCCCCGCATTCAGACCCAAAATTCATGTCATATCCTGACCATTCACACGACGGAGCAAAGGAGTTGTGACTCTGCAAAGAGCTTCGACTACTTCCCACATCTAGTCTCCTCCTCTTATGGTTTGTGTCGTGGTTTGGGTGGTGGTCATGGCTATGATGTTTTTGGAATGACAATGGAGCATGGTCCCAAGAAGATGTATTGTTGGTGAGCATAAGAGGGTCAAAGTGGTGTGAATGGTGGTGACTTTGACAAAGATCCAGCCAACTGCCGGATCCGCACAAGGAGAGTCCATGGCAGTCTCCCTGTTCGCAAAGCCGAGGGTCGATGCCGCAGAAGTCGTCTGCAATTGAAAAGGCACAATCCTCATCATGGCAGGTTGTGGTACAAACAGAAGGCTCTCCAAGACAGCATGCAGCCAGTTCACAATTCTTGTCCTGGCATTCTGTTGGACAATGCTCATCAAAGCATGCTCGTGGGATACCGCAATCCTTATCGTTACATGGAGAAGTGTACTCGGCCGGACAAGTGTTGCAATGAAGGTCAACTTCGGTCCCAGGAGCGTTATTGCGACAATCCAGACACTCCAGAGCCCTGGCCGGAGTGATGGTGCATGCTGGAGTACATGTGTCACGTAACGACTGATGAACGCGCCCAGCTCCACGGTTCAAGTTCAAAAGAGCAGCGGGAGCCACGAAGGCCTCGAGGAGACTGTCGGCGTCATCGGTTTCCCTATATTCGATAGGTGTGTGTAGGTGTGGAGGGTGAGGAAGTCGGGTCATGATTGAGGCCTGGTCGTTTTGGCATCACGATAGGAGTGCAGTGGCTAGAATCGCGATGAGGCCGCAAATGCGATAAGAATGAGGCCTGTGCTGGTGGTGATGTTCCGGTGGGCGCGAAGTGGGAGAGGTCTTGGTTTTCGCAGAGCAGTTTGGACATCAGGGTACTTAGGTACCATTAATCTTACCAAAGGTGAATGACGAATCCGCGCATCGCCGTTGGGTCGGGTGACCTCTTAGGTACCTACCGAGGAAACAACTGGAGCTACCATCGAGATTCCACTTAACAGCTGGTCGCAGATGACAGTAGTTTGCTAGCGAGTCTGAAGATGGTCTTTGTCCGCAACGGCAATCCATCCTCTGGACCTCTGCCTTTTGCTATACTCCAGCCCTAGGCGGGAAGTAGCGCTTGGTGTGGCTGTGCAATCATCATCAATGACAACTCACCAACTGCTCACGAAGACACATCTTAGAGCTACTTTCAGTATTCATAATGGGCAATTGTTTCGGCAAGGAGTCTGGCGGTAACTTTTCCGGAGAAGGCCACACTGTCGGAGGCAGTCCGAGCCAGGCACAAACCACACCTCAAGCACCACGGCCGGTACAATCACAAGCCCAATCTGCCGCCACATCAAGAGCACCGCCGAAAGTGGGAGGACCCGGACGCACACTGGGAAGTGCAGGTACTGAGGAAGATGCAAGGACTGCCGCAGCGAGGGCAGCCGAGGTGAGTTGAAGCTCTTGAATGAAAGGACCGCCCTGGGAATCGCAATTAACAGAGCCAGGCTCGAGCAAACAAAGCACAAGGCTCAGGCCCATTAGCGGCGAAACTTGCGGCACAGAAAAAGGCGGGCATGCAGGGCGCATTGAAAGACGCGGCGAACGAGAACAGAAGAGCGCGAGAAGCAGACGCGGTTGCGGAGACACGGCAGTACAATTGAGGAACGGGAGGTTGGCTTTGGGCACAGTCCATGAGACATGATGTTATGAGGCACGACAGCATGTGGCATTGTTGTATATTAGGTATGGACGGTCCAAGACCAGTGTGACAATCTCGAGACATGGTCAGTCGCGTTAGTCTTCCAGATACTGGGTACGAGGGAGCTATGGAATTCAAGACTACTTGTACCGTATACCTCGAAGATCTGGGCGCACTCTTACAAGTTCTTTATCAAGGAGCTATACAGCTGATGTTGCCTCGACTACTCCTGCAACCGGCGTTAAGCGGTCTTCGGTCGTTCGACGGCCTTGTTTCCGTCGTTGAGTTGAGATGGTAAGATACCTAAAACGAACAGTTGTGCGATGGAGCCGAGAGGACTCATTCGTCCGCCTCTCGTCGCCCCAGCTTATGGTCTCGGGACTGCTGAATTCCACCTTAGCCTGCGTGGCTCTGGAGACCCACCTGCTCAATCTTGATATCGTGAAAGAAAGTGAAGCAGGTGATTGTTCTGCCTAGCCAATTCCTCCTTCGATCGCCCAGGTGTGCAGGGCAGGTGGCAGGTATCTTACTCATCAATTCGGCATCAGCTGCATTTTCGGCGCCATGGCAGACGATAAGATCAGCGCGGAAGATGCCGTTCCCAAAACAACTCGTCCATCAACGTCGAATATATCCCGCATCGACGCGTCCCATTCATCATGGAAGACGATGCAAGCCGTCGAGCAGAGCCGGCTGCCCAAACAACGGCTTCAGACGTGAATACAGAGAAGCATGAAGTCTCTGCACCCGTTGCCATACGCGAATCAGGAATCGCGAGCTCTCATCACGAAGTCGTGGAAGATGACGGCGCCAATCGCTGGGGCTCAAATGCGTTTAAGCTTATATCCGCTCCTATCAGTGTGGATAAAAAGAGGCGGACTTTTCTCAGCAACAGCTTTCATGTGATATCAACCCCAACTTAAACCCGGGCTTACAGAGAATAGACACTATTAGTAAGTTAAGCGTGCTCTTTAATTCTATAGCTTTAGAATTTTTATTATTACGGTAAAGAAGGTATCAGAGAAGGGAATATACGGGAAGTCGGTAAAATTCGGAGTACAAACTAGGCCAAAAGTCCGCCCCTTTTTATCCACACTGATAGATCCGCTCCCAGACAAGCGCGCGGATCTGCCCACATCAACCTCAACAGAGCCTTTGCGACTTCATTTTTAGATATTAATCTCATCTCTCATGATATCCTCTCGGCTTATCCTGATCCTGCAGACTGTCTCTATACATCGTTGCGAGAATGATATGCTGTGTCGGTGGCGTGCACAAGCCTTGAAAAGTCACCTTGATAAAGGAGGATCCAGCTGGAAATGTTCTCACACCCTCAGAGAGGAACGCGAGCATGGCGAAGACGAGCCCCCCCTGCTTCTCAATTAGAAATGCTTCAACTTGGCTTCGCATTACCCATGTGAACGATAATACAACAACGAAGAGCACATATTGATGAACGAAGAAAACCTGCGTTATTCTTTGCGGCCCTCGCCTGTTCTCAACGGACAATGAAGTCATGTCCGAGCGGTTGTAGAAGCCTCTATCTTGTAGTCCTACGGATGACATTGCCAATTTGTCTCTGCTATGGCGTGCATCTATACTTATCCATAGCGACTATGCAATCCTATCAGAAGCATTCCATTCAGTATGCTTTATGGCAAGCCCGCTTACGGATTACGTAGCTTTAGACTTCATTCATCAAGGGGTTTGATTTGGAGATTGTGCTTGAGAAAACGCACATCTCAAATTTTGATGCAAGCTAGAGACCAGTAGTAAGACTATTACTCGTAATTCCCTTGAGACTCATCGGAAAGGCTTAGCATTGTGATAGTTGGAGCTTAGTTGGAGAGTGATGCTCCTGCTGTTTTGGCCAAAGACTTGGTCTTCTGGGGCTGGGATTCATGCCACGCCAGTGAGAAAGTCGAGCAGATGAGGCAACTTTTGGACGCTAGACTTTACCCAATAAGTCACGCTACTACAAGTTTGTTGAGTAGAGCTGGTCGTTTACAGGATATGTCCGTAAGCTTCTTCAGCTGGCACCTCACACGGAATGCGTGGCTTCGATGAAGCTCTGAAGCGATTTCAATGCCGACCCACTCTGTATAGCCCATTTCGCCCTTCGAACGCCCTCTTTCCATCTGCCACCGCCAGGCCCAACCTCCTTGATGACTCTGCCGTCATCTCCAGGTCCCATGGCGCTGGTCTCGGCATCGCAGATGCCGCTGACCACGAGTAAAGCTGCGGTGTTCATCAAGACGAAATGCATGACAGGCTCATCGATGTCCATTTCTCCGCTCATTATGCGACGAAAGATCTCGGCATTCTCCTGAGGCTCCTTGCCGGGACCTACACTCGCAAGCGAGTGCTCAGGGAAGCCAAAGTCCTGTGGAGTCAACTTGAAGCTTTCTATGCTAGCCAGAGTTCTCGGAGTGTCATCATCCTCTGAAGTTACGCATTCCCAATCTCGTTCATTGGTCGAACCTTTGTACTCCGGATTCGGCCTTTCTTTGATCAACCAGCAATGCGTTGGACCAGCACAACTTATTTCGTCGAGGTCTTCATCACCACATACCACCATTCCTTTCCGGGCCCCTGACAAGACGTATGCTTCAGCAAAAGCGGAGCCGAGATCCTTTCGAGCCACTCCAATCATTCGTGCTTCGATCAAAGAGGCAGACCTGGAAGAGTTTGAAGTTTTGTCCGTGCTATCCACGGGATTTGACAGCGGTCCCATGAGATTGAATATCGTTCTCCATCCAAGTTCTTTTCTGATTGGAATCACATATCTCATGCCAGGATGGAAAGTTGGAGCAAATAAGAATGCATAATTCGATTTGCTGTAGATTTCAGCCAGGGTGTCAGGTCTGATGTTATCTAACACAGGAGCCTTGGGAGCGATGTTTAGCAGAAGGTCAGCAGAGCCAGATTTTGAAGTCGACGCTCTGTTCCCATGTTTGGCAATCATCAGAAATGTCGAGGCTAT
Organism: Venturia effusa; assembly: GCA_007735645.1. Taxonomy (NCBI): domain Eukaryota; kingdom Fungi; phylum Ascomycota; class Dothideomycetes; order Venturiales; family Venturiaceae; genus Venturia; species Venturia effusa. The sequence continues at coordinate 1,855,718 of CP042195.1, forward strand.
GATGGAAGCCGTTGTGCTGATGTTAAAAGTATTGTGGGAGTCACCGCCTGTGCCAACTATATCACACTGCAATGGCAGTCAGCATCTCATGACGGTCAAAGTTGGAAGAAATTCTACCAAGCCTCCTCTGTAACCACCCTCCCGCATGTTTCTTGTCTTGAGAACTTTCCTCAATTGCTTCTTGTCGACCTGTGCAGCAGCATTTCGCATGGCTTGTGAGCATTTTGAGAGAACGTCTGGCTGCCCGTCCAGTCCGGTGAAGTGTAATGCCGTCAGCAACGCACCGGTTTGTACCGGAGTCAGGCTGTTGGTGAAGATATGTGATATGGCAGCAGCAATTTCTTCGGCTGTGACTTTGTCATTTGCGGGAGTAGGCCAAAGTCTCTTGAGCAGCGGGGTGATGGAGACCACCCTTTCCGGCGCTCCTTCAGGGGCAGACATTGGGAGTCGGTATCTCGTTTATGATCCTCAATGTTCGACTTTTTCTTCATTCCATTTCTGTCAAGGGAGAACTTGAAGAAGCTGAGGCTCTTTTGAAACTCTATACGCTAGTCGAATCGGCCTTAGCTCGGGCGGACATATTTCTTCCTAAGGTATCGAGGGTATCCACCTAGAAATCGACTGAGAGCATCACGAAGCCATTGACTTGCCCTTGAACTATCAACAACTCTCATTGTAAGTGATGGAAGGGCCCCGATCACTGGCACTTGTTGACAATCACAGGTGCTCTAATGCCTCCTCGTATACGACCGCGACTGCAGTCTCTACAACCACTCCTCAGATCCCGCAATGAACAACCACCCATACATCCATGCCGATATGCATCGGTAGCCACAGCCACGACTCCAGCGCCCTCGTTGGAACAGCCTTCATACCAGGTTCAAAGATATCCTCCGACCCAACCTCCCTCTTTCAAGCCTCCAGAGTTTCGCAAATCTCAATTACTTCGACAATATGCTGCCCTGTTGAACTCGACACCACTCATCCTCCTTTTCCAGCACAATAACCTCACAGCGTTGGAATGGATGTCCATTAGAAGAGAGCTGGCACAGGCGTTGAGAAAGGTTGACGAGGCGGAAGGCACAAATTACGCCGATTACGTCAAAATACACATTCTCCAAACAGGCATGTTTGCCGCGGCTATGCGACTGGTTGAATTCCATCATCCAGAGAAGCAGGCGGAGACGATGTCGGAACCAAGACATGTTCTGTCGAAAAAGGCGCATTCAGCAGCCCGAAATGCGAAGCTAAAGCATGGGTTTGAGCCACTTCTATCGGGGCCTCTTGCTTTGGTCTCCATGCCCGATGTTTCACCAGCACATCTCAAAACTGTATTGCAGATTCTGTCACCATCAAAGGACTTCCCGGCACCGAAACGACGGACGAATCCAGGGTATCACGAGCTACCTGTACAGGACGGGTTGAAAAAGCTGATTCTCATGGGAGCTAGAGCAGAAGGCAGGGTATTTGATTTGGATGGTGCGAGATGGATTGGTGGGATAGAGGGTGGCAAGACCAGTCTCCAAGCTCAGGTGGTTGCTGTTCTACAATCTTTTGGCGCCAATCTTTCACATACGCTCGAGGCAGCCAGCAAGAGTTTGTGGTTCACGCTGGAAGGAAGAAAAGGCATGCTCGAAGACGAGGCTAAGCCCAAGGAAGAACCTAAGGAGGCGAAACCCTCCTAAGCCGGGGAAGATGGTGTACCAAGTAGTGCAGCGACAATGTAAGCCTGACCGTCTCAAATCTTACATGATCAGGCCATCGAATTTCCATCCATTTATCATGGCTCAGCCATGGATTCTGATCCCACGTCCTAGGATTGTCGCGTCCATATGGGAGTCTTCAGTATACTATCCACAGCACCAACGGGCATAACTTCGTTTTACAAAGCGACGAACAAACACAAAATTTTGCTCAAGAACCACATCACCTTCCTTGGCGCACCCTTCACATCCCAAAAATCCTCGAATCTCCGCTTGTATATCGACTTCATAATAGCATACATCTGCGTATTCAACCCATCCTCCACCTTAATATACACATACATCCAGAGACTAAACATAGAGAGCCCATACTTCTTCCTGCCCTCGCGCAAAATAGAAAATCGCTTGCATAAATCCCATCTCTGTGTCTACCACATATCTCCTGTAAGTGACGCAATCCGGAGAGCTGAAAGAGAGCAGGTAACGGACATGGGAAGCCCGTTTGCATTTTTCACCTGCAGGCGGACGCTCACTGGGGAGGGACTTTTGTGGAAATCCGGTTCTGGTGTTGGATGATGCAAAGATAGAGACTGGGCATGTTTCTATGTCTACCGCGGAGATCCAAAAGAGTTTTCTGAAGGAAGTGAGGTTGGACCATGCTGTCTTATCTACAGTTAGGTAGATTTCGCTGCTTGTGGAATCTCCGCATTCCGGGCGAGGCTTGGTTCGCTTGGTGATTGCCGGGGTGAATAAAGGGTTTGTTGGCTTTGAAGGGGCGGTGTTGTACAGGCGGCTACTAATACTGTTTGAATTGGTAAATTCACGAGGGTTAGGGAACTCAGAAGTGACGTCGACTTGGTCATCTTGCAATGGGAGGGACACTGTATCAGGTCACGACTGTGGTATTCGAGTCGAGGCATTGAAATGGCAATGTCCATGTCATTGGGGTTACTTCGAGGTGTCTCCATGCTGGAAGAGTTCGAATGTCGCGGCATTCGAGAACATGCACAATCCCTGGTAGCTTTATAGCAAGAATCCGACACCATGTAATGTAGCGTGATATTTACGAGCAGATCCGGAGTTCAAATTGGTACCTGCATCGAAGAATATAAGGTTTTTGAGCATGGACTGAATTTGAAGCTGGGGAACGAAAATAATCCCGTGATATCCACGTGTCGACGCGACCTACCTTTCTTTCTCAATAATCCCTAGCCAAAACCATCATCTCACCTCAGTCATGTCTCACCAAGGATTTCTCGACGACTCGACAGAATCCCTCGAGAGCTCGATCCTGTATCAAAACCCATCGAGAACCGTAATAATCATCGATATCCCACGGTCCATCGCAAACGCGCAGGGACCTACTGAATCAGCGCGAGAGTTGTTCTCAGTTGAGCCGCTAGAAGAACCTTTCGCTCCTACAGAGCCGAAATCGGGGGAAGCAAGGAAGAACGTTGCGGCGAGGAATGGCGTGGATCTGGAACTTGTTGGAAAGTATGCGACGTTGATTGAGAGGGCGATTGAGGAGGTGAATGATAGTTGGAGAAGCCAGGCTACTGGTGAGCAGGCTTGGGCGCATAAGAGGCGTATTAGAGAGGGATGTGCACATGTGAAGGGAAGAGGGAGGAAGAGAAAGAGTGACGAGCTTGAAGAGATCGGGAATGGAAAGATCGAAGGATCAAGTAATGAGGTTTCAACGACGCAGAATTATGGCCCAATCAATGGTCATCAATTTCCTGTTGGATCAGTACGAGAAGATGAAATATTCTTCCAGAAGGAGGAGAGGATGCAGAGCGTCATGAAAGCCGTCGTAGACCAAGAACGACCAGAAACCAGACCTATATTGGAACATCCATGCCACATCTATGAGGCAAGGGATGAGTTCATATCCGACGAACATGACAGACATGGTGGAGTTTGGCACAATACACTATCCGAAAACATGGTTTTATCTATCAATGAACAAAAGTCGAATAAGCCTTCATCTTCGAAACCAACGCCCACCCTTTTCCACATTCCACCTCTATCAACCCACATTCTCTCAGACTGCGCCGACCCCAGCTACCTTCGCACAGCAGTGCGCGAATCTCTCACAACCACCAACAACCTCCGTGTCTTCGACTTCATCCTCCTGGACCCACCCTGGCCCAACGCCTCCGCCAAACGGAAGTCATCCTACTCCACCGTCTCCCAACTACGAGCATTGAAAAGGCTGTTATTAGATATGGATCTCGATACGTACATTCCACCCTCAGGATACGTCGGTATCTGGATCACCAACGCTCCTAGCGTTCGAAATCTCGTTCTGGGCGAGGATGGGCTGTTCGAGGCCTGGAATCTGACTTTGGTGGAAGAATGGATATGGGTGAAGACGACGCGGTATGGTGAACCGGTTACGAGTGTTCACGGGGTGTGGAGGAAACCATACGAAGTCTTGCTGCTTGGTCGAGCGCCTGCAAATAGACTGGCCATCGCGGCGGAGTCAGGCACAGAACGGGTAGTGAAAAGGGTCATGTTCGGTTGCCCGGATTGGCATTCGAGAAAACCTTGTTTGAAAGTCCTGATTGAAGGTTTGCAGATGGTGAAGAGAGATGGGAGGGTGCTGGAGATATTTGCAAGGCATCTTGTGGCAGGATGGTGGAGTTGGGGAGATGAAGTGCTCAAATTTAATTGGGAGGGATACTGGACAGAGGGGAGTTCTGCGAGCAATGACGATGACAGTATAAAGAATGAGAGAAGACGGCCGTCGACGAATCTGGAAGCACATAAAAGGACAGATGCAGAAAACAATATAAGCGTCACCTGACCCTCTGTCATATGGCTTGAGTAGACAATATGTGGCTATGCCTTTGTCTGAGAAACTCACCCAATAGACCTGTCAGTCTTTCGATTCCAGGATCTATTTCACATTTTCAGACAAGAAAGCAGCTAAAGTATAGTTGCACTGCATAGCCCAGAGCTGATGAGCCCTTAAGAGTAGAGCGGTGCGCCTCCGCACTCAAATCATTCCTTTGAGGAGTTACGAAATGGACTTGTGGACGATCCTTTGCATGTTCCTATTCATGGCGTGGCCGTTTCCTTAACAGGATATTCATGACATTCACGTGACTGTGTATACTACAGTCGGAAGCGCCGGCCCGCCACCGAGAGCTCTCGAGAGGTCTGAGGCTGCTAGAGCATCTGAGAAAGGATCAGGAAGGTCGCCGGCTATGAGGGTGCAAGGACCTACAATCTGGATTGTTGTGAGACTTCATTGTTCTCTCAAGCTTCTCTTTTCCACGTTGCAGAATACCAGCGAGGCCAACACCAAACCCTAGATAAGGCCAGGCGAGTGGTGCTCGTAGGTAGAACATGGCTATAGTGCTGACCGAATGTGTCGTTGAATAACCAACCTGTTCGAGAACTATTTCGTCCCTTTCTGGCAGTATGCTTTCAAGACAATGCATTTGGATGTCCTCCTCTTACATCAAGCGCCAGCAACCATCAAAGTGAGTCTTCCAGCAGGTAGACTTTGTTCAACCAGCCAAGGGATTAGCATGAATCTCAACCCTCTCGATCTTTGGCGCCGTTCCTTTTGCCCTCCCCTTGGAATCCACCTCGACAGCTTCTAGCTTCTCCAAAGTCTCCCATCCGTCTATGACCCTGCCAAACACCGTGTTCTTTCCATCCAGAGTTGGCTGGGGTGCCAGTGTCAAGAAGAATTGGCTGCCATTCGTATCCTTGCCCTTGTTCGCCATGCTTAGAACCCCTCGGGCATTATGTCGTAGAGCGGGTCTGATCTCATCCTCGAAAGGAGTGCCAAAAATGGAAGGTGAGGACTTTGATTTTGGGTCGGTGGAAGGAGAGCCGGTCTGGACAATGAATGTTGGTATTATGCGATGGAAAGGAGACGAGTCGTAGAAATTGCTGGCGCAAAGGGCGAGGAAATTCTCGGCCGTTTTGGGAGTGGAAGTTGTATAGAGTTCGACTTTGATAGGGCCAAGGGTCGTATGGAGCTGCTTGACGGTGAGAATCTTCGTCGAGACATGGTCCTATGAGACAGTGACTTACTGTCAACGACATGGTTGGGGGTGCCGTATGTGAGACTCTGGAGCCAAAGAATTGAAGGTCGAAATGTCAATTTCACATGACAGCGTCGCTGGATGATGGCATCTCCCTTCCAAGCTCAATCTTCCAGGCGGAGTTGTTGGAGGGGATGCCGAGAAGAGCGGGCAAAAGAAAATGTTCGGGTCTCGCCTCGCCTCGCTCCCGCTGAACGGCCAGGGTTCAACGGGGGCAGGGCGCCGGTAAGCTGGAGCTGATGTCTTGGAGTCTTGGACTCTGGAGGTTGGACCTCGCAGGCAGTTGCATGTCCATGCAGAGAGACTCCAATCACTTCATTTCTGATATTCCATCGCTACAGGGCTCCCCGCTGCCCGCTGAGAGCTGTACAGGCGCACAATCCAAACATCAGAAGAGTCGTCACATTGTAGCACCGCGCTCATCTACACGCCCGTTCTCATCGAGGCCATCCCTACGCAGGCTGTCAGCGACACCAAGGTAGATACTGTACTTTGTACAGACACTCAGCCTCAAGCAGCGGAAGACTGAGACGGACAGACTTTTACCACTTTAAAGCTCCCACCTGCACAATACAAGAATCACAGTTTTTATACCGACTTCGACGGGGAACACAAGAGCTGGGAAGCTTCGAGGCGCATAGCACTTCCATGCTGCTCGCACGCCCGATAACAGTCACCACGCCAGAGTCTACGAACACCACTCACGCCTTGCCTTCAGCATGGCGGCTGACAAGGTTCACGTACCAGCCTTCGTGCGTGTCTCCGGGCCGCCCAATTCAAACTTCCTCGTAGGCTACCCAGGAATCTCAGCGACACTGGTATGATAGACCCCTGCCTCTTCATGACCTTCGCAAGCTAATACATGGCTCTCCATAGCCTCGAATAGAAGGCAAAGTTGAGATACGGCCAAGCGCTGGCTACAGCGCTCCGGTAAAAGTCTCCCTCGTCACCATTGCTCTCTACCGCCGCGAAACAATTCACCCCTCTGCGGACAATATCAAGAAACATCTTGCTGCGCCAAGGAAAGAAATAACGGACATTGTGGGCAAAGAGATGCTACTCTACCGGTGTAGAGCCGGTGTGGAATTCGAGTCCGTGCTAGCCATGGATCTGCCCTTCGTCATATTTATACCGTATGGACGAGGAGGAGAGGAAGTGGCGCGACGGGTGCCACCAGCCTCGTTGCAACTCCCGAGTCGGACGGCAGAGACATTCTATGAGCTAGTGGTAAGCTTACAGCAAGGACACGCCGAGCAGAAGAAGTTTTCCTCCCCAGTACCGATTTCAAGATACGACACTTTGAGCACATTCGGGATGTACAATCGTCCCGAATCCGCTGACAAAGTCTCCGACCACCTTGTCACCCTTGGTATATCATTACCACGCTGGTCATATGGTCCTCTTGACCCTGTGTCCGTCTATATCAAATTGTCTCCCAATCCCGACTGGCTATCAAAGGCGAAACGCGTCACCATCAAATCCATAACCGTGGGGATTGACGAGGAAATCGTGTACAACCACGAAGGCGATGAGCCGTCGCGGAAGAGCAAGACGTTGGCGGCGACGAAACAACAGGTTAATGTCAAAATGCCCGAGGCCGGCTACTTCACAAACTTGGGATTAGTATTCCCGGCGAAAGACTTGAGAGACAACGATGGGGTCGTACCAAGAGGAAAGAGTGCGTTTCCGATGTATGCAATTAACGGTTTCACGACAACGGGGACGCTCTACAAGATTGAGTACTATCTCACAGTCAAGGTAGGTATCAGGGTCTTTGTTCATCATTCGAGTAACTAACAACAGGCAGGCACAGCTTTCGTCAGCAAGGGATATCACGTTGCGACAGCCGATCGTAGTATGCCCCTTTGACCATGCCGGATGCAAGGAGGAAATGGAGGCAATTGAACAAGCTGCCAAGGATGCATCAAATATTTCGCAAGAAAATCCCATGCTTCCTGCGCAAGTCATCATCAAAGCTGGTGACCCAAGCGGAATGCGACACCTAGGGGTTCAAATAGTGGGCGGCGAGAGAAAGGTTCTGATCGAATGAGTGAACGTGAGCGATGAATTTCGTCACGCTGGTTACTCCAGACACTCAACCCGCAAAGTCCCTCACGGGTCTAATGAGGCCCCGGACAGGCATAAAAGGGCCAGCACCAAAAGCCAGTCGCCAAGAGTTTACATGCTGGTCATGAAGCTCCGGAAGCATGAAGCAGGGGACCACGCACACCCAGCTCCGCGGATCTTGAGGTAGTGGGAAGATAAGAACAATCAAAGGTCGAGGAGGTCGTAAGGATGTACATGTACGCGTTGCCGCAAATGGGCAGAGACGGATTTTAGCGTGAGGAGTCGTTCACTATACCCAAACATGCACGGCGACGGTACACTCGGGAGAGTAGAAGGGGCTTATAAGCTTAAGTGATTTGATTCGGTCTTTGGAGGGAAGTGCACTATACCACAAGGTTGATTTCCTTTCAGGAACTTTTATTGCTGCATTATATTGGATAATGGATACCGGCGATCAATTAAACAATCTGTGTTCATCGAACAGACTGACTGCAGACGGCACAAATCGTGGGACGATATTGATGGCTTGTTATTTGCACGCATGCCCTGTTGCGTTACTAGATGATGAACACGGTAATCGATGAAAGCGATGGAGAGAATGCCACCATCACACATCGGTCCTTCGGGAGATACTCCTTCTTACTACTACTTGATGGCGCAAACGCTGTTAGAATCAATCGTACCTCTGCTCCGAAATGATGATGTTAATAAATCCCCGGTGAACCAGTGATGGTGAATCATTACTGACTCATGATATTGACCTCCCAATGGAATTGATAAAGGCTCGACGTATAAAGCCACCGTAGGAATGCGAGAGTAAATCGATGGCCCATACCTAGATGGCAGTTGTGCATGAGTTTCGAACCTTACCTAGGAAGCATTGTCAACCTCACATCAAGAAAAGACGATATCGAACACAACACAACAAAGTAGAAACAATTGTCCAAGAAGGCAATGGAGTGTGCTTATTTTTCACAAACACCATTCCCGAGTCTCTAGTCATCCATTCCAACACCTCAAGGTCATGCTACGAACTCTTTGACTCGTCGACTGTAGTCCCATTCACCTCTACCGCGCCATCCTTCTCATTCTGCGTGCCCTCATAGTGTCCATTTTGCCCTTCGACTCTGATATCCGTCAAACCAAGATCCTCCTCTTCCTCGGCCGTCCTCTCATACTCCTCCAGCGCCAGCTGCGGGTCAGGTTCGGGTGCCGTCAAACTTTGGACATAGCTTCCTGCCAGTGGATCCTCCAATACGAGGGTGAATTTGGTATCTCCACTAATTGCCAAATCCAGCTTGGCAAAGAAAGCGGCCCATCTCTCCTTGTCAGTGGAAGCCATGGAATCGCCACCGCTGCCATCCTCGGTTCCGAAAATGTTTTCATGAAGATCTGTCCGTACTTGCGTCAATAGCCCTTCGATAGTGGTGAACCGACCGCCGAGAGTTCCGGGCTCGACGCTCAAATCCAATTCAGGACATGACATGGCACAACTCTCACTCTTCAAGATATCCCTCGATAAGTCTTCTTTGTTCTCCACCTGCACCGTGATCTTTCGTCCCTTCTCAGGAATTTCGCCACCAGTCTTCACGTCGTTGGATCGATAACCGCAATGGTCGCAAACAGTAGACATTAGCACTACCTGTTTGAAATGAGGGATGTTGACCATTTTCATGTTGGTGGCGCACGGCTTTGTACAGCCCGGACACGAAGCCGGGAAGGTATAGACTTGGCTCTCGATGATATCGTCGTCGGCCGTGGGTGCGTCCTGATCGAGCTGCGTTTGGTCCGTTGGCATTTCGGGATACATGTGGGAGGCTTGGTATTCTGGTCGGATCTCGGAGCCGTCGGTCCCGTTAGGATTGTCTGCTGGCGCATCTCCGAGTCCAAGGGATGCATTCTGTTCGGGTGTTCTGTTGTAGTCTACGCGAACGTATTTGCCAGATCTGTCCGATGTGGAGGGCTCAATCCATGAATTTCCTGCCGGATCATCGATGAAAAGTGTGAAGGGCAGCCTGGTGCCGGAAGCGAAGTCTTTGAGTTGTGCAATTATTTCCTCGATACGCTCATACATAGCCGGTGCCACGTCCTTGCGATCCTCTTGCGCCTCTGACAGGTCTGTAGCAATCATGCTGAGAATTCCCTCAAGGTTCGTGAGTTGACCTCGCCCGGGAGGGATTTCAAGATCGACATCCTCGACTCGCAAGATGCAGGTATCGCTCTTGACTAATTGCCTGTTCAGGTCCGGCTTGCTGTCGACTTTGAATGTGTATTTGTGGCCTTTCTGCTGAATCTCGCCGGCGGGCTGAATCTCAGAGTTTTTGAAGTTGCAATGCGGGCAGAAGAAGGACATGATTATGATTTCGCGAAAGAAGGGGATTTTAGTAAGGAGGAGTCGGGTGATGCCCTGGGAGGTGGATCAGTAGACGTTCTTGTAGATTTGGGCGACAGTACTGACGTTGGCATGGCAGTTCATGCAAAGACTTTCTATCTCGTCAACAACCTTTGTGTCGTCTTCATCGGCGGCTTGTTGAGCGTCAGCGACCTTCCGACCCATGTCTTGGAAAAGGTCTTTTGCAAGACCAAGTCTTGGGTTGGCCATGATGTTAAGCTTGTGCTCTGTGATGTAGAGACGAGTTTACAATGTGGGAGGGGAATCCAGAGTGTAGAATGCCCAGGCGTTGTAGTCGTGGATTTTCGTGTTTTCGCAAGCGGAACCTTAGTGACTGGTCGGTTCGAAATGTGACGGAGCGCAACGGTTTTGCCCCACTACCACTACGAGGATAGTTTGTGACCCCCACACCCCACCGACGGGAGTTCAGCCCTATGGATCGTGTGCCCGTTCCTCACCACCTTATTATATCAAACAGAGACACCTTCAAGCGCTCTTCATGAGATCCAGGAGGCCGAGTCCGAATCCCGCTCCAGGCTGTGCCTCTTCTTTGCTTTTGGCCAGCATCGCGTGGAGACTGTTGCGCTTCTTCGCCCGCTTGGCCTTGGCTCGGCCATTCTGCGTCTGCCATGAGGCCGCCCGACCTGAAGTTGGAGCTGCTTGAACAGCAGCAGGGTCTGTATCTTGTGTTCGGCCTGATGAAGGCTTCCTTCTCTTGGGTGCTGGAAGCTCAACGGTTGTTCTGGATAGACATGCACTGCACTCGAGGACGATTGTCTTGTCTTTCGCAGATGGAGCGCCTTCCGTCTGATCTCTGCCTAGTCTCTTGTTGCCTTTGTTCCTGCTCTTGTCCCGCGGTATGACTGTGTATTGCGCTGTCGACAGCATATTGTATCCGCATGCGCTGCAGATCTCGTGTGCCCTGGTGGCTGGAGGCTCAATGCCCTTCTCCTTTGCGACGCGGTCGTATCGAGCTTGGAACGCGGCGGCTGTCGATGGGGAGGACAGGCTGAGCAGATGGGCAGCATGATCAAGATAGCTGAGCCTGGCTGTGATGGGATCCATGGTGGGCTGCTGGTGGTATTTCGGGTGCTTGGTCTTGGGGATGATCATCAGGCACTTGGCGGCTCTGAAGCTGATCCCTGACGTTAAACTGTATGCTCGGATTCCCTGCAGGTGCCATCCGTGCCTCGATATTTTCCAGAGAGACCCGACTATTTATCACGTCGCATGGCCTCTTTTAGACGAAAACTCTCCAAGATTCAATACTTCCAGATCGCCGTAAGACTTCCATGCTGGTACAAGGCTCCAAGTCATCTAGAGCGCCACGTCTTTTGCCCTCGCGACCGTCCTAGAGATACACATATTTCCTCGAGCTGCAACCAACGTCGGCGCGAAACTCTGAAGGAAAGAGTCACTATGGCCGAGCTCTCAGAGCGGGACGGTGTGCGTATGGCTGTCATTGGCTGCGTAAGTTCTCAATCTTCGAAAACCTGGAGGCCATACTGACAAGACGTAGGGACACGGCGTGCTCAATTCAATATATGCCTCTATCACAAAGGCCGCCCAACTGAAAGACTGGCCAGGCGTCGATCTCGTCATCATTGGCGGTGATTTTCAGGTACAGACTTCCAAAAGTCCGCCCCCAAGCTCTTGCTGAACATGTCAGGCAATGCGAAATGCTACCGACCTCAATGTCATGTCATGTCCTGTCAAATATCGCGAGATTGGCGACTTCCACGAATACTACTCTGGCGCCCGGACTGCTCCTTACCTCACCATCTACGTTGGCGGCAACCATGAAGCCTCAAATTACCATTTCGAGCTGTACTACGGAGGATGGGTCGCTCCAAATATATACTACATGGGAGCTGCCAACGTCCTGCGTCTGGGCCCTTTGAGAATAGCTGGCATGAGTGGAATATGGAAAGGTCACGATTACCGGAAGCCGCATTACGAGAGGTTGCCATTTACCGACGGCGATGTCAAGAGCTTCTACCACGTCAGAGAAATGGATGTCAGGAAGTTGTTACAAGTCAGGACACAGGTCGATATTTGTCTGAGTCACGACTGGCCGCAGGGCGTCGAGTGGGGAGGAAATCACTCGCTACTATTCAGGAAGAAAAACCACTTCGAAGAGGAGGCAAAAGCGGGTGTACTCGGCAGTACTGCTGCCAAGTATGTGCTGGAGAGGTTGCGACCTCCCCATTGGTTTAGTGCACATATGCATGTCAAGTATGCCGCCATTGTGAATCACCAGGACTCGGAGCCGGAGAAGGAATCAGAGGCAGCAGAAGAGACTACAGGCAGAGCCTCAAACGGAGCTCTACCGTCAAGAAACGAGGACGAGATTGACCTTGGCTTGGACGAAGATGCGGAGCCAGAAGCAGCTCCGCCGAAAAATGAGGATGAAATCGATCTTGATATGGATGAAGACGAGACGCCAGTCATACAACCCACCGCGGAGGAACAGGTCAAAGCGGTAGTAGCCGAGGCCATCAAAAACAGTAATGCTGCCAAAGGCAAGAAACGAGGTCGCCCGCGTAAGTCATCGGTTTCAGCAGTTCCTTCAGATCTTCGTGCCCAACTCCCTGCGTCATTCACAAAGGCCCCGTCAGAACCCCCACCAAAACGTCTTCCATTCCCAGAGACTATCACGAACAAAACCACGCGATTTCTCGCTCTCGACAAACTTCTCAAAGACCGCGACTTCTTGCAGGTGCTATCAGTCCCTCCTATGTCGGGATCAAAAGAACCGATATCAAGGCCCCTGAAACTCGAATATGATCCGGAGTGGTTGGCCATCACCCGCGTCTTCGCAAAAACAGAGCATATTCCATTCGGTGATCCGAATGCGAATGTTCCACGAGACAAAGGGGAAGCGGTCTATCGTCCACTCATCGAAGCAGAAGAAAAATGGGTACAGGAAAATCTAGTCGACGCTGCAGATGCTACACTTGTCGTTCCAGAAAATTTCACCATACTCGCGCCAGTCTACGATGCTAGCAAAGGCTACAAAGTGCCCGAACACCCGAGAGAGTACGCGAATCCCCAGACCGCCACGTTCTGCGAAATGTTGGGTATCAAGAATGATTTCGAGATCACGGACAAGGAGGCTCTCGCGAGACAGAAGGCAGGTCCGAGGTCCGAGGCTTCCTTCCGCGGTGGCAGGGGTGGCAGACCAAGGGCGAATACAAGAGGCGGACGTGGGAGTCGTGGCGGCGGACGTGGGAGTCGTGGCGGCGGACGTGGAGGCGCAGCAGACAGTGGCGGAGGACGAGGGCGTGGAAGAGGAAGAGGCAGGGGGCGTGGTAGAGGTGGTGACTAGGCCATTGATCTCGGAACAGTTCAGCAGGTTCGACCAGACACTCAATGAGCAAATTCTGGATTGCTAGAAGCATAGCTAGGTAGCAATGCAAATACCCCCCCCGCGGTACCTGTTCAGCCTATTTCGATCAGAATCATGCGCTTAACTGCGCTCCTGGTTGTTAAGTCAAGAAGCAACAGCGTTTGTTCTGGTCCGAGCTGCTTCGCGATGGCAGCCTCGGAAATGAACGAATATGATCTGTGTGGGATTGGCGAGACTCTACTTACTGCTCGATGGCAGCTTTGCTCTTTCCTTCTATTCCGACACCATCCGAGGAAAGAGAAGAGGTACGCGGTCAAATTGGATACTTACAGTGCTGATATACCGTGAAAGGTTTACGATTATCCATTTCGCCAATTGTAGCTACCTGTCTACATCGATTTCTTCATTCTCATGAAGCACTGGATGACGAGAGTTGAAATATATACTTGTTTTCTGGAGATTTCGATGGCAAGTAAATGGAGTGAGGAAGACGTGCGTGTCCGTGGCGAATCACTGACAAGACAAATACCCAGACAACAACGTAGAGATGCCGATGCATGTTGAAATCACGACAATCATCAGGAGTGGATTACCTTATATATATACACGCTCTAGAATCATCAACAATACTAGTACGTACCGCCCATCTAATCTTCTCAACAATCTCCGCAGCCCGAAGAATTTTTTTCCGATCCAGAACGCCTTGCCTTTTTCGAGCTCATCCTGGGTATCACTTCCGCTCAAAAGATTCCTTTTTCGATACCAAATCACCCAAAACGCAAAACCGATGCTATCGAACTTGTGAATTCACGATCTTCTCCTCGTTCAACTATCCCGCTTTTCAGGACAGAGTCCGTCAATCCACTCACTTGAAACGTTAACACTCACGTCCCGATTTTCCCAGGCTCCTCATTAACCTTCACGTTCTCCCTCAATTGCGTAGGCCACACTGGTTCCACAACCGGTCCCAAGACCCGCGCTTGCATACGCGGCACGCCGCCGGCCCCTTCTCCCAGTGCTCGTCTCGAACTCGGACTATACGCTTTTTTACCCGGGTACAATTCGCCCGCGCCCTTTGCTGGAGGATCCTTTGCGCACGGAGCTTCGAAAGTGGCGCATGCCGCGATATGCGAAGAAATCTGATGCGGAGAAGAGGCAAGGTTCGGTGACGCTGTTGAAGCGGCGGTGGGCGAGACCGTTGACGTTCGTGCGGACGCTGATGGATCGACTGGAGAGATGTTGGTGGTGCGTGGGATTCCGGGGTCAAGGGTTTGAAAGCTGTAAGAGGGGAGTTCGGCTTCAGGGGTTCGGAGGTCGTGACCTGGTAGTTCGACACGGGCTGAGGGTGGTGATGGGGGTTTTGCTGGTCCGGAAAATTCTGCGGGAGTTCGATTGTGGCCTCCTGTTTCTTCTGGTAGGAATGTTCTGGAGGTATGGGTTGGTAATTCGACTGGCCCCTGCTGCTCGACGTGCGCCTGCTCTTCATCGCCCGTCCTCGTGCTGTCGTTACGCTCTACCGTCGTATCGGCCGTCGTCCTCTTTTCGTGAATGAATCCTGGTGCATCACTTGTCCTCGACGACATGGTCTCTAGTCGTGGTTTTCTGCTGACCGAGAAAGGGACTGCGACGGAGTAAGGCATGGTATGTAAATCCAACTCTTTCTTCATCCTTCTCCTTCTCCAACATAGGAAGGCAAGGGGGGCTAGGATGAAGAGTAATGTACCGCCTACAGCCCCACCCACTATAGGGCCGATTTTGTTATTCGCGGTCCGATCATGAGCGATTGGGGGTGCAGCTGTTGCGGTTGAAGAGGATGTAAGGGTAGAAGAGGTGTGTATTCGTACGCTGCTCATGGTCGTTGGAACCTGGAAGATGGCTCCGCCTTTATTTGTTGAGCCGCCACTGGTAGTCGTCGTCGATAGTGAGAATGTGTCGGGGACGATGGTGCCTTCGATGGGAGACTCTGCTGTGGTCTGTGTAGAGCTTGCTCTCGCCGACATCATCGATGGCTGAATCGTTATAGCTGAAAGCGTGGTGGCCGACCTTGTAGTTGCTTGTGTTTGCGAAGAAGCTAGTGGTAATTGTTAGCAGCCTGTCATATTCTCCTTTCGTCTGTCGAGATGAAAAGTAGGTGGAATGGACTCACATGAAGCCGCTTTCTCGCGTGGATCGAGCTCATCATCTTCGCAGCCGTTATCGCATGGAGAACTACCGTTCCTACAACAGCCTACGAAATAATGTGGTGCAGAGCATCTGAACCAGCTATATCCTTGTGAAGCACAGTTTCCATCAGCGCGTTCGGCAACAAGCGATCGTGACATCGCCCGGAGAGTCTAGGCCAGCCGGGTTGCGGGAGAGAAGGGAAGGAAAGACGGCCCGCGTCGTGAGGGGAGGTTATAAAAAATGAACGTGACCAAAATGAGAACGTGAAGGATTGCGGAAAGGGTTAGCAGGTCAAATGCGCAGATAAAAGGAAGGGAGAAGAAAGGTTCAGTGCATCATTCTGGAATGCGTGCTCTCACCTTGGAACAGCACTCCACGCCTGCAACCGAATCCCTTCCCGCAGGCCACAAAATCAAATTACATCGACGTAAAAGTGGACATGTCTTCTCTTCCGCAAACGTTCGGTGGTCCAATATTCCATGATGAAATTCGGCTGCGGGAGCCTGCAGTAGTGTCACTTTGCTACGTAGCAAAGTGCGGCGATGCAAGGGTTGTGGTGAGGACAAAGACGGGAGCTTCCGTCTTCCCAGACATGAAACATCTTATCGTTACGGTCAGTGGTGACTGATTTCGTAGGAGTGATACATTGGAGTTGTACGAATCGTGGCGCTAGGCTGAGAGAGGGTTTTCAGCCTTTCGGTGACCAAGGTTTCGTGGCACAATCCTTGTCGAGTGATCGCATCAACCAATCCCTGGCTTTTGATCAACCTTCCCTTTTCCCTGTAGGGATCAACCCACAAAGGAAGAATGTCCATGTGGCATAAACTCCATCGGGCAAAACGATCACTCCCTTCACCAACATGTCATCCATAGACTTTGTCTTGGTAGCCGAGGTCCTGGAAATCTCTCCGTCCTACTCACTCCCAAGAGAAATCAATCGACCCGAGGCGAGATTCCATCTCTGTTTCTCCCGTCTCATTTTGACGACTCCTCTCCTGCGTCTGCCCATGAAGATGAAGGTGGAGAAGGATTCAATTCCCAGTGCCACAAGACATCTTCTAGTGTCGTGCCCTCGTCCATGTCACTCCTCCAATGCTGTTTCACCCTTCTCCTTCCCTTCTTATCTCGCCAGGCTGCAGCCTTTGAAGACCCACTCGTCGAACTGGACTATTCCAGGGAAGGTACAACGACCAATATAACATCTCCCATTTTCGTCGCATCCCGTTCGGAGCGCCGACCTCTGGTCCAAACAGATTTCGAGCCCCACAGCCACCATTCCGCATCACCAATGGAACATATGACTCAGACCAAGATTTTCCCATGTGTGCGCAGCGTACCGTGAATGGATCTGAGGATTGCCTGTATCTTGGACTTTATTCACGACCCTGGACGAATTCACGTGCCAAGAGGCCGGTTGTGGTGTACTTTTACGGCGGTGGTTTTATACAGGGGAGCGCTAGCTTCATTATCCCCCCTTACAGATATCCCACACTCAATGTCAGCCAAGAGAACGATTTCATCATAGTGCAACTAAACTATCGCGTTAGTGCTTTGGGATTCTTGCCTGGGAAGAAGGTCAAGGACTCTCCGGATTCGGATCTGAATGTTGGACTACTCGATCAACAATTTGCGCTTCAATGGGTGCAGAGGCACATAGACAAATTCGGTGGCGACGCCAACAATGTTTCGATCTGGGGCCAGAGTGCCGGAGGAGGCTCGGTTGTTGCGCAATTGATCGCAAATGGAGGGGAGACTTCGCCCAAACTTTTCAGGCGGGCAATGGCAAACTCCCCGTTCTGGCCAAAAACTTATCGATACGATTCGACCGAGGCAGAAGCGCTGTACGATGGGATGGTATCGCTGACAGGCTGCGGTGGTGTCAAAGATTCGTTGCAGTGCTTGAAGACAGTCGATGCCCAGATCATTCGCGATGCGTCACTGAACATCAGCAAGTTGCAGGAGTATGGCACTTCATCGTCCAACTGAGCTCCAGTCGTTGATGATGAGTTCCTTCGCGAACCACTCAGAGTTGCCGCTAGCAAGGGTCGTGTCAATGCGAACGTGGTATTGGCGATGTACAATACGCATGAAGGGGAGACCTTCAGACCATCCGGTCTTACGCGGCGAACCAACGGATCCACGACGCCCTTTGAGACATGGGTGAAGGGCTTCGTCCCAGGGCTGGCTTTGGAAGCAGTTGAAGCCTTGTATCCGCCCAACGGTAGCACTGAGACCTTGACGTACGGCGATGATAGTACACGAGCCGGTTTGATTTATCGGGACGTCGTATTGGCTTGTCCAGCATTGTGGGTTGCAAAAGCACCAGGAAACAAAGGATGGCTGGGGGAATACATCATTTCTCCAGCGAAACACGCGAGCGATATTGTCTACGTGAGTTTCTGAAGTAAACGACGAACACAGCTATGCTTACAAGCGTTTCTTGTGGAGCATTATTGATCCCACTCAGACCCCGGATCCCAAAATTTACCAAGCTTTCGCAGGAATGCTGGCCAGATTTCTGCAGACTGGATCGCCCGATGACATGGAGTCACCACGGTCTAAAAATATAACTCTCCCTGAAATCGAGACTGGGAGACAGTTCCTCGTCACACCAAGCGGGTTCGGGGAGGTTGAGCTGAGTTCTCTTGAAGAGCGCTGTGCTTTCTGGAAGGCCAATGGTGAGAAGATACCGGTATAGCATCTAATGACGAACCCATCTCTTGGGTGTTCGATCTCGGAAGCGTTGATTTTTGGCGGCAATTGAGTGACAATTTGCTTGTGAATATGTTGTCTACGACTCGCCCATGACTTCTCGACAGTACAGGTATCTTTTGCAGCTGGTCGACAAGATGACGAGCGCGCTATGGATCTGTGACCTATGACTTTCTAGCCACTTCCCGAAGCGCTTTCTTGAGATCGCAGAAGTGATATGATATTATTTAATGGATTGACGGGTCCTTTAAGATAATGTGATTCATGACCCGCCGGTCGCTTCCTGGAGCGCTTTCTTGATTGTGCGAATGTCGTCCGGAGTTGTGCGGCAACATCCACCGATCAACTTTCCACCCAACGAATACCATTCCTTGACATGCGCGTCCAGTCCCTTTCCTTGAGCGCGTTGTCCACTCCAGGTCTTACTGACAGCGTCGTACACCTCGCCAGAATTGGGATACGCTATCAATGGCTTTGTCGTGCAAGCTGACATGGCTATCTCGGCCTTGCTGACTAGGTATTCCGGTGTACAGTTGACGCCGATAGCAATGACCTGAGGCGACTCGTTGAGGAAGCTGAGAACTTCTGCAATTGGCGTTCCGTCACTGAGATGATTCTCGTCTCTCAATGTGAAAGAGAACCAGCAGACCGTTCGAGGGAATTCTTGGACAAGCTCTAGCAGGTCCTGAGCCTCGTAGACTGAGGGGATCGTCTCGAATGCAAGAACGTCCACTCCAGCTTCCGTCAGTGCGCTGATCTGTGGTCGGTGGAAACTTTTCATCTCATCTGAAGTAAGACGGTAATTTCCCGTGTATTCAGATCCGTCTGCAAGGAAAGCTCCATAAGGCCCAACAGATCCAGCTACAAAGCATTGCCGGCCTGGCTCACGGCAGACAATCTCTTCCCTTGCCTGCTTCGCCAAGCCCACGCTCCTTTGAATCAGGTCATGAGCTTCAAGGTCGCTCAAACCATGCTGTTTCAACCCGGCCACCGAGGCCTGATAACTCGAGGTGATTGCAACATCAGCGCCCGCGAGGAAGTAGTCGAGATGCACTTGGTAGATGAGTTCAGGTTTGCGGATCAATATCTCAGCAGACCACAAGGCACTGTTGAGATCACACCCTCGGGCCTCAAGTTCAGTAGCGAGTGCCCCGTCCACAACAACGTAGGGACGCCTGGACACGAATTCTGTGAAATTGGCCATTGTGAGGATGAATTTTCTTTGCGGGGAGAGAAGACGGAGGAAACCAAAAAGCGTGATCCGCTAATTAGGACGCTAGCCGACGCGAGGGTCCTACGAGATGCCCCTTTTTGGCAGCTGTCACCAATACCGTATGCGATCGCTTTCTGTTGTCGCGCACATCATGGATTCGAGAAGGCCCAATGCGCAGTCAGGTCCCTCAGCCTTCAGCTACTTATACAGTGCCATGCCTTCTTCCCGAAACGCCTAGCTCTATGTGTCGATAACATGTCAAAGCCACGATTCCCTCCCAGATACATATTTCGAACGCTACCTTCCAAATGGCCGATCGGCAATGAACAGGTCTTTCGACCATGGCGGTAGAACCTTATCTCGTTCATAAAGTAGACCGCAATTATGGCAGATAGTCCTTGCACCCTTGGGCCCATCTTTGACGCCCCAGACTGCTGAGCCCCATACTTTGCAATGATCGCACCGCCATGACACTCGCTCCCTGGACAAGTTGTTAGCATCGTCACCAGTTCTGCAACGCATGTGGGCACGAACCACTCTTTCAGCACACCATCGCCGCTCGGCCCAGCTCCTGCATCCGGTGTCTCTCTTCCACTTGGACTCAGACTTCTGAACCTTCTCTTCTTCTTGCTTCGCTCGCCGCGTCCCATGGGTGTCTCCTCGCCGGTGTTGCCAAAATAATCTCCACCTTGAGGCCCAGTCGCACTAGTGAATCTTGCCGTCTCCCGCCGTATCCTTCGCATCTGTCTCTCCCTCTCTTTTTCTCTGTTCTCGATCTCATCCTTTGACAGGTTTTCGATGATAGGTTCCCACTCTGCCGCGAGGCGTTCAGGCTCGTACCTCCAGCCAGCTTCGACACCTTCGGCAGCATCGTTGTCGATATCTCCATATCCCACTAGACCTCCGTTCTCGCATGCCTCCTTCTTCAATCGAAGAACCGAGTCGTAGATTGCGTGTGCCATAGCAGGCACCCACTCTGCTTGCAGACCAAGATCAGCACAGGTTAGTTTGGAAAAGGCCTCTGCGAACCCTGGAGGATGGAGAAGAGACCATTCGAATTTGTCGCTGTAAAGGCGGTTCATGAGGTTGATGTTAAGGTTGACAATACACCGATACGTGTCATCGGGATTGTGCACGTCCTCTTCTGAGACTGCAGGCATTGTAGCCGTCGCGGTTATGCCGTTGCTTAATCCATTAGATGTGCCATTGACCATTGCTGAAGGGCCCGGTGTCCCGACCGCATCGCCATTGTGTAGTCCATTTACTCCATTTGAGATCGGAGTGGCGCCATTCGTCCTTGCACTTGGGGTCGATGGCGCTGGAGTGCCTGCTAGTGCTGACGTTGGTTGCTGCGTCGCTGGATTCGTAGCGCTTGGAGCCACGCCCGTAGCAGATTGAAAGAGAGGGTGCAGAGCGACAGGGGCATGTTCTTCAAGCTGGGTTCGTATCGAGCCGCTTATCTGTGAGATAAGTGCCTGCTTCCGATCATTGGGCAGATCGATATCATCGACCAGGGACTTGGCGAACTGATCGGGGGTGATGAGAGCTTCGTGTAAATTCCACAAGAAGGTATCCGTTAGTCTGAATGCGGGCGTAATCTCTGTATGTCTGTAGGCGGCGACTGTATCATCGACTCCGAAGTCTCGCGCGTTCTGAGGCATGGGAAGGGCAGGGTCGGGTCGAAATGGCTGTACGTCGATGTCGATTTTGATTGGAATGAGATTGAGAGGGAGCACTGCCTGGGTCTGTAACTGTTTCTCCGTCCTGTCGCAGCAACATGGTCAGTCTTTCTTCTGCCTTATGATTTGCCCTGGTAGAAGGACATACAGCACTCTCTTCGGCTTGCCCATGTAGTCTCTCCAAATCCCTTGCACTTCCACAGGCGCATGGATTTCTTTGCCAAGCTGGCTCGCCTTTTCTTTGTCTTGCTCGGTATCCTCTCGCCGTAGACTCCTCAGGCCAGTCGGCCGCCGAGGTCCCTCACTGTCGTCGAAATCATCGTCATAGCCATCTTCGGCGTAGTTGATGGCTGTGGTGCCTCGTTTCGTGATTCGTGGTTGCGGAACTGCTGTGGTTTGGGGTGTTACTGGGGCGAGCAATGAATTGCCATAAGTCCGTATGCGTGGGGCGTAGCTGGCTAGGAAGGCCTGCGGCGAATGTATCCTGTAGCCTGGGACGGGACTCATGGTGTCCACGTCAGGCGCAAAGCGCAACCAGAGTGCGGAGCTGGATACTTGATGTTTTTACCGCGATGCGAGGGGGGGCTTTCCCATGGACGGGATTGAACTGTGGTGACAGCGATCTGGTCGCAGAGAGATTTGACGCGCTCCTGGCAAATATCAGCAGCGGAATATAATGGCGGCAGCTGTGGTGGTGTCGAGTGCAGGTCGCGTCTCGAAATGTGATTCCAGCGAGAGACATGCCAAGTCAAGCCTGAGGCATTCTGCGGGAATGCTCCACCAGGCTCAGGCAGCCAGGCCTTCCTAAGGTTCCTTCAATACTACTACTAGGAGTTATACGAAGGTAGTAGCACTTACCCCGAGGCTCCGAGTCCTTACTGTCACGGTGGTATCTTGCCTTCGGTGAAGTCTCTCATACATCCCCAGATGAAAGACACTCATAGTGGGAATTTGCTGACAGTCTGGCCACATCATCACTTGGAGTAGGCAGAAACACATCGCAATCCATCCTGGGCAGCGCAGCGTGGTTTAGCTCTACGGTACCCAAGGTAAACATTTGTTTTGGGAGGCCAACCTGGTCAAGTTCGCTCGCTCTAGCAGTCCAGCTGCAGCCTGCGCGAGAAACGACCAGCTCTTTCTTCACCTTTCCCAATCCATTGCCAGCGACAGTCCGGCATCCCCATTGTGCATACGTGTGAAGAGGATAGGGCGTGTGTTTACCGACTCCACACCAAAGTCCAAACCTTGATTGTTTCCTCGCAGTTTCCTCACACAACCCAAGTGCAGCCTGACGCTCTCTTGAACACTCCCACGGGTCCGTCAGCTGTTACAAAGGTACATCGTTTCAAATCTCCTTTCAACGTCTGTGGCCATGGTTCCCACGTCTGCTATCATACCGTCCTTCCACTAAACCATGTCTTACTTCTTCAGATCTGCGGACGATGTCACGACCTCGACAGACGATTCGGCTTCGAATGCCAGTTCGGAGGACGAGTCCGGCTCCGAACAGACCGGGAGCAAGACTGCCAATCGTCAGGACTTGACCGAATCTCAGCTTCTATCCGAATCCGAGTCACAATACCTCTCCAAGGTGAAGAAGCTGCCAAAGAGTCCATCTGTCTCGGCGTCCACGAGCGCAGAAGATGTGAACTCAACCTTGATGCTTACTGGAAATCCAAGCGCTCAGCATTCCGATTACGTTCTTCACGCTTTATTGGAGTCGAGATGCTGGGACGAAGCTCTCTTGTGGTATCAGCAAAATCATGGACACGAACGCTACTACACGAGGGACGACCCCGAAGTTGAAGCGCTCGCTCAAGAAAAGTATAAGCACATGGTGGAACAATTGGGTCGCCACAATCTTGTCCCTCGAGGTCCAGAGCAAGACACTGAGCGCAGGTTGAGAGGAGCCTACCGTGAAGGTCTCGACCTGCTCTCCAGGAGGGGCCCGTTACCTTCGCGTCCAGCCCTAACGAGCCGACCTGGCAGTCAAACCTCTCTGACGACGGCCATGCGTAACCTCGCTATTCCCAACACAGGTGCTTATACTCGGCTCGATTCCCGCCAGCTCGAAATGATCTCTAGGAGTCAGGACGGTGTACATCAGCTACCACCGGTCTTACAACCATACATCGACCACCCCATGGTAGAATTGTCTCGATATCGCCGTGACTATGAAGAAGTGCGTATCGTGGGCAAGGGAGGATATGGTAGGGTCTATCATGTGAAACATCGTCTGGATGGATCAGATTACGCTGTGAAGAAAATAGGCTTGAGCTCAGCCCGCGTGAAAAGGATTCAGGAACGTGGTCAGATCGAGCTCGACATTCTGCTCAGCGAACTCAGAATGTTAGCACGGTTCGATCACCCAAACATCGTAAGATACTATGGCGGATGGCTCGAATACTCGGCGCCGCCGGCGCCGCGATCTCCGCCAAGTTCATCAGGTTTTCACTCGCCCTCGCTACACCGCCTCCTGGAAGCCCCGGAGCTTGAATTCGACGCGACAAGCAGGTCTGAGATACCGCTTCCGGACTCACCAACTGATATCAATGTCGTGTTCGAACGCACTCACAGCATCGGCGAGGTGCTCGGCGAAGTTGAAGATTGTTCCGAGGACGGGGATGAACTTCCGGAGCTGGGGTTCCAAGGCGTGAAACGTTCGAGGCGACAGCGGGCAAACAGCGGAAGTACCATCACGTCAACTAGCTCGAAACACAGCACTGTTCATAGCGTCGGAGAAGATGTGGAGAGTTGGAAAGAGCTGGATCCAGATCTCGCAACTCCCGGTGGATTCGACGAGCCTGGAACAACCTCATTTGCCGAGACATCACAGTCCGAAGTCCATACTGTCGGAACTCAACTCACTCTGCACATTCAGATGTCGTTACATCCCTTGTCTCTGGCAGATTTTCTGTCCAACTCACGCACAGCTGACAAGGCCGACCTAGCAAATCTCAGGCATTGCTTCCACCTTCAGCCGTCCTTACAGATACTGCTGTGTATCATGGATGGAGTGGAATACCTTCATCAGAATGGCGTGGTTCATCGCGATCTCAAACCGAGCAATATTTTTCTGTCGATCCATCGTTCTCAGTATCCGGCTTGTGTCGCATTATCAAGGTGCACTAAATGTCAAAGTGGTTCTCAAGAAATTAGCAACCTGTTCTTGAATATTCGCATTGGGGATTTCGGGCTGGTCACAACAATAGCCCAAGCCGATCCGTTGAAGGCTACAAATGCCAAAGCAGTCGGGACTGAGCTGTATCGACCTCCAATGGCGATAGCGAACGCCGACGAGAAATTAGACGTGTTCGCGTTGGGAATCATCGCAACGGAACTTTTATTTCCGTTTTCGACGCGCATGGAGCGCCAAGCCAAATTGCATGCGGTGAGAAATGGAATTCTTCCGGATGAATCGTTCGATGATAGTCTGGGAGCCCGCGGGAAAGATCTCGTGGCATGCATCAAAGGCATGACCACATACGACGACATTGCTCGACTCTCTTGTCAAGAAGCAAGGGAGCGACTTGAGAGCCTCCTGTGCTGATCCGCCAAGCTTTCGGTGATGATCTTTCCGATATTAGTACGCACGTTCGGGACGGACGCCGACGGACATTTGGAAACGTCCCTGCATGTTTCTGCCGGTCCTACCGTGGTTCTGTCTCAACCAATTGTTCCGTATGACGCAGGCCTGCCCGTCGCATACTGCACCCAATCCACGATATTCATGTTCCCATCCTCGGACCCCAGACATGGTCTCTCGAATGCAGTTTGGTAACAATCTGGCGCCGCACAAGCAATATTGAACTTGCGAAAAGACTCATGAGTGGCGCAGTCTGGATACAGACCGCATTCATTCGATGCAGTAGCTATCCTTGACGACGAACGGCACCATCGACAACAAGCCAAATGTGGACAACAAGCCAAATGTTCCCAGCGTGCGCCGCAATTTTGGAGTTTCAATTCCAAGCGGATATGCCCACTTCTAATACGAGTTCGCTGGAGTGGGATGTCGAATGTGCTTGTCGCACATTTATTGGCGTGGCGCGGCGACTCGAGCATGAGATCGCGGACACGCGTAAGTTATATGACGTCGGTAGGGTTCTCAATAGAATGTCGAAGTAATGCCGTGACAAGAACATTCGCTTGCCCTCGTCCTACCTCTTACGCTGGAGAGGAAATCGTCCTCTGC
The DNA here is from genome assembly GCA_007735645.1 of Venturia effusa. NCBI lineage: Eukaryota > Fungi > Ascomycota > Dothideomycetes > Venturiales > Venturiaceae > Venturia > Venturia effusa. The sequence continues at coordinate 1,881,252 of CP042195.1, forward strand.
AACATGGCGTGTGTCAAGATATGGATTGTTTGCTGAGCCTAATCTGTACGTCTAGAATAATTCCGCTTGAAGTTTTTATATAGTCTAGGCAAGTCAAAGCTTCCCCCCAAAAACCTAATCTCGTACCTGGTCGGCGCATAGATTATGATCTCCATCTCTGGGGCTCGCGATATTACCCATACTGCCCGGCGCCCACCACACTCTATGAATTCCCATACAGGATGCGGCACCCCAATCCTGGATCCCTCACTTTCTTCTTCCATCGGCCTGTGTCATTGCAAATTTGTACCTGTGCAATCCCATTTGGTCACACGCGTGATTCGCATACAACTGCGTCTCCTCCTTGCCTAATCCCTCGCATTCCTACTTCGTCTCTCCTCAGCCGCCGATCCACTTTCTACTTCCCTATCCACAACTACATGGCGTGGTCGCTCATAAGGCCCTACTGATTTTAGTCGCTCGCTGAGAAAATACCAGTTTGGTCACCACGCTCATTCAGCTAAGTTTTTGGACAATTGGAGTCGCCATGAAGCGACACGCGATTTTGTTCGCCCTGGTTGCGGCGACCATGGCATCCCCTCTGGTTGATCCACCTCCTGCGAAGCCAAATGGCGGTACTTTACCTCCACCCACGGGCGCGGCGCCAGAACGCGGTATTGGGACTGGTGTCACTGAAAAGATTGCACCTCCAGGACCACCGCCTCCAAAATGCAATATGGTGTACGCCGGGAAATTTGGTATAGCGGTCCAAAACATCACAGACAAAGTCGTACCTCCAGCAGCGCCAGCTACCCTTCCCGTTCCAACTCCGCCCAAGATTGGGATGACACCAGCGGAAACTACGCCACCTTCTCCTCCTGGCGGTGCCGTGGGCCTAGATACGCCACCACCAGACCAGGACGGCGTCAGTACGAGAATGCATACTCGTACTGTCACCGTGCGTCGAACAGTGGTAGGCAGCAACGACATGAAACAGAGTGCTTACATGGTTTCCCAAATCGCCGATGGTCAGATCCAAGCCCCCACTACACCAACTCCTCTCGAACGAACGACGTCTGCGCCATCGCCTGCGGTTGTGACGCCTGGAAGTCCTGAGGCAGTGGCGGGCGGAAGTGGATTGGTTTCGCAGATTGGCGATGGACAAATTCAGGCTCCCGTGGCGCCGAAACCGGCTGGTGCTGCGCCTGATGTCGAGCCAAAACCTGCAGCGAATGCCACTCATCCTGCTGCTGCTCCTGCTGCGGCGGTGATGCCTCCCCTGTCGGCAATGGCTATGAGGAGGGATCTGGGGGTTCCCCCGCCTGAGAAGCCGTCCGCTCAGTTTGTCGCTTGTATCACGAATGGGACCTTGACTGTGACGCTTGATGGTGGAGTTTTGAAAGACGATAAAGGGAGGACAGGTTATATTGCCAGCAATTATCAGTTTCAGTAAGTGGACGCCCTTCTTATCTATGTATGCTGGACGCAGAGGGACCATGTCAAGTTGAGACGCATGGAGCCCGACATCTCTCGCAGAAGCTTCTTGGAAGATCTGCCTACGACCATCGAGTTCACTCGAAAGACACAAGCCTGTGTTTTTCGGTGACGTTTTATCCAGCAACTCTGGGATCAATATTGGAATGAAAAGAAGCAGACTCCACAATCCAGCACCAAATTCCGCAGCGAAATGTGGGATGGGAAGCTAACGTCTAAACACAGATTCGACGCACCACCGCAATCAGGCTCCATCTACACAGCCGGATTCTCCGTTTGCAGCAACGGATCTTTGGCCCTCGGTGGATCCACGGTTTGGTACCAATGCCGCAGCGGGGATTTCTATAATTTGTACGATAGGTGGTGGGCGCCTCAGTGCAACCCTGTCACTATTAACGCGGTTATGTTGAAGCAGTGTTGAGTGTAGGTGAGAGGCGAGGTGTCACGGGATGAAGACGATACCGAAAAGGCGAGGGACGAATGGTGAGGAGGGGGACGTAACCGAAATTTAAAGATGGAAAGGGGAACGACTAGCAGGAGTCAAGGGAAAGTATGGGGATGAGATACCTGGACTGCTTGCTCAGGGATTTCTCAGGTCTTTATTCTCTACTCTTATTTATTGGCAGCGAGGCGGACCCGAAGAGAATGGAGATGGCGGTGGATTGAATGTGGATGGGTGCGGAACGAGGCTAAACCATAATGAATACCCGCAGAGGCTCTTGCAATGAACGTTTCGAATTCTCTCCTATTATTTTACCAAGTTGGAGACGGAGTCATTGTAAGATACGATGTCTCAGGACTTTCATGCAAATGGTCTTCGTGTTACTTTCATGTCCTCCTCGCCCTTTTCGCATGATTCCAACAGTGATTTCTTTGATGGCACCCGACGTTCGGGCTGTGGAGGTACCCACGGCGTCGGTTCGCATGGGGTATGAGTCGCCTCCGCCCCCCCTCCCCCCAAATAGACCGGGAAGACCGGAATAATTGGTCCTTCGCAATCTCGTCACACGCCCCTAGTATCAGATGAATATTTCCGTGTTGGGAGGACAATCACATTTGCGTCACTCAATCACTCACATGCAGACAGGCCCAAGGTCTCCAATCATCGAATGTCAAGACCGCCAATGTTCTCGGTTCGATAACAATTATTCTTCATTGCCGATGACACGAATCACCTTGCGAAACTAGCTTTGAGTAATTTGTTACCAATGAGAACGGTAGAAGATACCTAAGTCACAGTATGTACTCCAAGAGATATGAGTCCTGAAAGGTACGAGGATGTGGTAGATCCACACATCTACAACCTATCATGGGAAATAAACGTTAATTCGCACCCCCCTGTCGCCTCCCTTGCTAAACCACGCCCAACAGACTATAAGTATAGAGAAATTAGACTTATTTAAGAGAGAAAGAAGAGGAGAAGAGAGTACTCGATATCCGAGAGGGAATTACTCGAAGGGTAGAGAGAGGAAACATGAGAACGTATCGATGCACGGGCCCTGGCCGGGGTCACAATTAACGTTTATTTCCCCTGATAGGTTGTAGACTATGGTGTTCCGTGAGTTTGATGATATTATGTCAGCTATCAAAGCCATCCGATTGGCTGATCTCGTCGTGAATCAGGGTCTTGACCCGACCGTTTTCGAGATCATCGAACTACATAACCGGGACATGCGGTGTTCCTGAACCGAAAGCTTTTTAGATTCCAGCTGAGCCGCAAGGACCCGATTTGGTAGCCGCGCTTAGCCGTAATTTCGCATCAAGGATCTGACTTCGTCGGAAATTAAAAGGCTTTTATTGGCCGATGATTAGATACTTCAGACAATATATGCCTGCACCTGCAGCAGCACCTCTAGGATTAACGATACGCATAGTAGTACTTACTTAGCTAAGGCACTACGTCACGTTATATCCATGTTTACTGAGCTGGAGTTCTTCTTACTAGGATAATCTTAGCATACGTATACTTACTAAGTATAGTTCAGCCAATAAGAAGGCTTTAATAGCCCAAAGTAATTTCACCATCATCATGGTTATCATATATCATGATGATGAGACTTCATAGCTTCATTCATCCAATGAATAAAGCTTAACGTCGTGCTTCATTGTCATTTAAATTCTTCGTCGGCCGATGATTGAAAACCTACTCTCCGTACATCAAATATAAAGTAATGATCCCGTCTTAGTATGACTCTTCCTTCTACTGATCCAACTGACAACGATTATTCTACCGGATGCTATACATTGTAGTGGATATCTATCTCCAGAGTTACAGTTTTATATCAAATAACTCAAGTCCGATCTGCATCAGGTCTATCAGAGTAGTAGGAGCCTATTGAAAGTTTTCTCTTTGAACTTCATGTGAGACCTATGGCCTATGGACGGAAAACGACAATATCTCTACGACGAGCACGAATGCCCGGGCTGTAGATACTTGTACGAAGGAGGCGAGAGTATGGATAGATAATTTTACGATATTAAAATAGTAAAGCGAGATAAGACGAACCTCCCGCACTATTTACGATAACTTGCGCATAAATCTGCTGAGGTCTACCAAGATATGTAAGCAGACATTGTCAACATTTTCATCCTCCTCACTATCCAAGCCCTTGCCGAATGTGGGAATGGAACCATTATAAAGGCAATTGAATGTCCATTCACATCCGCTGAACCTTGCAATGCACGCGAGGGCCAAACACATTGGTGTGGGATGGGTACGTAGTACTATCGTAAGTACCTCACATATTCCTTAAATAGTTACCTTGAACTTATATACCCTTCAGATTGCCTAGGTCGGGGACGGGAAGTGCGGGCTAGAAAATAGAAACCATTCGATACGGGACTTACTATAGTCTCAGCGCATATAAACGATAGCTACAAGTCAGTGGCAAGCTTATCACGGCCTCGAGTCGTTCGTAGATTCCAATAGCAGACTACTATTAGGTGGTTCGAGGCCAACATGTATCCGCCTTATGACTATAGTAGAAGTCTATACATAGTACAGGCGGACCCTATCTGTAATTCACCTCCTCCTCCCTGCTCCCTGTAATTCTAACATACCTACAGTGGACTGTTCTCTAGCATAACGCACGGGTATAGGGACAAATTTCTGACTTCGATCATATAAATAGGCCATGAGTAAAAATAGAAGGAAGTAACGAAATTTTTGGTGCCATCGCCTCCACAAAACCCCTACCGCTTATTGCGTGAGCGAGAACCCGGACCCAGAGTGTAAGCAACAGTGTAAAGACCACACGACTTTCGGTGGTTGGAGAGTGGCAGTGCAGAATCGTGGTCTGCAAGGGAGCGTCGGAGCTATCCACGGGAGGTGGCGGAGCGGGCAGAGCCCCTAGGAAAAGATACAACGTATACATAGACGAATTATTGCTGAGTGAGCTGGCGCGGACATTGGTTGTGATATGCAGGGGACTCCAAGTTGCAGCGGTGCAGGGCAGCGAGACTGTGTAGAACTTTGAAGCTGAGAAGCTGAACGGCAACGGCTTTTCGGAACAATTTGAATTTGAAGACCAAAGATGATTCCTCAGGCAAAGGTCATGTGAGCCAGAAATGTTCGTGCCCACTGCAGGCCCAGCGAGTCCCCGTCGTGAATCCCTGCCCGTCGTTGACTGAGGTGCTTACCTAGTCTTACAGAGAAACGCGGCGAGGGACGCTGAAACTGATTCTGCAGAAAACAACAACACGCCGCCGATATACCTACACCGAAGTCGTACAACTGGCCTCCCTCGGAACCATATCTCATCTCTCCGTATCCAAGAATTCTCCGAATCCAATCCCGCCCCGCCAAGCGCTCGACACCATCCTCCGCCTCTCCCGAACCTACTTCAGGTACGCATGAGATCTGAATGCGCCGAGGCCAGATGAAGGGAGGAACGAGATCTAGGAACGCCCACAGCTGGTCGCTTCCCAATGGACTCCCGTGAGACAAACCACCGTCGAAACAGCTCCACGCCGCAGATACCGCTCCAGGATCTCTCACCACCTCAGCGCAATGGCTCTGATGAGGACAGTGATAGCCCAATTACCCGTCAAAGAGCTATTAGTGATCTGGTGGATCGCCTGTCTGGTGGTTGGCCTGGAAGACCTCTAGGACCATCGTACACGCCCATTGGAGGAAGAGATCCAGATGGCACGCGGCAGTCAATCGGAGCGCATTTATCAATACCCCAGGAAGGACAAGCAAGCTATCAAGGGGAACATGTGTCGCCGACGTCTCCGGTAGACGGAGCCGCTTTTGGAGCCGCAACGTCAGGATTCGCCGGGTTGAGCTTTGAAGATGCTGGCAGCGAGCCAACTGGCTCCCTTGGCATGTCCAACTGGGATCACAACGATAGCTCACCCTCACTGCAGACGACAGAGTTGGCAGAGACAGCCTGGGAAGGGGACGATTACTTTACGCCTTCGACCTCCTCGAACGATCGTACACCTTTGGCCGACTCACGATATCTACAGCCCATAGCGGGCGTGCCTACGCCGTCGACGCCTACTGGACAGTCAGAGAATAGAAGCAGTCGCTCTCGGAGCGTCAAGTTTTCGACGCGTTCAACGCCCACCCGAGGATCGAGACTGGGAGATGACCTGGCAGTGGCGGAACTGGGCACTACCTCAAGTGACGGAGCGAGAACTTCTGGCTCAATACGAAGGTCACTTTCGCCAAGTGCGGCGGGTTCAACATTGCAAAGAGCTGGAACGATTGTTCGGAACATGTCGACTCGTATCGTCAACTTGAGTAACGAGGCAGATGTGGTCGACCGAACGCTGAAACGAAAATCTTCCGTGCCATCCAGGGGTTCAGAGGCATCTGCCAGGTCGTCTGCAAGTGTTACAGGAATGGACGGTCCTAACGATGAAGATGTCCATCGACCACCGGAGAAAGCGCCCACACTGGAGGAGATGGAGCTTCCGAGGAGACGATCATCAACGCGAGATGCAAATCCGCTAAAAGGAAAGTCTCTGGGCATATTCTCACATGACAATAAGCTGCGCATGAAGCTCTGTGACTTCCTCGTACACCCTGTAACGGAGCCTCTGGTATTTCTCCTCATCGTTCTTCAAACCGTCATACTTGCTGTCGATTCCAATACGCGCGTCGAATACAACTCAACACCTCCGCCGTGGGGTCAGTCGTGGATTGATTGGTTCTTACTCATCCTGTTCTCCATATATACAGTTGAAATCATCATCAGAAGCATAGTCTCGGGCCTCCTAGTCAATCCGATCGAGTACAGCACAATCAATCGGAAAGTGGGACTTGTTAAGGCCATGAAGGACAAATTTGGGAACGTCTTGGGGACTCCTCAGACGCGACCAGGCCACACAGATGCCTCTCAATCGAAGTTTGGCCCGAATAACCCAGGAATCCTTCGCTCTTTCACGACCAACATGAGTGGAACCGCCATGTTGGATGTCAAGGGCAGCTCGAAAGCACATCAACGTGCGCGGTTGGCTCACAGGGCGTACCTGAGACACTCGTTCAACCGACTAGATTTTCTTGCTGTCACGTCGTACTGGATAAGCTTCATACTGGCTTTTTTCCACCTCGAAGGCTCGCGACATTTGTACATTTTTCGCATGCTAAGCTGTCTCCGGATCTTGAGGTTGTTATTCTTGACAAGCGGAACGACCATCATTCTACGCAGTTTGAAGAAGGCTGCTGGTTTGCTAACGAACGTAGCTTTTCTGATAGGCTTCTTTTGGCTTCTCTTTGCGGTCGTTGGTCTTCAAAGCTTCAAATCCAGTCTGCGTCGTCAATGTGTCTGGTTTGATCCTGGGGACAATACCAGTCAAACGAACTACACCAACAGCATGCAGTTTTGCGGTGGCTGGTTGGATGGCAATCTCACCGCTCAGCCTTGGTTGCTGCTCAACGACGATGGGCTTTGGGTGAACGGATCGTCAACACCAAAAGGCTTCACCTGTCCTAAAAACTCAAAATGCTTGCAACAGACCAATCCATACAACAGTACCGTGAGCTTTGACAACATCTTTCAATCTCTGGAGCTCGTTTTCGTCATCATGACTTCCAATACTTTCTCGGATCTGATGTATTACCTCACCAACAGCGACTACCTTTCGGCCGCCATCTTCTTCGCCTGCGGAATAGTCATCATGTTCTTCTGGCTGGTCAATCTGCTCATTGCAGTCATTACTTCATCCTTCGCAGTCATCCGAGAGGAAGGCAGGGCCAGTGCTTTCACCGGCCAAGACAGTGACGCAGGCTCTCTGGCCGAAAGAGAGCGTCAAGAAGCGGCTGCACCAAAGATGAGTTCCTTGCAAAAGTTCTTTAACATGACGGATTGGTTTTGGGTCGTCCTGATCTCTTTCGACCTGGTGGTTCAGTGTTTGCGAAGTGCCGAGATGGGTCTTGGTCGAAAGCGTTTCATTGAGAATACAGAGACCATCGTCACACTTCTGCTCTTACTGGAAATTATCCTTCGCTTCGTGGTAGACTGGCGCCGCTTTTTTAAAAGCAAACGGAATATCATGGACCTTGCTCTGGCTATTATCACCAGCATCATTCAACTACCGCCGATCAAAAGGTCCGAGGAAATTTATCCTTGGTTAACGCTTTTCCAGATTCTCCGAACCTATCGTGTGGTTTTGGCCGTCCCGATCACGCGTAATCTCATCATGACCGTCCTAGGCAACTTCACTGGTCTTCTGAATCTGATCCTGTTCGTGTTTCTGCTCACTTTCTTGGCCGCCATTCTGGCCTCACAGATGTTCCGCGGCTCACTGCCTCCGAACGACTCGTCGGGCAATACAATAAATATCACCTTCGATGGTATGTGGAACTCCTTCTTGGGCATGTACCAAATCTTCTCCAGCGAAAATTGGACCACAATCATGTACAACGTTACCAACTACGACGTCTTCTACAACACAGCATGGATGGGTGCCGCTTTCTTCGTTCTATGGTTCATCCTTGCCAATTTCATCGTATTGAATATGTTTATTGCTGTCATTCAGGAGAATTTCGACATTTCCGAAGACGAGAAGCGACTACAACAAGTGAAGGCATTCCTGCAGCAGAAAGACCTTGGAGGTCATTCCACTGGCAATCTGTCATTATCCACTATCTTCAAATACAGTCTTGTTAGCGGAAGGAAGCGTGACCCTCTCAATTTCGGCTCCGCAACCACTGAAATGCTACTCAAGGACGCCGTGGTGAAGGATTTCCTAGACCAGGACGACGAGGGCCCTGGGATCGCGAGTCCTCCTCCCGCATCAGGCCCTGGCTTGCGAAATGCCCCGACCACGAGAGTTGTCGACTCGGGCCCAGTGGCATCTTGGTGGGGCACTGTTGTGTCGCGCTTCCGGCACAGAGAACCTAACCCCTTCTACTCTCGTCTCGAGTTTTCCCGCGCATACGAAGACCTAGATCCTCGAATGATGGCAAAAGAAGTCATGTCAGCTCGCGACCGCAGGAAACGTGCTCAGCGGGACTACCTCCTGAAACACCCAAAGTACAATGTCTCACTGTTCGTCTTTCCCCCGAACAGCCGTCTCCGCAGAATATGCCAAAGAATCGTTGGGCCAGGCCGTGGTGGTGACCGGATTGAGGGTGTGGCGCCATCAGTTCCAGTATGGTATGCCTTCTCTGCTTTCATCTATTGCGCGATTGTGGCCATGGTCATCTTGGCCTGTGTTACAACTCCTTTGTACCAAAAGGTGTACTTCAGGAATCGGAATCGGAATCGGAATCATGACATGTCTGTCAAGAACTGGTTCGTGTATACCGACATGGGATTCGCAATTCTCTTCACCGTAGAGGCATGCATCAAAGTGATTGCCGATGGTCTATTTTTCACGCCAAACGCGTATTTCCGAGGATCTTGGGGCGCCATCGATGGTCTTGTGCTAATCACATTGTGGATCAACGTTTTGACACAATTGAACAATGAGGGATCCGTTTCAAGAGCTGTTGGTGCTTTCAAAGCGCTAAGAGCACTGCGACTTTTGAATGTTAGCGATAGCGCCCGGAACAACTTTCATTCTGTGATTGTGCGCGGTGGACTGAAAGTTCTGTCTGTGAGTTGACTGATTGGTCTTTATAACTTCGAAGTGACTAACAAGACCTAGGCTGCTTTTGTCGCCATCGCTTTGCTCATCCCGTTCGCAGTGTACGGTCTGAATCTCTTCGTTGGAAAAATGCAAGCTTGCAACGATACAAACCCAACCTGGAACTCGAACTACACTGCTTCAATATCGAATCTTCACGATTGCGTCGGCGAGTACATGACCAATAGCAATCCCTCTAATTGGAACATTTTGGCTCCTCGAGTGGTCGCCAATTCCTACTATTCGTTCGATGACTTTGGTTCCTCCCTGTTCATTCTGTTCCAGATTGTCTCACAAGAGGGCTGGATTGATGTCATGTGGCGAGCCATATCGATTGTCGGAGTTGGGCAACAGCCGCAAGAGTTCAATTCGTATTTCAACGCTGTGTTCTTCGTTGTATTCAACTTGCTCGGTGCTGTCTTCGTGCTGACTTTGTTTGTCTCGGTCTTCATGAGAAATTATACAGAACAGACCGGGGTTGCGTACTTGACCACGGACCAACGCTCATGGTTAGAATTGCGCAAGCTCTTGCGACAAATTTCTCCTTCTAAGCGTCCGCTTGCCAATGAGAAGCGGGAGTCCTGGAAGGAATGGTGTTATAGGCGAGCGGTCCGCAAGACAGGCAAATGGCAACGTTTTGTGACCGTCATACTGGTCATCCATCTTGTTCTTCTCTGCATCGAGTTCTATCCTACAAAGGCGTGGTGGGATCGTACTCGAGGTATGTTTCTTCCTCAACACTAGCTCGGCTCCGCTAACAGAGCAGACGTCGTATTCTTCATTTTCTCGCTCATTTACGCCTCTAATCTTGCCATACGCATGATTGGTCTTACCTGGACTAGATTCCGACGAAGTTCATGGGATCTTTACGCCACCGTGGCCGTCTCGCTCGCCGTGGTCACCTCCGTTCTTGTTATCGCCAGCCCGAGCAATTGGTTCATTGGCCGCATGCATAAATTCGTTCTTGTCTCCATATCCCTCCTCCTCATCCCACGCAACAACCAGCTAGATCAGCTATTCAAAACGGCGGCTGCTTCTCTGCCATTGATTTTGAATCTACTCGCCACTTGGTTCGTTCTGTTCCTCACCTTTGCCATCGCCCTGACGCAAACCTTTGGCCTCACAAAATTCAACACCAACGAAAACGCCAATGTAAACTTCCGTACAGTACCTAAAGCCCTCATCCTCCTGTTTCGAACTAGTGTTGGTGAGGGCTGGAACCAGATTATGGAAGACTTTGCAGAAATGCGGCCTCCATATTGCGTTGTGGGCGATCGATTCAGTGAAGGGGATTGCGGCAGCCCTAATTGGGCTCGATTCTTGTTCATCGCTTGGAACATCCTCAGCATGTATATTTTTGTCAATCTATTTGTCTCTCTCATCTATGAAAGCTTCAGTTACGTATACCAGCGGAGTAGCGGCTTGTCGGTTATATCGAGAGAAGAGATCCGCAGGTTCAAGCAAGCATGGGCAGAATTTGATCCCCAGGGCACAGGATACATTTCGAAAGAGGCGTTTCCTAGATTGCTAGGTGTAAGTTACATTGTCCATTATATTGTATTCTCACAGCGCTAACGTCAGTCAGGAGCTATCTGGCGTCTTCGAAATGCGCATTTATGATGGCGACTTCAGCGTAGCCTCTCTGATTGAAGATTGTAGCGTAGCTCGCAGAGAATCCTCGTTGCCGGTGGAAGCCCAATCTGCGCCACGAGAGATTGACATCAAAAAGCTCAATGCCAGGTTGGCTGAGCTCCCCATCAAAGAAATTCAACGGAGACGCAACCGCATGAATAAATTCTACGAGGAGGTCTTAGTTTCCAGTGATCACGATAGAGGAATATCGTTCACTTCTTTACTTATGATCCTCGCGCACTACAAAGTAATCAACGACAACCGAAGCCTGCGCCTGCACGAGTTTCTCCGTCGTCGAGCTCGCCTCCAACGTGTCGAGGAGGCGGTGCGACGAAACGTCGTCATTGGATTCTTCGACACTGTTTACTGGTCCCGCCAATTCAAAAATCACATGGAAAGCAAACATGCAAGCCGTATGACCATGATTCCACAATTCACCGTGCCCGAAATTTTCGTCGATGAGGCTGCGCACGACAGTAATGGTGTATCACCCTTCGATGGGCCCAGTCTTGGGCCGCACTCGAGTGCGCCATCAACAGCAGTGTCTTCTCCTCGAGTGGGCGCAATCACTCCACTACCTGGAAGCGAGGTGCGCGAACCAACACAATCGACGGCCGGCCTTTCAAGATCCAGCACGAACAGTATTCAGCATACACCAGATCCATCCCCGATACGTGCGCGTGCTCCACCTCTTACAATTCCGCATACGCCGCAGACCCATGAACGCAACGGATCAGAAAATAGCGAGAACTGGCAATTTGCGGCAGCCATGAGTCCGAGTTCTCGAAGTGGACCATCCAGCCCTCTTGGTGTGGAGCCCGCCGAGGGAAGCGGCGCGGCAAGATCGCGAGCGAATAGCAGCGTGTCTGCAAGAGACGTCCTTGAAGTTCTCGAAGACAGTGCCTGGGGTGAGAGTATACGAAAGTCATTCAGTACAAGGAGGCCAGCCCCTCATCCCGACGATCATGGGAGCGGCGGTGTTCCCAGATTTTCGCGATGATGAGGGTTGTTCATTGGGCTCTCGTGTTCATTGTAAGAGCACATATCAAGACGTGTATCAGGGCGATGATGCTTTTATAGTCAGACCAATGGGATCGGGTTTGTGATTTTAGAACGGCGCAGAAGACATGAAAAGATATGCTGTAATGGGGATGGCGTATGAACAGCCGTATGAAAATTTTAGCTTGTTGGCCGTGCGAGGATACCTTTAAGTAGCTGGATGAGAAAAGGTGGTGGTGGTGGTGGTGGTGGTGGTAATGACTTGGTGATTAGTTCTTGTCTGCTGTTTCTTAGCATAGCGGTGGTGTTTGGGAAAGGGGTTTGGCAGAATAGAGAATACCTTGTAGAGTGCATAGGTAGATCATTGTGAATTCATGATTCTCTGATTGCAGTCCATACTCCTTCATCAATCTTTTGCCCTGACAAGGGGCATTAAGAGCTACTGTTAAACCTTGCTCATATACGGCTTTTACTGCTGATGTACCGACTATGGACACGAAGAGCAGAAAAGGAACATAAGTTACCTCTGTAACGACAAGAAGACAACGATCGGAATTCGAGTAGTGATCAAGAACAGGTTCTGCGACCCATCAGAAAAGTAGGAAAACCCGTCCAGCGTAACACGTAGCCTCAAAATAATTTTACATTGTCTCTAAAACCAAGTTCGTCCCACCAGCTATACAATGGGGTACTAAGGAGTAAGTCGGGACAGACATACAGCTGGGAACACCTTTTGCCCAGCACCAATTCATACATGATTTTTTCAACGCTGCAATTGGAAAATTAGAATCATCTGTTGAGCTTGCTGTCGAATGTATCGAGGACTTCCTGAGCCACATCTCCCGAAGCAAGCTCTTTAGCCTCCTTGCCATCCGCGTTTTCACGGCCATCCTGGAGCTGTGAGCCTGACATAGCTTTGGCCTGACCTTCGCTCACCTTTCCGTAAACGGACAATGCTGTAGCGATCATCCCACCGATATCCCCAACGTTACCAGGAACTACAACGGCAGTTCCCTCTTTCGCAAGCTTGCCGAATGCATCCACGTATTTCTCTGCAACGCTGAGAGAAACAGCCCCCTGAGCGGCTCCCTTCCCTTCTTGGATAGCGCTGGCAACGGCATTGATTCCAGCAGCTGTTGCTTGGGCCTTCAGCAAGATAGCTTCAGCCTCTCCGTTCGCAATATTGATCTGCTCTGATCTCAATGCCTCGGACGCCAGGATGACACTTTGCTTACGACCTTCAGCGATGTTGATAGCTGATTGCCTTTGACCTTCTGATTCCAAAATCTCTGCTCGTTTGCTTCGCTCTGCTGTTACTTGACGGTGCATAGCATCGACCACTGGGCCTGGCGCGTGAATGTCTCGAATCTCGTAGCGTAGGCATACGACGCCCCAGTCTTGTGCAGCTTCGTTGATTGCAGCTGTTATGTTCGCATTGAGGTTCGCGCGCTCTTTTAGGACGTGGTCGAGCGATAATTGACCGATTTCAGAGCGCATGGTGGTTTGGGCGAGCTGAGAGATTGCGTATTCAGGATCCTCGACTCCGTATCTATCGTATTTGTCAGTTCGCATTTCCACGTGTAGAGTCCACTGATTAGATGATGGGACCACAAAGGTTCTGGCGACACGGCATGTGAGAATCGCCAGATGACCTGGCGGCATTGTTGTCGCATTAGGAGCAGTAAGAAGGTCTCGGTTCCGAAAAGAAAGACTTACGAAGCTTTATACGCATCGAATACCCTGGTGTACAGTACTCCATCAAGCTCCAAAGTAACATTGTCTGCCGTGATAGCACTCTGACTTGGAATCTCAATGGCAGCCTCTTTCAAACTCTTGACGTATGCGATTCTATCCAATATGGGCACAAGTATCGCCAACCCAGGCTGCAAGATGCGCGAGAACTTTCCCATTCGTTCCACAATCCATGCTGTCTGTTGCGGGACGAACTTGACGATTGTATTTGCGGGTAGAGAGGATCTTGATGGGTATGGATTCAGGCCGCCGAAATTTGGCCCGAGTATGGAGGGAGTCTGGTTTGGAGCTTGGGATCTATTCGTGACAGAGTAGTGGCGACAGGATGGCGAGGAGAGGGTCGTTACGGCGGCGGGTAATGCTCGCAATCGCGAATTCAATCTAGAGGCTCGTAGTACTCCTCTGACCGAAAACTCAGCGAGCGAGGTCATTTTTGTGGTTGTTGAGATGAATTGGTACTAGCGATGACTGAAGTTGAAGCTTGGAGGTTCGAAAAGAAGAATCACAAATCAGTTTCCTTTCCTTCACAACAAGAACGACTCCAATTCTGATAAGACACACTGAGAGCAACTGAAACAAGAGAGTCCTACCAAGCATCATCTTCTCACTGCAGGCAAGCACAGCATACTGACACATACCCTCGACGATCTCTTAGATCCACGACCGATATGTCCGAGTACTGGAAGTCGACTCCAAAGTACTGGTGCAAATACTGCAGTGTATATGTCAAGGACACCAAATTCGAGAGGCAACAGCATGACGCTACTCCAAGGCATCAAGGTGGTATCCAGCGATCACTGCGGGAATTGCATAAAGGCAAAGAGCGGGAGGACAGAGAGAAACAGCGAGCACAAAATGAGATCGCGAGACTGAACGGAGTCGTCGGAGCCAAATCCAATAACGAAGCGCCAGCAACGAATTCATCACCAAATACTTCATCGAAAGGTCCAGCAAAACAAGCCAGTGCAGAGGAGAGAAAGAAGCAGATGCAACAATTGGCAGAAATGGGCGTAGCAGTGCCTGAAGAGTTCAGGAGAGAGGTGGCATTGCCCGGAGAATGGGAGAGAGTCAGTATCAAGCCGGCTGTCACAGCGGAGACTATGCGGGTGAAGGCTGAAGGAGGCGAAGCAAATATCGACGGTCTGGCATTTGGCATAAGGAAGAGAAAGTTTGAAGACCAGATTGAGGAAGAAGCGATACACGCGGTCGCGAAGAGGCAAGCCTGGGGCAGCAAATTCAAGACATATCCTGGAAAGCCGGGGATTGGCGATAATGATCTGGATACGTTTCTTAGTGGACTTGCGCCAAAGCAAGAAGCTACCACGGATGAGAAGACTGGCTTGACTCCAGAGGCAGAATCCATCGCGACCGCGTTCAAGCCCGAATTGTCAGCGGAACCTAAGGAGGAAATGACGGAGCCTAGTATAGCGGCGCCTGACAATGCGATAGCCTCAAAGAATTTGGAAACTGGCGTTAAAGCAGAGGAAGAGACGAAACTGTCTGCGATACCTGAGCTGCCGGGAGCAGGCATCGTATTCAAGAAAAGGAAGCCGAAGGTGGCAAAGAAGTCATGAAAGACGAGTCGCCAGTCTCCAGACATTCACTTCTAAAGGCGCGGACAAACCATAATCTGAGATCCACAACATAACATCAGAGCTTATTTTCATTCCATATCAAGCACGATCTTGATTCAGTTCTGGACATGCTCGACCGGGCGCTTGGGACAGCTATGATATGAGAGCCCATTCTTGCAGCAGACATCGTGTCCTAGTCCCAACATCGCGGATGCAGAACGCTCGAAAACGTGAAGCAGGTCGCAGCCAGACACGAAAGCATGCCTGCCTCACCAGTCAAGCCGAGCCCTTCCCAGACATTGAACCTTGTACTGGGTTATCGCTCTATCACGACACACGACCATCATCGTCGCAGCGTAGAGCACATCTTCTGGTCAGTAGTCAAATAGAGACCCCAAACAAAAGGTATCTGTAATTAAATCTGAGCGAATCAAGCACTTTAGACTTCCTCTGCTTATCCGAGTACACCGAACTCCCAAGATCTACAGATCTGGGTCCTTCTGGGCAATGATGAACGCCTCAAATGATACTATTTACCAGCTTCTTCCAAATTCCAATCTACTTTGTTGCTGGACAAGCTTACATTGGGCACGCATTGCGAAATCTTGAGTGATCTATGTGATCGCTTACTGGAGTAAAATCAGATTCTACGTATAAGATGTGTACCGGGTATGTTATTATTGTGGAGTAGTCTGCGTACTAACTATTGCTTAGCCGGGTACGACAGTACTATATCACAATCCGGGTGCGACAGTATAATATTACAATATAAATAGTGCATTAATCCGGACGACTCTCGAGAAATTGAGTGAGTGAGTAAGTACGCAGAATATCTGAGAGCTTGCCTGCAATTCTGATCTATATCATACCATCTTCCACCTGTTTAGAGGCTCTCATCAACGATAATACTGATACTGGTTTCGAGAGGGCGTAAGCCTATTTCAGCTTGCTATTGCCGTCTTGAAGAAAATGAGCCTCTCGAGACGGAAGTAAGACTGTCGTCCATGAAAAGTGACTCAAGCAAAAAATCATTTCAATTTCTCCAGGTGCCACGAGTGAGGAATGCAGCACCCGCACATAATTAGTAGACCATAGCCCAAAGTATATATGCAAGACGATGTCGTCCTCCACAGCCTGCCTCCGTCATTGGTCTCGATATCAAAGTGAGGTAACTCGAAAATCTCCACACCAGACGCAAAGGCCATACCGCGGACGCCAACTCTACACGAGGTCCCGTGATGCCAGGCCAAGATTCCGACTTCCCACGCATGCATCATCTTCACATGCCAAAATCGAAACATCAACAGCTAGACTCTTTACTATGGTCGAACAGTTGCCCATCAACACGAGCTCACGCATTACAAGCTCCAGCACAATCCTCGGCAATATGTGTGAGACTCGTTAGCCGACATGTTCGAGCAATACCGGTTGCCTCCCCTTGTGAGATCCGTGCTGGGGATTGTCATTGAGGTGCTGTTTTTTTGGCAGTTGGTATGCTAGCTCCTCCTTGTCATCAGCACTCTTTGGTCTTGTGACTCCCTGTGACAACTCGTGCTCTCACATCTGTGGTTTCCACCAGTCGAGTTCACTCCTTTCAAGCTCCCGTTGACCCAGCTCGTCTGATGCACACAGCAGATGGCACTTAGCTTACTAACAGCGGGTTCGCAGAGGCTATATTCCTGGTGGACTACAAAATCAACACGCGACCAGCTTCTCGAGAACCTCGACGAAGCGAGGCTGTTCGAGGAGTGGGAAGCTTCAGCCTATCAGCTCGATGAAGTCTCCGGGCTAGATTTATGGTAGTGTCTTCCCCATCGTATCAATCGTCTGGTTCCTATCTGAAACTCATCTGTAGGCGCCAGAATCCCACCTCGAAACACTACGACTACCGCCTCATTTACGAACGCCTTCAAGCAGTCATTGAAGCCCGCGAAGAGGATGATGTCCTTGGTCTCGTCTCCCTCCTTCGTTCTGGTCTGGTCAGGAACTTGGGCAATATCACTGCACCTCGATTGTTCAATCGCGCATATGCTGGTACGAAGTTGTTGATCGAGGACTATGTTACGCAAGTTGCTCTTGCCGTGGAATACATCACTGGATATCCTGTCAGTCCTGGCAACCAGGGGGGTCTGACAAATCAGGCCAAGTTGGATGTTCTACACGATACCAGGCAAGCCTTTGGGAGGAGCGCTTTGGTGCTTCAGGGTGGCAGTATTTTCGGATTGACCCATTTAGGTGTAGTAAAGGCATTGCATCTTCGAGGGCTGCTTCCTCGTATCATTGCTGGCACAGCTACGGGAGCTCTCATTGCTGCATTGGTTGGCGTGCACACGGAAGACGAGCTTTTGGACTTTCTGACGAGCGATGGGATCGATCTGTCAGCTTTTGCGAGGAAGAGGAAGAAGTTTGAGGTTGAAAGTACGACGAATGGGTACAACTGGGAGGATAATACTTGGTTTGCGACGACGATGAGGCGAGCGAAGCGTCTGATCAAGGATGGACACTTGCTGGATGTCGGTGTTTTGGAACAATGTGTGCGGGCGAATGTCGGAGATCTGACCTTCGCCGAAGCGTACACGAGGACTAAGAGGGTGCTCAATATCACGGTGTCGTCGACAGGTGGTGGAGTGCCTAATTTGCTGAATTACTTGACTGCGCCGAATGTGGTACGTACTTTCATGGGCACATCATCGATCTCGTACTAAACACATTTTTTCCAGCTGATCTGGTCTGCTGCCCTCGCCTCCAACTCTTCGTCAAATCTCTACTCCTCAGTATCACTCCAATGCAAAGACGAATTTGGAGATCTTGTTCCATGGGCACCCGCACAAGAGACAACCTTCCGCTCCTGGACACACACGACATACACCGAGCGTGACTCGCCTCTAACTCGCATCGCAGAGCTGTTCAATGTGAACCATTTCATCGTGTCTCAAGCTCGACCTTACATTGCTCCTTTCCTCCGTAATGACCTCCATCACCCAAATCCACGCCAAGATTCGCAGTGGTCTCTTTCCATGCCAATGATCAGACTTGTAGCGATGGAGGTTCAGCATCGCCTTCTACAACTCGACTCTCTCGGCCTCCTCTCACCGGGCATCCGTCGTTTCCTACTTGATGAGAACATTCCTGGTGCCTCACTCACCCTCGTCCCGGAGCTCACTACTAAAGATTTTGTAAGACTGCTAGAAAATCCAACAAAGGAAAGCGTGGATTACTGGATACGAAGAGGTGAAAGAAGTGTCTGGCCTGCTGTTGGCGCATTGAAAGTAAGATGCGTTATTGAAGTTGAGTTGGACCGGGGATATCAGGTCGTCAGGAGGAGGAAGCCTTTCGACCTTGAACCTGCTGTGGTTAATGAAGCTAATGAAAGGAGGAAAAGAGAGGATAAGGGAGCGAGGAAGAGGGACAAGGGGAGGACCTTGAGTTTTGGTGCCGCTGAGTAGGCAAGTCAAAGGATTGTTTTTGGACGATCTCGCCCTCTTCATATTCTGGAAAAAGCTCAGACGTATGGCTGAGAAACGAACTTCGTGCGCGAGCAATGGTTCAAAGGGTGAACTTGCTTCACACCTAGTGGACCAGGAAAACTTACGTTCATTTTACGACAATCTCGGCGCACTTTCGTCGTCTGTCGGGCAAATCGTGATCTTCCGAGTAGAAATTTCGCCGGTACTTTGTGCGAGTTTTTGAGCACAGAACTATTCCTGAAGTTATTCCAATCGCTTAAACCCTCTGCTAAGCACGGGCCAATGGGCAACCAGCTGCCTGATCAACTAACGCAGACAATCTATTTGTCTCTTCCGGCAAGACTTCCTGCACAGCCGTCAACAACCTATTTGTCTTTTTCGGCGGCTCTCCTTACGCGACCGGGGTAGCCTTCTCGTCTGGAACTTCTAAAGCCGGAGTTTGAGTACCTTCAGGCCAGCGATATGCACCTACGGCACCACCATCTACAAGAATGTCTGTTCCAGTCACTAGAACGGTAAGGAGCAATAGTCAGAACTCTGCGATAGAAAAGGCGACACACACAACGACGGGGACTCACCGTAGCTAGAACTTGGACCAATGAGAAACTCGACTGCGCTCGCCATCTCCTCCACAGTGCCCATCCGCCCGATCGCAGCTGTCTTTTTCATTTTCTCCAGATACTCAACGCTCGCCGCCAACGCTGAATAACCCATCTCTGATGCAGTAAGGCCGGGACTGACAGAATTGATACGCGCACCACGTAGACCATAAGCTTTGGCAGCCGCTTGAACACGTACGATATTCCCCAGTTTGGCAACAGAGTAAGCCGCCCTCGCGTCACTGAAGCTTTGCAGCTCCTCATTATCGAGGAGCTTATCTCGTGGTGCAGTGGCGAGATGCTTCTGGAGAGTGAGAGGCAGGGGGACCATAAAGCCTGCCTGACTACTCAGACAGACGACCGAGGAACCGGGCCCGACGACAGGAAGAAAAGCATCGATTACGTTTGCTGTTCCTATGAGATCGATGCTGTGGATATCCTGCGTTGTGGCTGTGGTCGAGGCAACGCCTGATGTAAGGACGACGGCGGTGACGTTGCCTACGGTTTTTGCGAATTGCGCGAGGCTCTCGACAGACTTGTAGTCTGTGATGTCGGCTTGGTGGGTGACGACGTCGTGGCCGTCGTACTGGAGGGACTTGATGGCGGGGGAGAGCATGTTGATAGTGCGGCTTGCAACGAGAAGTTTACGACCTTGGGTTATGCGTCTTGCTATTGCTAGACCAATGCCTCCCAGACCGATGACTACGACCACGTGTGGGTTTGCTTGCGCCATGGAGAAGGTAGTATTGGGCAGCGCGAGGTGAGATAGTCAGTGATGTCGTCGAGATGCGGCTGAGGTTCACATCTAGAAATTATTATATATACGTCCGGAAGAGGACCGAGCATATTGTCAAGAACATATCAAATAC
This sequence comes from Venturia effusa, assembly GCA_007735645.1. Classification (NCBI taxonomy): domain Eukaryota; kingdom Fungi; phylum Ascomycota; class Dothideomycetes; order Venturiales; family Venturiaceae; genus Venturia; species Venturia effusa. The sequence goes on from CP042195.1 coordinate 1,901,696, forward strand.
GTTTGAGGACCGCGAGAGTGATGCTCTCAGGCATTTGGACGGACAAGGCTGCAGCGTATAGGAGCAACCAGCCATCCCTGTGTCATTGCTTCGTAAAATCTGATGTTAAATGAGATCCCCAAGATATCCAGGACAGAAGAGGAAGTTTGTGGAGAAAGATCCCTTGATCGACCTGAGCCGGGCTCTCCGCTTGTCGTTGGCCCGTTCCGAGGATCGAGGCTTCCCGGGAAGGGCCAACGATATGCGGAGGGCCTGATCAAGCGAAATGTTTCGGAAGAAACAACAACGTGCCTGGCTGTCAGAGTCTTTGAAAATTCAGACGAAAACGACCTACAACTGTCCTTACCATATCCTCCCAACCACAAAAAATCTTTCTCGATGAATTGATTAGATTCTTAAAAAGGACCGGAACTTGAGGTTGACTCCTTGTTGAATAGTTGCATTCGGTTCCAAACGAACCCGGCTTCGCGGACGAGATGCCTCTGAAGGCTAGAAAATTCAGTCCCTAGCTTTGTCAAGCTGCATCAGGCTGAAAGATAACCCCATATTGCCAGTGTCGTATCTTACACACACAATTACTATCCTGGACTCGGTCTCAGCTGATGCCGTGTATAAAAACTGCATAACGCAATCTACTGGTCCCCCTATTTCGGGTTTATACGCGTTGTAGCATTGACACGCCATCTTCATCCATCCTGGAAAGAGGTCATTCTGCACTCGTCCAAGCCCATCGAGATTCGCCATCCACGGTACACTAAATTTATCGACGAGGAGAAGCCCGCGAAAGAGACTTCAGAGGAAGCAACTAGGTCGCGCCAGGGTTTACGAAAGCATTTACAATGAGAGGCAGGGTACCACAATCTCAGTCAGCGTGCCATCATTCATTAAATCTAGAGGCGAACAGAGGCGACTTAGTAGTAGGGAAGCAGTGGAGTTCCGCTGCAACGCAAGATCGATCTAAAGGCTCATGAGGACGTCGACTGCGAAGTGAATAACTTAGCTAGACAGTATCTTCTCTTGGAAGACCAGTGTCAACGCTTATTTGGAAAGCTCAACCTAGACCCTTCAATTGTCTGGAATCAAGAAGAATACTTGCCGGGATTCTCCAGCTACTGGCAATCCTATAAGGCTCGAGGTTACCGCATAGTACCTGGGGTAGATTGCTAGATATCTTTGGGCGGAAAGAGCTCTAAACAGTGGCAACGTATTGCCCTGTCTGGACATTAAGCAATAAACACGTGCACGGACAGGCTTCGGATATGAACAGCCTTGGCAGAAGCTTCACAAATTTTGTCTCGATGATCGAGGTCCGTTTTGTCACCTCGAAGATACTCGCTGATGCGGGAGAGTCTGGTTTGCAGCGTTTTCAGCCATATTGAATAGAACAATCCCAGACAATCGAGACGTGCGCATACGAATTATAGGGCTGATGGGAAGTACTGTCTCAACAGCGCGGTCGATCGTGCACTCTTATATCATGTGGCACTTCGCGAACGTTTGATTTGAGGTAGTGGATGTGGAAACCAGTGTGCAGTGACAAGGCTGAATTATCCAGTGACAATGACGGCCCGGTCAGACAGAGTGAAAGGCGGGTCATGCTGCTTTAAGATGCCGATGACACGCCTTGTTGATTCAAAACGTCGGTCGCCTACGGCTCAATGCTGATGAGGCAGCTTAAGCAGATGCCTGATGCTTCGAAGATGTAGCATCATTGGGAGTGAGAGGCACACGGTGGTGCAAGGCCGTACCAGCTATAGGTGACCATATTCACAAGCTTGGACGATTCATAATGTTTGCACTCGCCCCTCATAGTTGGTGTTCATGGTGCGGATCATCTGCGCCACGACTTCAGCACTTCGATCGTTTGTGCCATTCATCCAAGAACACGAAGAAGTATGTGAAGAGAACCAACCACTCTCACCAAGGACCGACGTCCATCCTTTACGTGGCGCTCAGCTTGCCAGGATCCTCCCAAGGGTGGCGCTATGTAAGTGTCAGTCTGCTTCATTATGTTGACACACCCTGCATTCGAAGTAGTCACGTAAGCCAAAACGCTAGTTCAGCACCTCGTCCGGTTGGAAGATACCCTGCCTATTGCAGACATGCCACACAGCATGAAGACACGTGCCTTCGCATGGCGGTCTCAATACGGGAGCGTCACTGCGTGAATGTAAGTGGCTCGTAACAAAACAATCCTGATTGGGTCGTTCATACCAATAGAAAGCTGTTGCGCCTATAATATATCTCACTCTACCAGAACTATCACATTGCGACCTCAGACCTCCGTCGCTTGCTGCTGTTGCTGTTGGGCCTGCTTCCAAGCCTGTGCCTTTTGCAGCATTGCGGCAAGCTTAGCCTCTCTCTCATCGTCAGCTGGGAACAACCAGTCCATGTACTCCTCGTAGCTGTCATCGTCCAGTCGTCTTCTCTTCTTGACCCTGCTGGGCATCAATTTTTGTACCTTAGACTGGTGCTCAGGCGTCCCGTACGTCGTCTCAAACGACTTCCATGCATTGAGAAGGCTGACACGACCAACCTTGTCGTCTTGATCCTTGAGATGCTTGTAGCCACGCTGATAGATCCTCCTCGCTCGTTCCTTTGCCTCATCGCTAATCTCTTCTGATTCCTCGTCGTCATCTTCTGAGGAGGTGACTTCGAATGCGGCGTATGATGTCCAGACTTTGTGGTGCGCTGATCGTTGGAGGAGTCGTTCGTAGAGCTTTCTTGCATTATCGTATTCTTCCTCCTCGACTTCGAACTCAATGTACTCTTTCCAGAGCATGTCAGGCATATCGAGGCAGTCCTGTTCCACGGCTAATTCGTAGATTGCGCGCGCCCGATCGACATCTTCCAGACCACGTTCCAACTCGGCATACTCCTTCCATCCCACTGCACTCTCTGGATTCCAAGCAACTCGCTTGGCGTGAAGTGTCCTCACCCGGTCAAATTCAAACAGCCTGGTTTCTAGCTCGATGTACTCCCTGAACAACTTTGTCTTGGGACAAATGCCGAGTGATTTTCCCAAGGTTTTCCTGGCTCCATCAATGTTCATTTGGCGAATTTGGAACTCCGCATACGCTAGCCACATCTTTGCCGATGTCCATTTCTTGTGCGGGATTATGCTCTGGCCTGCTTGATAGATGGCTGCAACTTTTTCCATATCTCCAGTTGTGACCTCTTCCCAAGTGGCATAAAATAAGAAGAGATAAATATAACGCCTCCAATGGCGCTTTTCTTGACTTGGAGGGAGCTGTGCAATGGCACGTTCGTAGACATCGCGGACCCTGTCAACATCGCCTGCTGTCTCTTCTAATCTTGCAAGGTCAATCCACGAGTCGTAGTTTTTTGGGTTTTGCCTCAATTCGTCCTCGTATTGGACTCGCCGTTTTGCGAGGACAACGTCTTCGACCCCTTCTTGATCACCAAATTGCTTCTCGAAAGTGGTGTAAGCTTTGTGTAGATTTATAGACTTTGACCGGGGCATTCTATCAAGGGCGAACTTGTAGATAGCTCGTGCACGATCGAATTCTTTGACCTTGCATTCGAATCGAGCGAATTCGATGAATATCTTCTCCGACATGAAGTCATCTCCCAGCACCTCAATGGCCTGAGAGAATACTTCCCTGACCAAATCTTCCCGATTGTTGTCCGCTTCAAACCGTACCCACTTCAGCCAATTGACAGGCTCCGGGTGAACCACAGTGAGTCGCTCGTACAGCGCTCTCGCATTGTCTAGCTCTTCGTACCGAATCTCAAACTTGATGGCAGCAGACCATGCGGCGACATCAGGCTCCCATTGTAACCACCGGTTGAAGACTTCTCGTGTGCCAGAAATATTGCCAAGCATCTCTTCAACCATAACATATTTGAACCATAGCTTGTCTACTCGGGGCAAGATGCCAACGACACGATCTAGCAGATTCCGTGCGTGATTGATATTTCTGGTTTTGAGCTCGGCGTCCACGTATCTGATCCACACGACAGGGTTCGCAGAGTGAAATTCCAGACAGCGTTCAAAGACACTTCTTGCGCGCGCAAACTGGTTCTGCTCGATCTCCCATTGCGCGTAGCGCAAGAAGTTGTTGATATTGACGCGATTCCTTCGAACATAGTCCTCAAAATCCTTTCTCTTTCTTCCTTGAAATTCATGAAGCTCTTCAAGGTCGGCGAATCTAGTTGTAGGGACTTCGACGGAGGTCTCTGTACGGTCAACAGCTTCGCGTAAGAGTTGCTCGGCGGATATCTGTTCTTTGGCGGGCGCCTTGTTCTTGACGCGCGGAGGTCCTCTGCTAGCTTCCATGGCGATTTGATCAGCTTGATCTTTGCAGATCGTTGATAGATAAGGAGTAGATGAATGGTCTGCCTTGAGAGCAAAAGCTCAGTCTGCAGGCGTCCATCACGTGACTCTCGACAGCACATCCGAGTTTCTTCCTCACTACGACAGTATATCTACAAGCGCTTTCGAATGTGCTACTTTGCCTACTGGTATTGCCTTCAAAATCTGGCCGTAAGCTGGATCTGTATCATGTGACTGAAGTCAAGCCGCCAAAGTCGCGCCGAGCGACCTCTGAGAATTCATATCACTCCACTACACACTTCAGCCTACACCTAATAAGAGCGATGAACGCCTAATGTATCGGTGCCATAGAAAACACATTACCATTTCGAAAGTCTAGAGGGCCACAGAGCTAGCTTTCCCACAACGAGGTTACGAAAACAGTTACGAAGGTTAGTCAACAGTGCATGTAATACCATTCCAGCATCTGCCAGCCGAGTCGAAGAGAGAGCGCATATCCATACGAAGACAGCAAACCACCTTACCACCGGAACCATGGCGACGCTCGCCGACGAGCTGTTGGCGGACTTGATGGACTCTGGTTCCGACGGCGAAGGAGACGATCAAGATGAGGCTTATGGGCAAAGTGACTTTTCAGCGTCGAATGGTCTAAACAGTGAAGGAAATGCTCTGGAAGACACGGAGATGAGCGAGGACGACGAAAACGAAGAAGCTACATTAGCTGCAAAAATGGGACTAGGTACTACTGCTGTTGCAGAAGTAGAAGACGGAGAGGAAGCCAAAGCTCGTGTGGAGAAGATGAATCTGGCCGATGTCAGCGATGTCCGCCATGTTGCAAGTCTCATGAAGACTTTGAAGCCCATCATCGAGGTTAGTACTGCCCCATGCCCTCCCACATCAAAGACATCTTCGTTTACAAGCTTTCGAACATTAGACCTGACTCGACCCGTCCTCCAGAAAATCGACTTTTACCAAAGTCAACCCGAATCAGCACTGGCAATGCAAGGATCCATCGAGGATAATCCCGAGTACAAATTGCTGACACAGGCCAATTCTTTGTCCTCCTCGATCGACAGCGAAGTCATCCTCGTTCATAAATTCATCCGTGATCACTATTCGGTGCGATTCCCTGAGCTCGAACGGTTGGTGGAAAGTCCCTTGACATACGCGAAAACAGTCGCAATCATCGGAAATGGTCCCATGGAAGATCTTAAGGCTATCATTGCTTCATCAGAGAATATGGTAGGTGTATCCTTGGACAAAGTCTTGGATGGACCAGCTCTTATGAGCGTACGCATGGAAGCCACCACAACATCGGGACGGGCTATGGAAGATTCTGAGCTGCAGACCGTCCTCCGAGCCTGCGCAATGGTGGTCGAGCTGGATAGAGCGAAGAAGCTCCTCACTGATTACGTCCAATCTCGTATGAACCTCTTTGCGCCAAATCTTACGGTCTTGGTCGGCTCAGAAACGGCGGCTCAGTTGGTGAACACGGCTGGAGGTTTGGCTGGACTTGCAAAGACACCATCATGTAATATCGCGAACATGGGCTGGAAGAAGCAATCGTATGGTCTAGCCACTAACATCGGAGTGCGGCAAAAGGGATATCTATACAATTCACCGCTGATTCAATACGTACCGATGGATCTCAGAAAGCAAGCCATGCGTATTATAGCTGCCAAAGTCGTGCTCGCAGCGCGAGTGGATCAGACCATGAAGGCACACGACAACTCAACTGGCCATCGCTTAAAGGAGGACTGCGAGGCACGATTGGACAAGCTTACCGAAGCAGCACCAAATACCGGTCCTCGAGCTCTACCAGCACCAGATGACAAGCCTGCGCGAAAGCGAGGTGGTCGACGTGCTCGCCAAGCCAAAGAAAAGTATGCCATAACTGAACTTCGCAAACAGCAAAATCGCATGGTCTTCGGCAAAGAGGAAGCAGAGACAGGGTATGGCACTGGCGAAGGCACGAAGGGAATGGGAATGATTGGAGCCAATAATGATGGTCGCGTTCGAAATACGCAAATCGACAAGCGTACAGCTGCCAAACTCAGCAAGAAGAACCCTGGATGGGGTGGCGTAACACCCGTCGGCGGTTTAGCCTCTTCTATGCACGGCTTTGGTCCTGGTGGTGGATTGGGAGCTTCGTCTGTATCTGGTCTAAGAACGGCTGGCGTGGGACAAAGTGCTGCTGGGGGAGGTGGAACCACGTCGACAATTGCCTTTACGCCGTTTCAGGGCCTTGAACTGGCGAACCCGAGTGTCAAAGCTGCAATGGATAGGAAGAGAAAGGCCGACGAGGATCGGTGGTTTAACAGTGGCACTTTCACCCAAGTCGGTGGCGGTGCCACTGTCAAGCCTGAGCCGAAGGTCGATGCAGGTGGCTTCAAGGTTCCTGCGTTACCTGCTATCAAGAGAGTGAAGAAGGAGAAGTAGTCCTACGTTCTTTCGAACTTGGGATCATTGCATTTGATGGCGTTATAAGCGGGCAACGGGCATCTGGTCGATATCTCACCATTGGGACCCTTCAATGGGGCAATGCGCCTTCTGTACGGATATGGAGTACAAGCTGGAGCAATAGGAGTGCCGGTTTTTGAGGTCACACGGTAGGGCATAGCTAGCCTCACGGTTGAGAGATCTTCATAATGCTTTCGCTTTCACTTCGACCTTCGTCGCGAGACGAAACCTAACTATGAAATGTAAGAGGACATTGTCGACAGGGGAAAGAAAGTACGGTCATTATGATAATAGTCAGGGACGGATGTGTCGGCACGTAGAAAAGCCAATCGATGATGCATGTCATCCCTCAAGGACATCTCTGCATGTAGCCATGAATCCAGGCTACGCTCCAATACATGCTCTCCCCATAATCGCTTTCGTATTCTCTATTAGAAACCATGCCTTGGTGTTCCGGGAAAGGGAGTTTGCAAGATCATTCCTTTGGTGCTCTTGGCGCTTAACATCAATCCATCCAACGAAACCTCGTCCACGAGGCGATATTACGAAAATGTGAAAATCATTTGATGGTTTTTTGTCAAACGAAAGACAAGGGTCTGACTCCTACCAGATATATACCAAATGTTGCAGAAGCCCATGCTAGGATCGGGCGGTTGGCGCAATGGTAGCGCATTGGTTTCCGGCGTCAGTTTGGATCTACCAAAGGCTGAGGGTTCGAGGTAAGGCGCCGCAACGCACGATGATTGCTATTATACACACTAACAGATGTATAGTCCCTTGCTGCTCGCAGTATTTCTTTTTGTCCTTTTGTTTTTGTTTTGTTGGGTTCATCAGCCGCATGGGGCATGGACAAGCATTCTGTTTCTCCTTCTCCGTTGATGTAATGTAGTTACGAAAGATGTTGCAGTTCGGTAAAGTACCACATTTGGTCACGGATGGAAAAGAGTAGTAGTTATAGGAGACGCTATTGTTCTTTGTGCATGGTGAGGGGTTGTGCAGGTAATTTTCCCGCCTGGATTTGCATAGTGGGGCATCACAATGGATACTTATGGAGGTGAAGGAAATTTGAAATGGATGATGGATTTATTGATCACACTCTTGTCGATAGTCAAGAGGGGAGTGGAAAATGGGTCGCGTGTTTTTTGGGTATTCCGAGTAAGTCTATGCCAGAAGGTTTCGAGAATGAAGAGGTCGTCTGTCTTTTGTTTGTTGGTCTAGATGCCGTGTGCTGTGGATTGGCGCTTATCGATTAAAGGCCTGTGCTTGCTCGTGAGATATTGGAGAATTGCAGAGATTACGGAGTACGATAGATTCTGTGCACATGATTTCATCTCTGAATGAAGGATCAATCATGCATGGGACTTTGAATTGAGAATTCAACCACTGCAAGATGAGGAGATGCGCTGGAGGACAGTGGGATGCGGAATAATCCTTTGATGTTTCCAACTGATGAGAGAGGTTTGCATGCGTGCATTCGCTTCTCGTGAACGTCTCGGATGTGCAATCTCCTAGAATATCTGAGGCATTACGATCTGAAATTGCAGTTTTGGTTCATGCGACACAAATTCCGATTGAGATCGAAACGAGGCAAAGGGGGGAAGGAATCCTTCAACTTTGACAACTTCTATCGCAAACCACGATCATCCGAGACAGATGGCACTGCTATTTTGGTAGTGAAGTCGGGAGGAATCTCCATCGAAACCACCGACCTACGCCACGCGACGAGGGAGAGTACGGGATGAGCATCGAAGAAGCCTCGATTTCGCCTCGTAAAGAACGCGCCGTATAGTCCAAATGAAGACATCAGCCCAAGATCAATGCGAAGAGTAGAAATCGAAGATCCGAAAACAACGGAAAAATACAGCAAGATCTGCGGAGCTTCCAAACAGGTAACGCGTTGCGAGTACGATGGCACGAGAAACCGATCTCTCCCGGCTTCTTTTCTTCCAGAAACAAAATTCTGTTAAGGGATCGCGGGCAGAGTGACGTGACATCAGAGCCGGGCGCTCATGCCACGTCAAAGCTTAAAAGAGTCATGCGAGCGCAAGGTTTCTGGTCTCTGGTTTCGGTTGCCCATGATCACTGCCATGGGAACATGTGAATGTACCTGAGAAGCGGAGCGCGACCGCGGAGGTGGAGCAGGGCAGAGCAGGCGGCGCGTACGAAGAATTCTGTCGGAAATCGCTTGCTCAGCCCTGCATGTCTCTCAAACCAAGTTTGAAGAGACGTTCAGATGCATGCTTTGTTCACTCGACGGGTTGCCAACAAGGATGTCGATGTCAGAGGTGGGCTTGATGGACACTGGAGGTGTGTGATGTCCATTGCGATTGAGTACTGAATGCATGGAGAATTTTTGGGAACATCATGTTGCAGGAATTTGCGCTGCTGAGCGATGACAGAACGCCCGATTACGAGGTCATTTAGGTACTTACAAAGCCATTGTTTCCTGTCAGCCACATGCACCATCTGGATTTTGGAACACAAGGATGTCATGTTGTTCTCCCGGGATGTGGAGGTGCCCTGGTAGAATCGCAGTTGGACCCAAAGCAGGCAACCGTGAATCGACATGCTCGACCTCGGAAAGGCAAAGCGTTCCGGGTTGCCCATCTGGCATTTGTTGGAACAGCGGTCAAAAGTTGAACCCATTCTCTTGGTGCAAACATAGATGGAACGAATAGGATGGGGAGTACAGACTCCTGGCTGGCGGTATATTGAGAAGGTGCGAAATGATAGGACCGAAAAGGAAATACCGGGAGAAAAGTCAATCTGCAAGCGTGCGTACGTATTTGCACGATGACTTTGAGCCTAGATTCGGATTGACATCTCATCGCCGATGAAGAAGGGGGTCCGTCACAAGTGGGAAGCTCCGTGCTCGTGCCTTTCCAACGGCGACTTCTTCATCGCAAGTTGACACCAAGTCGAACTGCGAGAAGAAAACAGTGCGGTTGCCTCATCAGGGTGGCCGGGATTGGGATTAATCCAAGCAGCTTTCACTGCCACACCTTGTGATCAACAAACAGTCGTCCGGAAGCACGTCCGCAGCTCACCGAGTCTTTGGTCTCAAACGGGCCGTTGGATTGTCTCACTTGAAGAGAAAAGAGAGATCGTTGCATGGTCTGTGTTAGCCATGGAACGATTCCACCTCCTTACTCTGCTTCTAGCGCGGCAAGCAATGGATTAACGTTCACAAGACCCTTAAGGAAGGGAGATCTTTGAGGAGCGACGGTAGATGAGTTGAGATGTACTCGGGATTCACGTTAGGATGTCTAAGATGCTTGAGAGATCCATGAGTCTCTATGCCTGATCGATAGGGGCCCAACCACCTCGAATATCACGATAAGTCGAAGACGAGCCTCCAAGGCAGAAAAAGCGGTCGGACTTTGTCGATAGTCTTGGTTCCAAGACCGAAAAGAGTACGAAGGTGGGGTGGGCAAGTATTCAGAGAGGACAGGAGTCACAGGACCAACCAAGGCCCGGATACTAGTAGTTACTTATTAAATAGTCTACATCTGAGTGCGGTACTAATTTATTGGCAAGGACCAATGGAGAATCCCAAAAAGAATTACTGCGCAGCAATGCACTGTCTCTTGACAAGCGTGTATCATAAATCTTAGGTGGGACACGCCAATTGAATACATATTGCATATTCACTCTGCCAGTGGAGGAAGTATCTGTCGTCGCATCACGTGGTTTCAATCGCAGCAGCAAAGTTGCCCGTTAAAGGTGTTCAAGCCAGGATTTATTACAAGATGTATTTGCCCGGTTGCGAAGTTTCTGTCGCCGCTGGCCTGAGGATCTACCTCGTTTCCAAAGTCGGCGGCATCTAATGCGTCAGGGATGATACTGACTGCAAGCTGTTCTACTGTGGTAGCATGCGCAATAAAGGTTAATCGGCCGGGCTTACCACGTCCCATGTCTTCTCCCACCCAACGTACAAGAATAATTATGATTTTTATATGCCTAGGTAGCAGGAATCGAGAATAGTACGGTCCGCTTAGACCGAAAAGAAAATTGCCAGATATGGTGCAGAGATACAAGAAAGACGACCGTACGCACTGACCCAAGCAGGGGTCAGAATTCACCTTCTTTTGGCCGGTTACCACAGTACAGTCATTTTGTTCAGCGTGTAAAGCGGTGCTAGATAATTTCATGCGAAAGCACTCGAGCATATTGCCATTGTGTTCAGCCCCTGGCGGACTGGCGTGTCAGCCCGGCTGATGTTGAGCAGCATGGGGACTCCTGGCGTCGAGGGGACACAGTAAAGGGTTGCAGGATCCGACAAGTCGGGAACTGGGGATCTCGAGACGGTCCTTCTGGGCCCACCCAGCATTGATTATCCTGCAGGTTCGTGCAAGAAGGTCAGCAAGACTCGGTCCGCGGAGCCAGGGTTCACGTTTTCATCAGGTGCTCTCTGCAAGTTCTCGGCGAGCGTGCGCGGTTTGACCATGTCCACAGTTGTCCTCACAGCAGTCTGGTGGACGTGGACGGGTTGGCCACGCGCGAACACAAGCCAACGCCGACGTGCAGAATGTTTGGAGGAGACGGCCCATATACAGCGTGTTTTGGAAGTGCGTATGATCTGGCAGACTGCCAGCAGTTCCCCTTCGGTGCCGACCCAATGGCAGAGGGAAGGTCGTAGGCAGCTGTTGAGCATGATTGCTGGCTGCGGACTTCGGGCCTTCCATCAAACACGTTAGTGGGTGCTGGGTTGTGAAAAACTTGGCTCGTGGTGATGGTGTTGAGTCGTCGCCGCATTCAAACTCGACTTGAGCAGCGAGATCGAGATTTATGGAGGAATCGAGAGTGAGGGTGCTAGCGTGCATGGGATCGACCTGGCGCGGGCGGGGTCCACGCGCTGCTCACCCTGCATATCGTCTACAAGCCTCGTACTGGGAATAATTAGATGGAGACGTCATTGCCGTGCGAGATTTCAGCCGAGGGGGGCTTGGTCGCTGGTCCGTCCCCGGTAAAATGATTGGGGCGAAGCGAGGCAGAGAAACGTGAGAGGCTGCCCAGGATGAAAAATGGGAGATCGCCGCCGGTCGGGATCACCGCTGTCGGAGTTGAGACCGGGCGATCAGGGAAAAGGATGATTCCATGATGTGCTCTGATGTACTGTACGACTGACTACATGGCGGCGCCTACACTGCGCGCGGAGAAGACGTTCACAATAGTAGGTGCTGAAGGCATCAGTGGCCGTGAGCCGCGAACACATAGCACGGGATGGAGGCTGCACCCTCCTCGGCAAGGGAGGAATCGGGATCAAATCTACGCAGAGCAGGGCTCCAGCGGAGTCCGGACAGCGGGCTGCAAGATAGATCGCGATCGCGATTCGAGAGATGCGCCGCCGCCGCCGCCAGCCCTGACTCCCGATTTCGACCTGAGTTTCGGAGATACTTGCGGCGGCTCACCAGGACGGTACGACAGCTGGTTTTTTGGAGTGCCCAGCCAGGTGCTAGTGGCAGGCAGGAGCCCAGCGCCTTAACGGGCCTTTGTATTGCTGCAGGCTCAGGCTTCAACTGTTCACACAGTCGAATTGGAAGCATAAACGCTGACAGCCAGCAGGGCCATGCCCAGGCCGTGTGGGAACAAGCAGATGCAGGACTCGACGACTCCGGGAGCAGGACTGCAGCACTCTGTGGTGTCGAGCAGCTGCCAGTGGACTCCAGCCCTCCGCCCTCCCTCCTCGCTGCAGGTAGACAAGGCAGGGATTGCAGGGGAGAGATTGGGTCCCGTGTGGCAGGGATCCGGATGCGACTGAGGACTGGAGCTAGGGTCGGGGCCGATGGCATTTCAGCAACCATCGCAATCGTGAGCGTCTCATGGGGGAATGCCATGAAGCGACCTTGATTCGTACCCTGTCCCAAGCTAGAGCATTATAATTCCACGACCCTGCTCATGCACACTGGCCCGCCTGTGTTTAAAGACGACCGATGCTCGCGTCTCCCGCGTGCACCTGGAGCTGTGACTGTCGTTCCATCGTTGCTCGAGTCGTCGTCGTCGTCGCTGGTTGGAAGCTCTGCCAGAGGAGAACGCTCCGAGACCAACGGCGAGAAAACATCATTGTTACTCTGACATCTTCCCCCATCCCGTCGTATTCTCCTTACCGTGGCTCCCTCCCCGTTGCTTCCCAGACCCAACCCGCCCACAAACAGTCCAACCTCGACAACGCTTACTTATACTCCTGCACTGAGACCTCTCGTCCCGGACACGCCCTCTCCGTCCAGTCCCACTCCAGCCAGCCAGCACGGCGTTTGAGCTACCATCCACCTCTCCTCCCCTCGCCCGGGCACCAGCACGAGCAACACAAGGCCAGCCGTCCCTTGGACATCGCCGCTGCATCCCTCACCCGTCGCTCACCACTCCTGCCAGCAGAACATGGACGGGAGAAATTCCTTTGGTCGGCGAATATCTCTGCTGAACGAGGCGTCTGAGGTCGAGAGCTCCAACCTGAAGCAACTGAAGTCTGGTCGGCCCGAAGACTCTCGGCACCTGGCCACCTCGTCATTATTGGCCGGTCGTCCGTTGGCTTTCCACACCCGACACCAAAGCTACGCGTCCTCACCAAACTCTTCACCACCCACCCCCGAGCTCGTCCGCAGCGATTCTTCAGACTCCTCAAACATGAACGGCACTCCCTCGCCCACAACCCCAAACGCGCAGTACGACTTCGGCAGCCTGGTCGACTCGACCAAGCAGGGCGATGCCCTCTTTGCCCACAATGCCTTCTTCTCGCCACAACAACCGCAGCAGGACCCTTCAAACTACCCGCCGATCCCACAGCATGCAGCGCAGTTCACCTACCCTGCACCGCCCTCGATAGCACCCCAACCAGCGCTGTATCAGCAGCCTGCTCCACCGCAGCCGCCCTCCGACCACGACTCCCACTCCCGCCCTCCGCCGTCGTCGACGGCCGCAAGTACAAAGGGTGGCTCCAAGAAAAATTCCTATCCATGCCCGCTCGCCAAGCAGTACGGATGCACGGATTATTTCACGACGTCTGGCCACGCTGCACGCCATGCCAAGAAGCACACTGGCAAAAAGGATGCCTTCTGCCCTGAATGCAACAAGGCCTTCACGCGAAAGGACAACATGGAACAGCATCGTCGCACCCACCAAAATGGCCGGACGTCCACCAAAGCTTCTGGCGAAACCTCAGCCAAGCGACAGAAGACATCTCAATCGTCGAAACGAAGCACGACTTCCGAACAGCAACAGCAACAGCCGCTGCCCATGCAACCTGCCATGTCGTCGCTAGATCCAAGTCTGGCTCACAGTCCTGCCTCCAGCTACGGCGGGTACCCTGATCCGGCCTTCGCACCGAACATGACAGGCCAGCAAACGTACCCGCTCGACATGTTGACAACATCTCCTTTCGCCAACGGTCCATATCAAAACATGCCGAATCTATACGATCCTGCTCTCGGGTCTGTGAATGGCGGATCAACGGGTGGCTTGGACGCGCTTGCGATCGCTGCTGCGAAGCGAGACGAGAATTTCTAGTTGCCCATTGGGCTTCCTCTTTTTTAAGTCGGGCGGTCTTACTCATGAGCATGCATGGCGTTCAGGAAATGAAGCAGGACTTGGCAGGCACAACATAGACGCGCAAGCCATCGGGACTGGAGCGGAAGAACGTCGTTGGGCGTGACCACAAGAATTGTTTCGAGATACACACATTAGCATGGTGGACATGGGTTGGTTTCTGTATTGTTATCGCTCTATTGGAAGGTTTGCTGCCCGATGAGGCTGACATCACAAGACGACGAAATTGGGTGGAGTCGAAACAAATCAATACCCCAGTCAATTTTTGATCCTTCTCGATTAGTAGTCATTGCGCATTATGCTCCCCACCTGCCGTGCACGAACGGTTGCATATCCATTTACATCGTGTGTGTGCCCTTATTATGCTCTGATTGTGCGTGCGGATTATTCGTCCAATTAGAAGTATGCTCGCATGTCACCACTTCTTCCAAGCTGGAGAGGTTCAATCCTCTCAACCATGGGCCGTTGTCGCTCACCCAACCACAATACGCTCAGGGCAAAATCTGGGCCCCAATAATTGCTGTTCCCTCGACGTGATGTTGGTTGTGTGTTTTGTGGCTCCGTGAATCCATGGCCACCCAAGCTCGCTTCAAACGGCCAGCTCACAGCTCAACGCAACGGCCATTCAACATGCAAGATCAGAACGACGTAGCGCTCTTTGACAAGGAACTACTAATTCAGCTGACCACATGCAAATACATTCAATAATGTGACCGGCACGATGGTCTATTGTCCGCCTTGTCCTTGCTGGGACTGGCGCTGTTGACGCAGTGTTTCCACATGCAAGCACGCCCGGAGTCGCCAACTCTTCCTTTGCGACACGATCTCCATGGCGAGATTCGCCATGGGTCACACAATTCCGTAATTTCATCGTGAAATGACCCTGACGGAAGCTGGAGCATGATCCTGTAGGATTCTGCCGAGACGGGCTCACGGGGTCCTGAAGGAAGGTGGTGTGGGCACCTCAGGTTCTCCCGTTCACGCAGGGCAAGGGAACTACCACGTCTATAGACTATGGGTGTGTGGCTTCTTTTTCTCGCTTGCGAGTTGGTTGTCCGAATTATTCCATCCACCAGAAACGCTGATCTTTCTCCTGTCTTGCCGTCATCATCACAGAGTCAGACCACGCGCTCGATGGTAGATGATCATCGTTTGTGCAGCCCGATCAGGTCGGTTCGCCAGAGGTTGAGGACCACATCCACATTTTCCTGGGAAAGTCCACTCCCCGTGGTGATGAGGTCAACGGGTAGGCCGGGACCGTTTCGACTCCACGGTCCACACCTCATGTTCCTCATACTACCTTCTACAGTTTCAGCAGCGGCTATCGTGCGTGGTTGGCTCCAACCCTGGTGGCTGGCTTCGGAATCGCCTCCGCATGTTCCAAGTAGGGCTCACAAAGCGAAGCAGGGAAAACTGCATGGTTGGAACATGGGATTCCGAGCGTTGGCACAACGATAATCATCTAGAAGGGCCTGGTTCTCGTGCCTTCAAGATTGAGAAGTCGAGGCGAGCCCTAGCATTACGTGCAGGCATGTGGTCCCGATCATGGTAACAAGCTTTTCCCACCTGTGATGACTTCTGAGGATTCTCCCGATGCTAGGAATGGTTGCTTTCAAAGTGATCCTGATAATGATCCTTGCAATGCGGGCACCCATGAGATCACCCGGCTGGAACGCTGTCATGCTCAGTCGAGGCAACAGAAAGATTCAACCGTTCACGGATCAACGAGCGCGGAGGAGAGCGCAGGCTTGGACATGGCTTGGATCTGTCTCGAAGCCTCTGCCTGGCGACAAACCAGTGGTTCTACAACCGCATGCATTCGAAAAGCATGCGGTCCGTTGAAAACCTTGGTGGTCTGGGCACCTGAGATGACGGTCACGGAGTGCTCTCCGCAGGTAGACTCGAATGAGGGGTGACATCTCGGAACTCGATTCAGCAAAGACCATGCGAAGCTGACTGCATGATGCATGCCCCGCGGTGCAAAAAGGATGGTTCTACCAGAAACTCGGGATTTGCCTGGAACTCCATCATACCATCCCGTCAGATCCTCGATTCTGGCCTTCTTCACAACGGACCGCATTCCCGTCTTGATTACTGTGGTATACCACCTCCCGGCTTCACTCTCCGATCTGAGGAACATTCGATCTTCGTTGTATCCTGGTATCCTTCTCCTTGCGTGAAGATCGCGGCATGTCTGTTGGACGTGTGCCGTCGCCAACCAAAATCCAACTCTCAGGTTCTTGATATGCGTTTCAAAAGTACACCACTCTCGGTTTCTATCTTTCTAATCCTGACACATAGAAGATCTTGAAGCATATGGCACATCCGATTGAACCTCTTATGCAAGTCGCTTGAATGATGGTAGAGATCAAAAGCTTAACGATAAGCCAAGTTTCTCCGAGCTTCCGGATGGCCTGATACCCTGCTTCGCCTAGCTCTCGGCAAAAGCACCCATTCGTCCAAGCCAATCTGATAATGATCTCTCCCGCAGCAGGGACCATCACGATCATTTCATTTCAAGATCCATGATTCACGTCGAAGTGTCCAAGTTCTCGCGGTACTGGAGGGAAATGGCCGTTTCAGTCCTTCGACGCAGTGGCGGGAAAGTGTCCAAAGCTTCTAGAGGATATCTGGGAAATAAACAATCTTGAAACATAATAACAAAGGGACGAACTCACAGTCGATTTGGGAACATGAGTGCAGGGCACCCATTCTCACCACATCTCTCCTAAGCAATCATAATCTCGAGACATTTCCAGCTTCCAACAATTCCCCACCACATCCTTCGTCACCTCCACTGTCGCGCTCCTTCCTCACCCAGTACGAGATACCCTGATCCCCTTCGCATCTGCAGGTGCTCTATAAAGAAACAAACTTCCCAGTGCTCCCTCGTCGCCCATCCTACAATCCCCCCTGTTCCATACTCTCAAGCCAAGCCCCGTCATGCTCAATAGACCGCATCAATGGAGGAAGCGCACTCACAACCCACACTCATATTGTGAAGAACAGTCTCTGCATCATTCGATTTCCTTAGAAGAAACGTCCCACTCACGACCCTGTAATTCACAGCCTGCGCAATCAAGAGAACACTGAAAACGCCGAGTCTAAAAGTAAGGCATCGCTCACGACTTCTTGCGCAATCCTATGTTGTTCATAGGATGTCTCGATAGCGTTGTCGAGCGCGAAATCCACATCCTCAATCCAGTGCCTGCTAATGAGACGGAGGGTAGCCT
Source organism: Venturia effusa (assembly GCA_007735645.1). Classification (NCBI taxonomy): domain Eukaryota; kingdom Fungi; phylum Ascomycota; class Dothideomycetes; order Venturiales; family Venturiaceae; genus Venturia; species Venturia effusa. The sequence continues at coordinate 1,919,228 of CP042195.1, forward strand.
CGAAAACTTCATGGTGCTATAACGTACAAAATGTCTAATAAATGTAATTACACACGGATTGTATCTCTTCAACCCAACGGAGAGAAGATCACCTCTTGGTGAACTCAGAAGTAACCCGCTGGGACGCTGGCTTACAGTGAAGATTACAAAAAAAAGTCCTACACCTAGGTCCCATGGATTGAGACGATCCTCTTGGTCCCCGCGCTTTCGGGATTTCGCACTGCCATCTCAAAGTCGACCGGCTTAATCTTGCCCCCGGAGAAGCCTTGCTCAGTCTCCAACTCTCTTTCCAATGAAATACTCTTGGTGTAAATGGCCGCAATCACCAACGCCACAAGCGCAAGAACGAACATAACCAGCCACAACATCCTCAAGGATTCCACATAAGACGTGATGAGTTCCCCTTTCAACGCGTTCCGACTCTCAGGCATTATCTTGATCACTTCCACCAACGCCGATGCGTCTTTGCTATAGTCCACCGCCTTGTCCGCGAGGTCGGGGTACTGCAACATGTTTCTTTTGACCTGGTTCTGGAAAATGGCGCCACCAACAGCGACACCCAGCATTTGCCCGAAATTGCGAAAGAAGGAGTACAACGCGGCAGCGGAAGGTAGGTCGCGATTGCTGGCAGAAGCTTGGATGGCGAAGCTCATGGCTGGATATAGAATACCCATCCCAAGACCAGAGATAAGAGAGAGCGGGATCCATTCTGCAGTCTTCGTGTCGGCTTTGAATAGTGTCATGACACTAGCCCCAGCCGCTGTCAGGACCCAGCCTAGCCAGATGGCCCATGTGTACTTTCCAGTCTTTGCGACGATGAGACCGACCACAACGGCAGCGGGGCCGGTCGTGAATGTCCATGGAAAGAGGGCGATGCCAGCGCTGATGGGTGACATGCCTTTAGCGCCCTCGAAGTAAAGTGGCATGTAGTAGAGGACCGACCACAAGAACATACCGTGAACGATGGTTCCAAAGTAGGAAACTAGAGCGGTGGGGGATTTAAACAAGCTGCCTCGCAAGATGGGCTCTACTGGCATCGTGCAGGACCAGAGCGCGAAAAGTGCCATGCCGACACATCCGACAACAAGAGGAACGAGCGTTCTCCAGTGATTCCACGGATACATGACGCCGCCCTGACAGTGTAAGTTACTGCGGCTCGTGGAGCTTCGAGGATGTTGCTTACCCAAGTAAGCGGGATAAGGATAGCTGTGATCGATGCTACAAACAAGAACGAGCCTAACCAGTCCACTCTCGCCAGCTTCTCTTTCATGTTGCCTTGCACAGGTTTCATCTGCAGGAAAACCGGTATGGTAGTGAAAGCCAATGCACAGAATGGCAGATTCAACCAAAATATGTAACGCTGACAGGTAAGCCTGAGACCTTTCCATGAATTGGGGAAAGACTTACCCAAGACGTCTTTTCAGCAATCACGCCGCCAATTACTGGACCTAAGACACTTCCGAGTGCCCACATCATAGAGATCAGCCCGAACCATTTGCCCCGTTCTTGCAAAGTCACCATGTCCGTTACGATGACATAAGTGAGCGCTGATATGCCACCGCCACCAACCCCTTGAATGCTTCTGCCCACGATCATGACGGTCGAGTTGTATGCCAACGCGGCAACTATGGCGCCGGCTGTGAAGAAGGTCAAGGCAATGAGAAGCAATGCCTTTCTTCCGAAGACGTGTGAGAGAGAAGCGAAGGTTGGCTGAAAGACGGTGGCTGTGAGGAGGAAGCTGGTGCCCCACCAACTGGCTTCAATAGCTGTGCCATGCAACTTTTCAGCAACGATCTAGCATCCGTTAGGCGGGCATATCAAGCTCGGAAGTGTGTTCTCGTACAGGTATGGCAACAGCCAGGGACGTAGCATCCAAAGCACAGACGAGATTTACGAGGCACAAACAACCAAATGCAGCATAAAATCGCCAGCCCGGCCCGGCCGATCGCGTTGGCAGACTTGCTGGTCTGTTGAGGGTAGTCAAATCCTTGTCGTTTCTAGAAGCTGAATTCTCTAGAATACAAGTCTCAAGGCTGTGCCGGGAGTACAGCCTTGAGTGACCGGCGGAGACTGCCATGGTAAAGATTTGATTTTAATGAGAGTAAGAAGATAGAGTAGTGGAAGTCACGAAATAAAGAAAGCGTTGTTCATCGCTTGATCAACGAAAGACGCTCACTAAAGAAAGTTTGAACTCGTGGAAGGTCGACAGTGCCCAGACATGGATATAGCTAAGGACCCTGCGGGGCCTAGGAGCTTTTGCTACCGTAATACATGGATGGTATGCAAAAAGAGATTCCCGAGGCGTTGGAGCTGCAAGACGGGATAAGTCTAAACGAGATAGCGAGGTTGGACATGGGTATTTGGATCTAGATGGGATTGATGGTCCCTATTCTGATGGTGTTCGATGCGTAGGGTGTAACGCGGCATTCCAAGAAGCATTCCAAAGAAGGATCTACTGCATGTTGGGCTCGTTGGATGTATTGGCTAGATAGTAATGCACTAAGGACAACAGGCGCGGCCGGAAATCCATGGTGGCTTGCTCACCTGACTCTGCTGGCCTTTGACTGGAGATGGGAGCTTCTGAGCTGGATAGGAGGGTGTCGGATCAATTTCCTCAATGCCGGACAGAATTCGGCAGCAGGATGATAGACGTGATGATGGATGGACACGGAAGCATGACACAGGATGCAAACATAGATTGAAGCCGATCGATGAATTTCAACCTCAGGAAAAGCTTGAGAATAGGCGCGAGTGCAAGAATTGTTAAGCAAGGGGTCGCCCATTCGTAGAAAACGGGAAGATGTACATAGATGGAGTTTGGAGATGAGGTTGTTGGAGGATGGGGAGGCCAAGGGCGAGAGAATAGGGGCCAAGTCGCTAGCACAGTGGCGCATGGCGCTTCCACCCGTAGGTAAGGACCTGCCCTTCCATCCATCTTCTAACCTCCAACCTCACTCCCATACCCATTGCGAATTTCCGCCTTCACCAACCACACGTCGAGATGGTCTTCATTCAAACATCTTGGCTCTCTCTCCCTTGTCACGCCGCATTGCAGCCTTGTGACCTGCATTCTTAGCTTTCAGCCATGACCTCATGGTGTCGGGAGTGGCCTTGTGTCGAAGTTGCTGCAGTAGTTGTACGGTCCGCTTCATTCAGCCTTTTTCCGTTCGAGCCTCAATGATGGCGAGAGCATTGTCGACGATCAGAATTTTCCTGCACCGCCTGTAGTTCCAATGCAGGAACGACACCTCCATGATGCTCACATATATGATGGGCCTTCGGAAGTCGGTACATTGGGTCTTGGGCGCTCTGACTTACTACTTTGTCTGGCCTATCTACTACCTATATCAGATCGCCAGCGCTGCATGGCTCGTCTACCGTATCAGTCATACGGCCGCTCGAAAGGATCGGGGGTTCAATTCGAAGGGCGTACATCGACCATACCACGACCATCTACAGACGCATGTGCGGGATCTGGAGAGACAAACGAGCCGGGAATGTAAACATGAGCCGATCGAACAGAACAATGAGATACGCCATCCTATCACCGTCGTCACTGTGGACTGGAAAAGCGAGAAGCAAGAGGTTTATGCTAAGCATGCGGAGCGACTCTCAGTACTGGTGCAGCAATATTCCGACGCTTCTCGTGAAGAGAGATACTCGAAAAGGACTTCCAGAGCGGACATGCTGGACTATACGCTCACGCAGAAGAGTGGACCGCCGAACCTTTCAAAGAAGTTTCCCACTCCCGGGGACGGTGGATCTGGTGGACCTGGATGACCACGAGATAGATACACAAACAAGAGATCTCGTAGCAGAAAGACGTGGGTCGATTTCGCCTCAAATTGGAGCTACATGCTAATTACGATCTAGTTGTCGAGACTATGTCATGGTCAATGTGGACGCATCCGATGAGACCTTCTTGATTCAATAACTTGAATTCACCACTATGGATCATGTGATTCTGCTTCTTATCCTCACGCTAAAACAGATGCGGGTTCACGTCGTCGCAGAAGTCCTGGTGATGAGCAATATCCAAAGACCATATATCCAGCATCAACAGTTTTAGGTCCAGGGAGCCTTATCAAGAAATCACTTAAGTCGGCAGGAATATGCAGGGCGGATAAGGGCAGATCCCGTTTGCAACACAGCAACGCTATTCATCGATCTCTTTGCTGAACTTCCACCAAGCTCTCGAATCTATCTGACAGCATCTGGGATCTGCTGGATAGTCACTACCCTGCCTACCTGTTTGTCTTCAAAATATCCACGCCACGGCCCTCGGTCTAACCTTTCTCCATCTCCAAACCTGTTCAGACATGGATTACATCTTTCGAAAAGCTGTACAACCAGTCTACAAATCGTCTTTACGATCAACGAAGTAGGCGATAAGATTGCCTCATCACTGAGCGGGCGGTATCACCATCGTCTTACGAGTACGAAGATAGGCTCTAGCTTGATTGCGAGTCATGCGATGAAGGTAGTATTCAGACTCATACTTAGTCTGAAAGACACCGTCGATGTGATGATTCTTGGGCTGTGGAGATTGCCGTTCATTCATGAAGGGTCCTAACGATTGAAGACTATTGCTTTGTGAGTGGAGCTACCGTGTTCTGGGAATACAATCCTTTACTGACTCTGCAGTAGCGACCTTGGTGGCGAAGCCCTAGAGATCTTGTGAAGGTTAGCATTGGGTTGAGGAGGAGGAAATGTCTTTGATTCGAGATACAAGGGTAAGAAAGTACAGGGGTTGTGGAGGAGTCCGCGACGTGGGCAGAAATAGTTTGGTTGTGAGGATGGATACGGTCGACATGGCGTGAGTTTTCACGTTGTAGTCCCAAGCATCAAAAGAGGAGATTAGGAAAAATTACGCATTCACTTGAGCCAGGAGTAGTCGTGTAAGTGAGCTATCTAGGCCAACAAAGATCAAGAATCGAAAGTGCTAAGAACCTGGCATGCATGAAGATCTTGTCCTGTACCCAGAACCCACTAAACCAGCCAGAACCTGTCTCATGAATCATTCAAGTCGTGCCGTCTTGTCGTAGTAAACCCAACGATCGCCCGCACCACGTCCAAGCGGCCCACTCAGCAAATTCTATGCTCAGGCGGCCTGTACGGCACCCCAAGAATCTCGAAGATCCTCTTCTCATCCTTCCCCTCGATCAGTTCTCCCTCCGTGACCTTCTGTCTCTGCTTTCCTCGCAAGACGTTTGTGTACAAGCCCCTCTGATTCAATCTCATACCTTTCTTGCTAGCCAACAGTCTCATACTTCGATTGAAGATGTCGTTCCCTGTGAAGTAGATGAGTGCCGCGCCCATCTCATCAGAGGGCACGAAGAGGAAATCGATTCGTCTCCAAACCGTGGAGGTAGGGAGGCAACTACAACCGTGCCATTTGGAGCCTGAAGTCTCATCGCCAGTCGCCAGGCCGAATTTGAGAAAACCTTGTTCCAGAAGCTGAGGTATCAACCTGCCAACGACAGTGTCACGGATTTGCTGTATACCAACGCCCGGCTTGGTGATGATGATGTCAATGTCGCCCGAGTCGCTGGCTCCACGTCGATAAGAGCCCATGATCGTTGCCTCGAACGCTGGGTCTAGGCGGGCAAGAGCCTCTTTCACAAGACGGCCATGCTCGGCAACCTCTGCCCTAGGAATGCGAGTCTGGAGGTCGTCGTAATGTTCGATTCCGATTCTTTGGTTCCCCGTCAATTTAACCTTGTTTACACACAGATCGTCCAGCGTACGGAAGCCTTCGTTCACCCACCGGGTAGCCTGCGATAACCCGACACCGTAGATGCCTCGGAAAATCTCAATCGCTTTGTCCACAGGATCAGACTTTGCGTTATCCAGCTTCCGCAGTCGATTGGTAGTTGCAATTTCCTCTATCTTGGCTGCCAGTCTTTCACCAACGAACGGCAGCCGCACGGCGTCGTCTTTGGAGATGATTTTTCTGGGTTCTTTCTTGAGAGTTGTGATGGCCCTACGATAAGCGAGTGGTCGCCAATGATCGCCAAGCCCTTCGTAGTATCTAGACATTTGCTCAAGGATGTCGATTGTCGGCGCGTTGTGGTTGATTTCTGGACTAGCGCCATCGTGCTTTTCCATACACTGAAATGCGCTATCGCCAGTCAATTTGAGCCTCTTGGCCGGCCGTTTGTCGTCAGACTTGTCCGAGTCGTTGTCGAAGTCACCATTGCCAGTGCCAATATCCTCATCCGAATCTGAATCGACGGGCTAAATTAATGTTAGCAATGATGTGATCTTGGAGAGACAGGATCCGTACAAGATGGGCAACAGCCTTGACAGCCTGGATAACTTCAACGAAAGAATCGTTGTAGGAAAAAGTGGAGCTGTCTGTCGAGGATCGCTCCTCCTCGTTAGAGTCCTTCACGGCTTCATTGGAATCTCTTCTGAGCTCGGTTCGTCGCTTTTCGAGGTCACTGAGTTGTGCTTCAAGCTTAGCCAGTCCTTTCTCGTAATGTTGTCTCCTGTCTTTGACGCTCATTCTCAAGCTGTCGATGAGGTCCTGATCCTCAATGCCCAGCTCTCCTGTCCACTCAGCATTGGACCTGGCAGCTGCGTTTTCAGCATTTTGGATGTTGCTTCTCTGCGTTCTCATCTCGCCTTGCAGTGTCTCTATTTGCAGCTGAATTTGCTGCACCAAGGCAACAGTGGGATCATCCGGCACGAGTGCTACAGATTCAAGTCAGCAGCCAAGCAAGATTTTTGCTACAGCAAGGAAGGGAAATACCTGGCTTAGCCCTGGTCTTTTTGCGTAGCAAAGGCGTTGCAGCCTCCAAATTCCTAGGCTCTATAGACCGTCGTCCAGGTGTTTCTCTGACGGCTTCGACGTCTACTCGAGTATTATCCAGGGCATTCTTCGTGATTGGCTGCAAAATCATTGATTTCTGTAAATTGCCTTCTTTTGACTTTTCAATTGGTGCCTCTTGTACAAGAAGCTGCCCTTCTTGCGGAGCCTGCCACATTTTTGCGCTATTGGCGCGTGATCGTCGCCGAATCACCTCATAGAGTTTTTGCTTAGGATCAACCAGAATCTGGTTCGATATACAGTCCGATGGATATCTTTGATTGACAATAGTGATATGGTCGGGTACTTCTTCCAATTTCACATGCTTTAAAACATCCTCATACTGCATTTCGGCGTCGACAATAATGTGGGTCACGCCCTCGCCAGTTGTCCATGGATGTACAAATGTAGCACCATACTCCATAGCTTTTCGTATGCGCATGAATCTTTGTTGATTCACGTCATTATCCGGAAAGAAGACTGAAGTTTCAATTAAGACCAAGGAAGGTATCTGGGACAGTATGCTTACAGAAGCTTAGGTCCTTAAAGATTCTCCGTGGTTCCTTCACCATGCGCACTCCTCTTGGCTCCTTTCGAATGCCGTTGGACCCTTTCGGAAATATATTGTAAGTGGCCATTTTAGCGGGTGTGGAGCTAGGTCCAGGATATGACTTTGTTCGTCGCATGTTGTCGAAAGGCTCGATCGTCGACCTGTGTAACAACGCCTGCCTAGAGTGTGCTACCTCACTGGCTTGGAGATGCGACCCGGCGATCGCTACTTCCTGGCGTTTACTAAGTTCAGTATGTTAGCTTCTTCAAGTTGTTGCATCAAATTTCACTCTCAAACATACCTGATCACAGGACTGTGTTCAGTGTACTCGCTAACGGCGATATTCGAGAGCGTTGACTTGATATGACCGCTAAGATATCCACGCAAGACCCTTGTTTCCATCAAAGGAGATGAAGTAGGAAATGACGGTTGCCTAACAGTACCAGGAACCGTTGAAGCGTTTGTTCCGCGTGAAGAAGGCGTATGGGTTTCCTCACCGCGCGTCAATGGAAACGAAGCCGAAGCTGGTCTAGGCATAGGAGCATTCGGCAGCGAGAGAGTGTGCATCTTGTGCGCTTTTCCATTCTCCACTCCTGGCGTTTCTTTGACCATGTTGACTTCCGCACGAGTCGCCCAGTCAACAAGTTGAGCAAAGTCCGACTGAGGAATCTCATGACTTGTGGTTATCCGATCTGTTATATTAGTGCTTCCAGGGTGATACTGGTCTATTTTGGTCATGCTGCTTAACTTACTGTAAGACCTGATTGCTGGTTTGCCTGTGTGGTCTTCCCATTGGTATGGCTTTTGAGTGACTTGCGGACCAGCGCGCTCTACAGCTCCTATTTCGTCACCGAGCTCACTGCCTGATGATGAACTGGAGTCGTCCAGGACGTTGATGACCTCTGTCATCACGGGCGTATTTTTGCTTGCAATACTGTCGATTCCTATCTCAGCATCGGCCTGGTTCTGTAGCTTGATGGAGGAACCCAAAATGACCGCGCTTTTCTCAACAGGATACGAATGTCTTTCAGCATTTTCGTAGGCCTCATTTACGTCCATGTTGCTTTCAATGTTGGCTTCTGGAGTCGGCCCATTGACCTCCTTCTCCCTCTTGTCGCGCCCGGTAGCACTGTCTTCATCTCGCTGGGTTGTGATGACTTTTTTCCCAGCCTTGTCACTGCATACGAAACCTGAAATTCTCGAAATGTGTCGCGTTCTCTTTGAATCCGGACAGTGCTCAAACTCGGCACCCGTCACGTCCGAACAATAGTGGTGCACTTCATCGCCTTCTGGTATCTCGAGACAAGGAGAGGGCGACCTTCCAGCAGCATCGATTCCAGCACAAAATTTCTTCTTTGCCTCGAGAGCTGCTTGTTTGTCATTCAGGTTCCATGGAACGTCGACTTTTCGACGGTCGGGCATTGAATTTCGCCTCGCTTTAACTATCCATTTTGAGGCTATCCATACTTGATAGAAGATGAAAGAAATGACATGCTTATGTTGACCTTGGCGGAATGCAGCACGAGTGACGTTGGTGTTGGTATTTGCACGCAGGTTTCCAGAGGGCTGCAGTGTCTAGGTAGCCGTTGACAACCAACGCTAGCGACAAAACATAGGAGTTACCTAATATATAGGCCGGATCCAATGCGACATGCATCTCAGGCACCACAGGCATCTCAGGGACCACAGGCATCTCAGGCACCACAGGCATCTCAGGCACCACAGGCATCTCAGGCATCTCAGGCATCTCAGGCATCTCAGGCATCTCAGGCATCTCAGGCATCTCAGGCATCTCGGGCATCTGCTTCGAACCTGTCGCCTTTGAGTTCAGACTTCTTTCGAAACATTCAAATACTTCAACGAAGGCTTCATCCGCCGCCAGTCCACGGTCCCCCACACCTCATCGAGCACTAACTTTAATCATTCCACTGTCCGACACATTTTTACTGCTCCAACGTCTTCCGCACAACAGAATCGAGAGTTTCGCAGAAAATGGCTTTACATACTTGGAACATGTGTATGTTAAAGCTAGCAGCTCTGTTACTGTGTGACCAATAAGGGAGATTAAGGTATAGGAGATCCTACATTGAGGACTTTGACAAAAACGAACATCAATATTCTTACTAGGGGAACAAGTTCAAGTGGGACAAGATTAAGCGAGAATGGGACAAGATTTTATAGTCTAACCTAATCAAAATATCTAAGCGTAGGCTAAGCGTAGGCCCTATAGGGCCTACGCTATCTACCTAGATATTTAGGGGCTTAAGTCTAGTATACGTACTACGTAGGCTCTTTATATTACTTATATCCTTACTAAGTAATCCTTACTATTAATTTCTAATTATTACTATTAATATCCTATTATAGACTAATCTAACTATTATAATAGTAAATATATAAAGTAATACTAGGCCCTAAGTTTATACGTAGTAGGACTTTACTTTTAGTAAAAAGGTATATTTATAGATTAAAGAGAATAAGGTAAATATATATATAATATATATAGATAATATCCCTAGTATAGTATTAGCTTATAACTTATAGAACTTTCTACCCGGATTAGTAGAAACTAAGAAATAATTATTAACCGTATTCTATTCTATAATTAGCTTAAGCTATTTTATCTAAGAAGGTAAGAAGTATATACGTTAGGTACCTAAATATATACCTCCTAATACTTCTTCTATAAATCTACTATTAGTAATAGGGATTATAACGGTATAAATATTACGTCTTTATAATATATATTGATAATATAAGAAATATATTACTAATATATAAGATTAGTGAAATATATAAAATAAGATAATTTTTAGAATAAGTAGTTACTATATAATTACTACTACCAAAATCTAGAACTATTTTTATATTCTAGAATATCTAGTAACTAGTAATACTAGTATCGTATATTTTATATATATATTAAAACTAATTAAAGACGTAGAGAATACGTTCCCTAACGACTCTAGGCTCTAGACCCTTTTTACTAAACTAATAAGTGAAGTATATAAATATATATGTAATATATATAGAATCTATATAGTATACCCGCTAAGCGTATATTAGATATAATTCTTATATAAGAAAGATAGATAAATTGCTTAAGCTTAGTTCCCTCTCTTTAGTAATAGACCTACTACAAAAAATAGTCTCGATCCCGTAAACTATACTACCTAGAATACGTCTTACTAATATACTAGTATTAAATACTACTTAAACGCCGATCTAAAAATTACCGAAATAAGGCTAGAATATAGTCGCGTACTTGCGTTAAGTTATTAGATATATTACTTCTTTAATAAGAAGTAGGACGGCGGTATATTATAGTATCGGAAACACTTTAACGGAGTATAGAAAGGTATTATATACGTTTTATATATAATCTCTATATAAAGTATAGGACTAATATAAGCTAGCTACTACTATAGCTTTTTAAAATTCTAGAATAGTAAGTCTAGGATACTATATACCCTACTAAATATAAACCTACCTTATATATATATCTTAATAAACTACCTTTAATGTTTAGCTAAGATAGAGTAAGTTACTTAAGACTATATAAGGTATATATACTAAATATATATAGCGTATATTCTACGAATATAAATTCAATAGCTTCTAAGCGCTATAGTATATAGTAATAACGGCGCCTCTAGTATCTAAAGACTTTAACGAAAATTATCTTCGGACGCTATTTTAGGACGGCTACCGTAAGAAGAAAAGGGATTATATATATATTAGATATACGATAGACTCGCGTAAGCTATATAGTATATACTATACTATTATATTACTTTCTTTAGATATATTAGGGCTATATACTAACTCTTAAGGCTTCGATTACGGAAACGGAGAGAGTACCGTATTACGGTTAAAGAATCTTACGAAGTATATAGCAAGATAGAATATTTATATTCCCTCTAATATAGAGCGATTTCTATATATAATTATCGTCGCCTATAGTACTTATAACTACTACCTACTATATCCTACGCGTATACCTATTTAAGTCCGAGAATCAATAAACGAGCTTCTAAAAGTATTAGATAAAATTATTAATAAAATAATATGTACAAATATAAATAGTATATATTTAGTTTAGTTCTAATCTAGTAGATCGATTAATAATACTCCCGGCCTTTCGAAATATAAGTAATATATATAATTAAGCTTAACGGGATATTATTCTTAGTATTCTAAGTATCTAGAATCGCCTAGCTATACTTATTTGGAGAGAACGACTATTCTAATATCCTAATAGTATAGTACTAGTAGGTATTATTCGGGAATTTTAATCCGATTAGACTAAGAAGTAAGCTAATAGGTAGATTTATTAAGTCTTCTTCTTTCCGTATAACTTAATAAAGTTTATTATTATATACTATATATATACTTAGGCGAAGTAGTTCTTTAAGTAGCTATATCTCTAGATAGATCTATCCTTTAAGATAGTATACGGGACTACTAATCTATTCTTAATATATAGATAGGACCTAGTACGACGACGTAAGTAATTATTAAATAGTTAAGGATATAAACTAATAATTTCTATAGAGAGCGAGGTATATATTTATACCTTTATAAATCTTAAGATACGTAAAGTATATACTTAAATATTTAAAGAGGTATTTTCCGTCTTCGAGAGTCTTACGAGGGAAAAGCTTAAATCTCTATATAAAACGGGTAATACTATAGAAGGAGCTCCTAGTATCCGATCGATTATAGTTAATATATATATAAAGTAAGTACCAGGTAAGTATATATAGGGTATATACTTAATATATCCTAATAACTAGCTAGCGTTTAGTAACTTTACCGTATCTTATTATCCTATAAAGACGTAGAAAGAATATCTTACGTATCTACTTATCTTCTATAAAGTTAACGTTATACGTAACTTTAGGAAGAAATTCTCTTATTACCTAATACTTTATTTTATTGGTAATATATAGAATATAAAGATAAGGAAGGAGTTCGATATATATTTAGACTACGTTAAGGAGATATAGCCTAAACTTAAAAACTAGATAAAATATAAGCGTACTAACTAGATCGCTACGGGGCTTTTAATAGAAAACTCGAATATAGACCGGGCGTAGAGATAAATAGTAAAGGAATATTTAAATTTATACGAGAGTACGTATTTTTAAGATGATAATATAGTCGGGCGGCGATTAACTCTTCTTAGAGCAATTTTAAGGTTAGTCGATTCTAGATATATACTTAATATATACTTAGTATATACTTATTGTCTACTAATTCTATCTAGACTTTTACGGTACGTTAATACTATCTAAGCTAAGTATTAAAGATTTTATAATCTCGGAGTCGAGATATTATAAGAGAATAGATCGAACTCAAGTAAAGTAGCTACGTCTATAAAAGTACGTTTTGTATTTTCTACCCGATTTATCGCTAATCTATTAGATCTAGCGGTTCTAACGGCTATTATATATTCTACCTAGACTAAATACTTTTTTTTATACGGTAAGAACTATCTATTCTATCGACTATATTTGCGCCTACGCGATCTAGCCTATCTAACGGATTCGTAAGGGCTATAGTTATTACTAAATCCTTATTACGTAAGCGTACCTAATTATTAACTTAATATATAATATTTCCCCTAACCCGCCGACCCGTCTATACCTTATTAACGTTTCTTATTAGCTCCGCTATAATATTCTACGAGGCTATTACCGTTATTATATTAGCGTATCGCCCCGTATCTATCTAGACGATCTATAACTCCTATACCTCCCGTTCTTATTATACTATCTATCCTAGTAGTATAATATAACATCGATTATTTCTTACAACTAGACCTACTATATTTCTACGCCTAGTATAGTTATATACGTAGCTTATTATAGTTATTAAATTTACTATAAGCGACCGGATCTAATAGTATTAACGGAGGACCTAAGCTATATATTCTAGCCTACTAGCTATACTATAAATATAAGCCCCCCTCTTCTTATTACTTATCGCTATTATTACTACGTCTCTCGTCCGTAATAGTATCTACTTCTTCTCTATTATTATTATCGTTATCTATTTCCTCCTACCTCCGCTAATATATAATCGGGATCGTATTGGTATCTATCTCTACCTATTTACCTAAACCTACTATATTAACTTAGATATAATTCTTCTTCTTCTTCTTCTTACTAGGTTTATAAAGGGCGTCTAGTATATCCTAAAAGTCTCTTATTCCTTCTTTATCCGTAATAGTAGACTTAGGATAGCCGTTAGTTAATAGCTTCTATATATTTATAAGGAGCCCTCGCTACCGTACATCGTTAAGATATTAAGTATTACCCGAAAAGGCCCTAAATAACTCCTACTATACCCGCCGATACGACGTATCTTTTTAAACGTATATCTTTCTCGTTTAGTTATACGCGTCGATAGCGAGAAATAGTACCTAGAATCCTATTAGTATTCTAATCGTTATAGCTACCCGCTACCTTATCTTAGGTCTATTATAAGCCGCGTCTTCTTCGTAAGGATAATCGAGCGGTACTTTATATATTTCCCCTAGGTCGATCTCCTACCTAAGAGGTTAGTACGTATATAAGGAAATACTAGGTACGACTTTTCTTATACGTCCTTCCGCGGCTCTAGTTAGGCGTTATACCTTCGACTATATTTAAATATGGTTAAATACTATCTATATCCGGCTCGTCTTAGGTTTCCCTACTCCTAACCCCTCTATTACCGTCTATTTCCTTATCGCCTATCGTATATTATAGTAATTTATATTCTCTTCTACTATATCTACTATCTATACGGTAACCTCCGTCTATTATACCCCCGCTTACCCCCTATTCGTTATCTCTAGTTTCTATATTATTACTACTATCGTTGGATTCTTCCGAGTACCCGTCTTTAATTATTTAAATATTCGGTCTTACGATATTATATTCTACAATACCTATCGCCTCTATTATACGATACGAAGTATCTATATTATAGCTAAACGGATTATCTACTAGTATAATATTTAGCTCTTCCGTCTTTTCTATATACTCCTATACCTTTATCTAATATAGTATCTAAATATTAGCCTTAACTACGTCGCTATACCTATAGAACTAGGTCTATAGGTTTATATAATCCTCTTAAGCTAAACGTTAGCTATATATATAATACTATTTAGGTACGGTACGTTATCTAATCCTTCGTCTATATACTAGGATAGCTTAGCTCTCTCTCCCTCTTCGTTCGTAATACGTAGCGTATATAGTAGCGTAGCCGCTACGTAGTATATTATCTTACCTAGTATCGTCTTCTCTACTACTAATTTAGTTACTAGTACGCGCCCAATCTTCCCGATACCGTATCTCTAGTAGAATACTTAATAAAGTAACCTAGTAATAGTAGGGTAAGCCTATTAGTAAGGGTTACTACCCTCGCCGAATAGATACGCGTAAAGAAAGTTATAGTTAGTCGTCGCTTTAGTATATTATACGTTACTTATTCTTCTATCGACGTTATAAAGATAGAAGGCCCTAACGACTACTATAGTATTCTTCTTAAATAACGATTTCTATAAGGAAAGATCGTATTAGGCCTATATTATTTAGCCGAATATCTATAGTTATAAAACGTAGACGACTTACGTAGATAATAGCTTTATAGAATAGTTAGGCCCTATTTAGTTTAAAAGCCGTATATATAGTACAACCTTAATATACACCTAATATAGTAGTTTGTCTAGTTAAATTAAGACGAATAAAGCTAATATAGTATTTTTTACGCTTTATCTAGTTTTAAATATATAATCTAGTAGAATCTCGTTAGCGTATTAGCTATAGCTAATATATAGCCGTTTTAGGGCTTTGTACGGCCGAATTAATACTAAAAATAACTTCTATAGCAGGTTTTTGAACAGTAGGTACCCCCTCCTATTTAAAAACCTATACGGAATCTAAATCTACTATATATTCGCTTATAAGAAGTCGTACTATACTAAAAAACCTATCTTAATAGACCGCGTTATATTACTTAAAGTCTTTATCCTTCTCTAACTCTCTTTTAGTATAATTATACTTACGAAAAGGTCTCGGATACGATAAAGCTATTACTAAACCCGACGCCCTTATAGCCGAGGCGTTTATAGCTTAATAAACCTAGATAAACTAGCCGGTAAGGTATAGGTAAAGAATCTTCTTAAGGGTAACCCGGCTAGGCTTAAGGCGGTAACGAGATTCTATCGCTATTAGTTTAAAGCCCTTTAAATATAGTTATTATAATATACGGATCTTAAGGCTACTCGAAAGTCTATAGACCTTAAATTATACCTATTCTTATTATCGCTACGTAGGGTTACTCAATAAGGATAGCTAGAGAGCTATTTTGATACTCTCTATATACTATATTAACCTACTTTTATAAAGTTCTTAATAGCCTACTCGATCTTTACGATATAACCGTCGGTCCGCCTTTAGACTATACGTCTAAGATTATCGAAAATAGCGATAAGTTTTAGCTGTACTTCGTAGACTATATAGGAGCTATAGATAGTATATTAATAAAGATTAGGCTTAAAAATCTAGCTACGGCCGACTTACGGATACCTTAGAGGTCTCGTTACGGTATAATCGTTTAAAATATCTTTACTAGTATAGATTTCGAGATAAACTTTACCTCTATATATCCGGGTTACGAGGGCGCGGCTTATAACTATAGGGTCGTTAGAAAGATAATTATAGAGGGCTTTAAGGCGCTAAAGAGAGGGACTTACTTTCTTATAGATACTAGCTATACTAGCTTTAATAGCCTCTTTTTAACTCCCTACCGCCGTATAAGGTATTATTTAAGGGAGTAGGGTCTCTATAATAACTTACTAGAGAATACGAAAGAGCTATTTAATCTATATTATTTATCGCTACGTACGGTTATAGAGAGGGCTTTTAGGGTTTTAAAGAACCGCTTTAAGTTTTTCGATATCGGCCGTAATAGCTATAGTATAAGGACTTAGGTAAAGATAGTTTACGTACTTATAGCGCTTTATAACTTCCTTAATCGCTATAGTAACGATCCTAAGGCGGAGGTAAATAAGCTAGATACTAATAAGCTAGCGGAGACTATTAAGCCTTATAAAGCTGTAGAAACGGTAGTAGAGGCTCAAACGATAGAGAAGAAGCGGGATATACTAGAGGACTAGATATAGAGGGATTACCTAGAGGTAAAGCGTAGATATTATACTATTAGTATAGTATAATAGTAGTAATAAGGTTATTAAAAAGATACTATTTTAAGTTAATTAACTAGTTTTAGTAGTTTAAAGGCTAATATTACTACGACTTAATCTTCCCTAGTACCTCGACTTATAATTAGAGTTTTCGGGTATTTAAGAGTTTATTTAAAAGCGCTAAATAAGGAGATTATTATTCCGTTAACGTAATAGATACTAGTAGTATTAAAAAAAAGTTATAGGCGATATAAGATAAAGAACTTAAGAATATTCTAAGTAGGATAGCGATATTAGCCCGTACCCTCTCGCGTTAGGTTCGTACATAAGCGCGATAGGTTCGTAGTTTATAGGTTAGACCCTAAGGCTAGTAGTAAAGTCGGATAAAGTCGAAGGTATCCTAAAAGAGATATACTATATAACCGCTACTATATAGCTATATCCTAGTAATCGTTTTTAAAGATTTTAATATCGTTTAAAAGCCTAAATAAAGCCTAATAATGTAAGCTATAAACTACGAGAATCTAAGTAGTAGATATAAAGCTATATTAAAAGGAGTAGAGATACAATACTTTAACGACTATCCGTAACTCTAACCCGATAGAAATCGGTTAATTAAACGTTAAACTCCTTATCTATACTAATTTTATTACTATCTTTACTACTAACCTTACTACTATCTTTACTACTATTACTACCGTTAGACTCCTCTCCGCTCTTATTATCTTTATTATTAGTCTCTATTATCTTCTCGAGGCTACTTTGTATACTAAGTAGCTATTTAATAAAGTAGTAACGCTTATCTAGCCGTATATAGTAAAAAACCTCCGTATTTCGACTATCTTATAACCTAAATACTAACTCTATATACTAACGGCTCTATAGCTTCTTAAAGTAGCGATAGGTAATTAATAGAGCCTTCTCTAGTACCGTATATCTCGGGGTATAAGATATACGAGCTTCTCGCTATAAGATACTACTAAAGATAGTAAGTATCTCTTTTATATCTATAGTAGCTTCTAACTATAACTTATTACTAGTTTTTACTTTTTTTAAAGCCTTAAGCCTCTTATCTTAAGCTACTCTCTTTCTTATAGCTAAGTTATCGCGCGCTCGCTATACTTTTACCTTAATCTCGACTTTACGCTCCTTCTTTTTACGCTTAGTAATCTCTATCTTCGCTCTCTTAATCTCTAGCTTTACTAGTTATAACTCCGCTTTCTTTTACTATATAACGGCCAATATCTATAGTAGTAAGGAAGCCGTACTATCGGAATATATAACGGTACTTTTAGTAGCCTTAGATTAATAGCGGGTAATAGGCTTCTTAACGGTCGTAATAATGTCGGTCTCTAGCTTATTATTAGTAATAAATAGGCTATTTTTAGGCTATTTTTTACTAATAAGTACTTTAATACTAATAGCTTTATAACCTATAGCGAGCCTATCGCCTAGAATCTCTCCTATATATTCGTATAATAGTAGAAGCTTATTTCGGAATCTAGCCTAATCTTAGTACTCTATAAAGTATAGATCTATTACAGCTTTATCTATATACGGTAATCTATTTACGTAAGTAGACTACCCGCTAATAGTACCTAGATATTCCTTCTATACCTTCTATACGCCTTTAAGACCCTCCCACTTAGTTTTTAGTATTTTTAGGGTTACTAGGTACTTTTAGGTATCTAGTACAATCGCTCGAACGGGTTCTATAGCTATAGAATATATAGTAGGTTTCTACCTACTATTGGTTTATAGGCCTATAGCCTTAGTATTAAGAAGGTACTCGGCTAAGGCTATATTTATATTAAAACTAAATCTTATACGGCCGCTATTTAGTATTGTAGTTTAAGTTAAAATTTAGCTCGAAATCTAGCTCGAAATCTGGCTCGGGGGTTAACTTATAACCGTAGTTTAAGGTATAGCTAACTTAGGAGGAGTAGTATCGACGTCGCTACTAAGCCGTAGCGGTAGTAGAGGACGGCTATCCTCTTAAAGAAGCTAAGAATAAGGTTATAGTACGCTATTCTCGAGATTAAGCTATTTAAGGCTTTTTTTAGGCTTTTTACGAAGGTAAGAACGAGGTATAATAAAAGACGGTAACAATATTAATAATTCTAGTATTACTAACGAGAGGTAGGCTTTTATATATAAACTATAGCTATATTAGAAGCCGATATATTAAAGCCGTCCTAATATATCTTAAAATCTTATAAAATCTTAAAACCTTATAAAATCTTAAAACTACGAGGTATTCGGTTTATAGCTTTACGGCGGGAGATTTAGATATATTGTAACGAATAAAACGATTACTAATCTACTAAATTAGGCCCTAACCCCTATTTTAAGCTATATATACGATCTCTATACTAAAAACCTTAAAAACCTAGAGCTTACATATTTAAGGTTTTTTAAACTAAATAGGGCCTTACCTAGGAGTAACGCTTAACGGTAATTTACGCCGTAGAATCGACTAGTCGAATCTACTAGCCTATACTAAATCCTAAGCCTTTACTACGTAGCGGTACTAGTAAAAACTAGTTACTTTAAAGAGGTTTATTCTCTAGTTTTCCCGCGCTAAATCTATAAGAAGATCCCTTCCCGTTACCGTAGTCGTAATAATTATAGTTAAAATTAAAGATAGTAGGACGTATTTATTATTATCTATAGCTACCTCTTAGGCGAGTCTAGCCTTCGCCTTATTTAGTAGTAATCTATCGGATATATCGCTCCTAAAAGAAGAGGTTAATACTATCGACTAAGGGGGTCCGTCCCTACTATTCTCGTATATTAGTTCGTCGTATTCCGTTTTGGTTTACTATTACTCTATTCGTTAGTATACGTTTCTATTCGCGCTTATAGCGACTACTTACCGCTCTTCGTCTTTTAGTCCGTACTAACTTATTATTATATTTTCTACGTTTCGTCCGTAGTATAATCTCGCTATTAAGTACTCTTTTCGGTCGCGTAGACTCTCGCCCCGTACGGAGTAAAGAAGAGATAGTTCTATTGATATCGAGTAGTCTAAAATTAGTAGTAGGTATCTACTTCTTTTAGTAGTTAGAATATAGAATCGTAACGTCGTAGGACTAGATATATACCTACTTCCTCGTAGTATTCTTAGCTCTAATTTATCCCGTTAACGATAGCCTCGAAGAATTTATTTTCGCGTACTTCGTCTACTATACTATTAGTTTACCTTCTAGATAGTAATACTAACTCCGTTTACGTCTACGTATAGAGAGCTAGCGTAGATATCTAACGGGTAAGAGGGTATAACTACGCGTAGTAGTAATTAGATAAAAGTAAAGCCGTAAAGATAAATATTTAGTTTATATAGTAGGGAGAATAGGGTTAAGTAGAATAGGAGTATACATTTAGGGGCGAGAGACGTAATTAGCTCCGGTATTATATAGCTTTTTCTAGCTCCTACGTCCTTTTATCGTATTAGTCCGCGCTAGCTAGCCTAGATAATATACCGGTAAGATAATTACGACCCTCGTCTCCTACTTCGCGGGTATATTAATCGATATTTGCGTACGGCTTCTAGATAACTTTAATAGTAATCGAGAGGCGGATTTACCCTTTATTCCTTTTACTATCTATCGACTATATAGATCCTATTAGATAAGAATATTATCTATCTATTATATCTTATAAGCCTATATCGTCTATAATATACTATATTTACGTTAGCTACTACGTCTTATTCTTAATTCTATATATATTTAGTCGAGTATATTTAAACTATACCCTTCGTTTTAGTTAGTACCCTTTTAATACCCTCTCGTATCCGCCTCTAGCTTCTACCGATACTTCTACTACCGGAAGGAAACTATCTTCCTAAACTATTTATATATTACTTCTATAGGTTAAGTAGTATAAAGGGGACCGTAAATCTTTATACTTTTATTTATCTACGCTAGATTATATTAGCTCGGCTCTTACTTATAATAGTATACTCCGCGATACCTCTAGGTACTATCTCTAGTCGTAAAGAAAGGACTAAGAAGTAGAATCGCCTAGCCTACCTTCGCGATATTTCTATAAAAGCCGCCCGAAGACTACTATCGTCCGAGATAGATACTAGTTTACTCTTAAGTTTATATACTACCTTCTCTATAGCCTCGCTAAAGCCTATCTTCTCGCGTAGCTATAATTATAGAGCTATAAAACTAATATCCTTAATATATATACCTCCTCTTTACTCCTTCGCTAGTATAGTATAGTATCTATAGATATCTCGCGGAAGGAAAATAATAGAGGACGCTCTTATTAAATCTTCGTAGTTAGGGCGTTCGACGCTAATAATAGTAGATCTAGATAGGTTTCTATTAGTCGCGTCGCTTTTGGATCTATCGCTTTCTAGGGAGGATATAGACTTATCTACTATTCTTATATAGCTTCGCTTATAACTCTTTACTAACTAACCTAGAATCTTCGTCCTTACGTCGTCTACTTACTCTTTAAATTCTTTCGGGAACTCCCTTCGTACGTTTAACGCGATAGCCTTAAGTTAGTATTATTTCGACTTTAAGCTTAGGCTCTCTTTTTCTAGGAGGCCCGCCTTATCTATCTATCTAAAGAGTAAAAGAAATATTATATTATATCTATTAATATTTATATTAAGTAGCTATATTATCGTTATCCGGTTCTATTTACTATAGTCCGGTATAGCTACGGTTACGTTTACTATTCTAGTATATATATTATAAGGAGAGTATATACCGTTTTCTTCTATACGCCTTAAGAACGTAAGTACTTATGTAATAGGTATACTACTAATAGTTGAGGCCGCGTTCCTAATTATCTATATATAGTATCCGTAGTTAAATACGGCCGTATATAGTCGTCCGCGTTTAACTACGAATACTATATACGTATTCTAGTACTACTCTAGTTCTCTATTCTTATATTTAGTAGGAGGGCTACGCGTTCTCTCGGTATCTATTATTATTAGAAGTCTTAAGTATATAAGCTATAGAGTTTACTAAGTTAATACGGATAAGCTCGGTCTACCTACCGTACTATAACCTTAAGTATTATACTATAAATAGCCTTACTATATCTTTATTATTAACTATCCGCTATTATCTTCTAGCCCTTCTTATATCTTCTATTTTTTTCTAATTTATATACTCTTATTAGCTGGCGATTTGAAGGCTATATAATATAGTAATAGTAGTCTAGGCCCTAATAATTACTCTTATAAGGACTTCTAATCCGATTCGTCTATACGCCGTATTCTATACTATCTCGTTATTAGACTATTCGTCGTTAGAATTCTCCTTCGCTCTATTATCGTTAGAAATAATATTTACTTCTTTACTATTCTTATTAAACTCTACTAATACCTTAGGCTTCTTTCTCTTCTCTCTAGCCTTACGACGGCGAGCCTTTTTAGCCTTATTATCGACGCCTAGTAGTACTAACTTTCTTACTATATCGTTTCTAATCTTCTCTTTCTATTTTATATATTTCTTATTCGATCTAAGAAACTAGAAGACCGTCTCTTATATTTAACTATAGCGGACTAACCGGCCGATAAACTATATCTTCTTTATTTCGCTATACTACGGCTCGAGTATAAATACTTATATAGCTACTATAAGGTCGATCCCTATACCGCCTACCTTTAAGGTATAGACTAGGATTTAGATCTCCTCCCCTAGGTCTACTCTCTTATTCTACCCCGTTATATTACCGCTTATATCCCGCTTAATAGAATTCGCGAAGTTATAGAGTATCGTATTATTAGTAATAGTAGAGGACGTACTAGTATAGTATACGGTATAGTCTAAGAGTAGGTAATACTACCTCTCTTATCTTAATATTACCGAGACGATATACGCTATAAGTAGACTATTAGTTACTATAACTACTTTAGAGTATCGCTCGTTTCGACTATATTTCTCTTTCTACTCTGTACGGAACTTAACGATTTCTCTAATAACGAAGTAGACTTACGTAGCCGTACTAAAGAGGTAGTCGTATACGCCCTCTATAGTAAGAATAGCTAAGTCTTTACCTACGTAGAACCGCTTAACGTCTTTTAGTAGTTTATCGTCGTTACTACTCTAAGTAAACTTCTTAAAGAGTCTATACTTCTTATAAATATTAACTAGGCCTAGGATAGTACCGTACGGACGCTTATTAATTATTCTTTTTAGACTTATTCTTAAAATTACTTTCTCCTACTACGTATATAGCGACGTATTTATCTATAGCTTTCTTAACTTTACTATTTACCTTCTATATAAGAGACTTCGCGGCCTTATAGATTTCTACGTACTTTACCTCTATATAGTATAGTAGAAGAGGTAAGTAGATCTTCCCGTTAATCTTAGTCTTAGTACGAATCGCTCGCTAGATTAGTATAACCGCCTATAGTCCCTAAGGGGTCGGGTTATCCCCCGACCCCTTAGGGTTAGGAGGGGTTAGAGGGGAGGTTCGGGTCGGAGGGGTACCCTCTAAGAGGACCCCGCCCCGACCCTTACCCCGATAAACCCCGACCTAACTAAACGGGTTAGGGGTACGTAATACTAGTCTTATAATATATCGTACAATATATATATAATAGAGGGTAGAGATACTAAGCTTTAAATATTAATCTATCTAGAGTTAAAATACTAAGTTTTAACTTATAATTATTTATAACTATATATATACGAAGTATAAATATATAATCCTAGAATACTAATAGTCTCCTAATAGTTAAAGTTAGTTATTACTACTAACTACGATCGTAGGTCTATCTTTAAGCGAGTTCGTTTAGGTATAGAGCCCGTATTATTACTATCGCTTTCCGGATTAACTATTACGTAAAGGCTTAAGCTACTAGCCCTTCGTAATCCTAGAACCGTTAACTTACGAGCCTTACGCTTCTCTCTATTATTCTTATTTTAAGCGCGTCTTTTCGTACGACCCTTTACGCAATCTACTATACGAGGAACTATCTCGAGATTATCGCCTAATAAACCCTCCTTATCTCGCTTAAAGCTACTAAGTATTATCTCTATCTCTATTCTAATCTCCTCTCCCTTAAATAGTAAGTTATTAGGATCGGGTATATCCTCCGTCTTACTTATATTATCGAGATTAAGTAAGTCGCGAATAAAATAATAAATAGCCTCCTCCGATATCTAACGCTCTACCTTAATCTCGTTAGATATAACTATATTCTTACGCGTATAAATTAAGTAGTAATCCTAGAGATTCTACTTCTACCGTACTCTCTATTTATAGTTGTTTATTATTAGGGCTACAAGAATATTTAGACTATACGTCTTATTATCCGTATTAAAAGCGCTTATAATACTAAACTCTCGTTTAATACCAATACTAGCCGCCTAAATTACGAAAATATTCTTAACTATTATAGTAATACGAGGGAAGCGAGGCTCGATAAGCTTCTATTACTAGAAGGGTCTCTTTAGGTAAGTTTACGCCTTATCTAGTTACGCGTTAGAGACTATTAGGGAACTATTAGGTAAGAGAAGACTTACTCTACGACCGATAGTTATTAAACTCTTTCTATCTATCGTTAATTATCCGGTTAGTTAGCCTACCTATAACTAGTAAAGGTATTAGGGCCTTAGCTATTACTATTTATATCTTAATAGAATCTAGAGAGATCTCTATATCCTTAAAGCTATCGGGTATAGCCCTTCGTCGTTTAGTTAGAGTTCGCGTTACGTATTTACTATCGTATAGCTATTTTAACTCCTCCTAATAATACGCCTACTAATCGAACTCGTTATTCTCGGTTAGTACCTACTTAGGGTTTAGCTAAGTACTAAGTTTTACGCGTAGATCGAGAAGAATCGCTATTCCGTAGAGCTTACCTACCTAGCTATACGACGTAGTAGAGTAGTAGACCTTAATCTTCTCCCTTACTCTACCGTATACCTTTCTAATCTCGACCTTCTATTAACGCGTCTTACTCTTTAGTATCTCCTCCGCGTCCTCGAGGTATATAAAGAGACGATTATAGATTTTAAAGATCTAATAGATAGTCGGTTCTTTAGACGTACTAATAAGGGCGGTATATATAGTAAAAGGATAAAGGATATTAACGAGGTATTTAACTTAGCCCTATTTATTATTATTAAGAGAGAGATACGCGTATTCTTTTTTCGTATACGTTATAATAGGCTCGCCCAACTTAAGGAGACGTACTAATATATAGAAAGTAGAATTCTACCTAGTCTTAATATCCTATATCGGGCGAAGATATTAGGCTATTAAATAAGTATCGTACTCCTTAAGCTATACGGCTTAAATCCTCTAGAACGAAAGCTAGCGTCCTTCGCTCGAATTAATAAAGATAGTAATCTAACGCGCTTTAGCTATAGTATATAGAAGCTTTAGGCGAAGAATAGTATTAGTAGGCTATAGGACTCTAGAACTATTAGGAGACTATTAGGGGTTAACTTACTTCTATTTAAGTATTTATAGGAATTTCGCCCCTTATAAGTACTATAGTAGTTTTCTCCTTCTTCTCTAACTAGTTCCTTATAAGCTTATCCTTTGTTGGTCGTATTTTAATATTATAGAGAAGGCTATTATAGCTAAGCTATATTACGTATACGATATAGGGATAGAGCGTAATCTCGTTTTAAATATTCGTATATTTATATAGCTTAATAATTAACGCGTTAACGGACTATACTATAGTCTTATTATTTAACGCGTTATCTATAGTAAACGTAATAACCCTCTATACTAGGTCGAAATACTATAGCCGCCCTATTATAAGTTTAGCGAGATAAGTACCGCTATAGGTACCGGTATAGGGCTCGAAACCGATTAGTACGTCTTTAAGTACCTAATTATTACGAACCTAGTATATCTTAATTACGACGTAGCTATCCCGGCGAGGCGTAGACTATCTATCTAAGACGTATACGACTTTCTAAGGCGATAGAGGGAGACGTTTACGGATTATATTTTTAGTAGTCTCTCGTAGCTTAAGAATATAGTTAGTAATAGTCGACGAAGATATTATAGTAATTTCGGGATTTATATATCGTATAAGACGAAAGAATTCGATATTATTAACTACTATTATTACCTATTTATATAAGACGATAGTCCTAATAAGTTACTAGTTAAAGCTACTAGTATATATCTTAATATCGCCGGCCTCTATAATCTCTACTTTAGTACGGTACTTCTAGTAGATATTAGTATTTTAAAGACCTAATAGTTTACTAATAGTCTTACCGATACCCTAAAGCCCTCTTTAATAGTTAGCTACTTTAAACCTCGTCTCTTAGAAATTACTTTATAGGTATCGGAATCGATATATTCCGTAAGACTCTTTATACCGTAGTAATTCCCGTAGACTATAACCTTATCGTATCGTAAGTATACGATCTTTAGGGCGCTAGTTACTCGATAAGCCCCCTTCTAGAAGTATATCTAGTATATAGCCTATTTAGTACCGCCAAATTTACGGAACTTTATTTTAGATTTACGTACTTTACTAGTTTCGTCGAACTCGGTCTTATACTATACTTATTCGATAAACTAGTCCTAGAACTCGTTCGTATGTTTGGGTGCCTAAAGGTAGACTTCTTTATTAAGGCTAATTCGTAGGAATAGATTATAAGGCGTAGATATAGACGTAGACGACGATAACGATAAGGCTATAGTAGTATAGAAATATTAATAGATAAGGACGTAGACTAATATAGTATAATAGATAAAGGCTAGAGTCTCTTTTCTCGTTCGAAATAAGACGAAAATCTAGTATAGTACTAAGAGGCTATAATCTTAAAGAACGTAACGAAAGGTATTAATTTATTCGAACCTTAATAAAATGTCTCCTTAGGGTTTAAGTTAATAGGAAGAATATTATATTATATTATAGTATAATCTTAGGTATTAGGATATATATTCAGTTGAGTTTACTATTTAATATTTAGTTTATATAAAGAAAGATAATAGGAGAGACCCTAATAGTCTCCTAATAGTCGAGAGAGGCTGTATTCACGATATTGGATTTAGTTTAGATAAAGAAAGATGATAGGAGAGATCCTAATAGTCTCCTAATAGTCGAGAAAGGCTATATTTACGATATTATATTTAGTTTAGATAAAGAAAGACGATAGGAGATATTCTAATAGTCTCGTAATAGTCGAGAGAGGCTGTATTCACGATATTATATTTAGTTTAGATAAAGAAAGACGATAGGAGATATCCTAATAGTCTCGTAATAGTCGAGAGAGGCTATATTTACGATATTATATTTAGTTTAGATAAAGAAAGACGATAGGAGATATCCTAATAGTCTCGTAATAGTCGAGAGAGGCTGTATTTACGATATTATATTTAGTTTATATAAAGAAAGACGAAGAGAAAGATTCTAATAGTCTTCTAATAGTTAAGAGAGGTTAAATTTACCGTTTCTTATTTAGCTTAGATAAAGAAAGATAGAGAGGGAGATTCTAATAGTCTACTAATAGTCGAGAGAGGCTATATTCACGATATTATATTTAGTTTAGATAAAGAAAGATAATAAAGAGATCCTAATAGTCTCCTAATAGTTAAGAGAGGTAAAGACTAATAGTATTTATATTTAATAACTAAGGTATACTAGTTTTACTAAACGCCTCTATCCTATAGTATAAAACTCTAAAAATATATTATTTAATTATATTACCTACTATCTATTACTATCTCCCCGAATCCGCCTTACTAATTAAATATCTTTCGTCTAGATAGTAATACGTTTAGCGTTAATAGCGTATAAGTTAGTATCTATTACTTATTAGTATATTAGATAGATAAAAGATATACTAAAGTTTACCTTCGAAAAGACTACTAATAAAGGCTTCTATAGCCTCTTATAGGGCCTCGAGGGCCGATCTCTAGAAATATAGGTCTAATTTATAGTTCTAGATAATCTCGCAAACTAGTCTAGTAAGCGGCCCGAACTTAGTAAGTATTTTAGTCCCCTTCTAGTAGCGACGAATCTTACGTAACGCGACGGCTAGATTTTACGTTAGTAAAGATTAAAGGACTATTAGTAAACTATTAGGTATTTTACTTATATTCTAGCTTAAAGCGGTAGGGTATCCTCTTCTAAGAACCTATAGTTTTCTTTCTACCTTATTTACGAGGCGTCTTTTAAGTATAAGACGCGGCCGTACTTACGCGATTAGCGCTATTTAGTACTTTAGTACTATAGGATAGACGGATACCCGTACGCTTTACTATAGATCCTAAGTTATAACTAGGCTTATTACCGCCTATCGTAATATCTCTAGTTATTAGATTAGCCTTTCTTTTAGGAGGTTATTTACGAGGAGGTTAATTTTAAGGCGGTAGAGGTATTATATCTATCCCGGCTTTAATACTAGGGTCTATACTCTCCGAAGAATATAAATTACTTAAAGATTTTAATAGTACTAGTAAAGATTATAGACGTTATAGAGGCGGTAAAGGCGGTTTAGGCGAGAAAATCGAAGGGTCTTTAAAGTTACGAGGCGGAGGCGGAGGTACGGACGAACTAGGCGATCTATCTTTAAAGATATAAGGCCGAGGCGAAGGTACGGACGAGCTAGGGCTAGATTAAGGTATATTAGAGTCTTAGCCGCCGTCTTAATTAGTATCTTTATTACTAGTATCTATATTAACGCTATTTATAGGCTTATCTTCCTATTCCCCGAGTTATTTCTATAATTATCTTCTCTCTTTAGCTCTTTACGTAAGGTCGCGTTTATATAGTTTATCTTAACGAGCGCGTATCTCTACGCGAAGCTAGTCTTCTAAAAGCTATTACTTAGTTTTCTTTCGCGGTTCTAGCTCTAAGACTTTTAGAATAAGTTTTTAGAAAGGTACTCGTTTAGGGTTATCCGCCTAAAGTAAAGGTTAATATTACTAAATACGTATACGATCGAATTTCTTATAAATATATACTATAATAAAGATTAAGGAAAAGAATAGAATAAGTAGGGTAGAATTAATACGATTAGCGGAATTAAAGCGGGCGTAACGGTAATATTCTAAATAGGAAATAGTTACGGAGGCGCGTCTTAGGATACGACTAATTAGCGTAAAAAGTCTATACGCTAAGCTAAATTAGGCGCCGAATATTAGTCTATATATAATATTTTACGCTTAGAACTAAGAATCTCTACTAATTATTTATATTATCCTAGTATATACTATTCTATCGTCTTTTAGCCTCTATTTATATCCTTAACTATTAGTAGACTATTAGCCCTTATCTATAGCGCTATCTAAGCTAATTACGTAGCGATCGTCGAATCCCTATATACTAAAAGAGACTACGCGCCATAAGGGTATTAAAGGCTTTAAGAAGACGAGAGATAAGGTAGTTCGAAGTCTAAACTTATAGATAATCGGCTCGTTAAGCCGGCCTATAAAGGACGGGAAGAAGCGGTATTATAGTAGCGAGAGGTTAATTTAGGTTACTATTAGAATAAGGATTTAAACCTAGAAAGTTTAGGTATAAAGTAATACCTACGCTTACTAAATCTCTTTCTTTAATAATACTATTACGGATCTAGCCGGTCCTAGGGGGTGGTCCTATTACTCTAGTTTTAGAGTAGTAAGATATATAGTATTTTAGAAGATTTCAAACCTACGAAGCGTAAATATTCCGATTAAAGGCGTAGATATAAGGTTAAGAGCGTAAAGATAAGGATAATAACGCTAGTACTAAAGAATAAACCTATTAATATTATATTAAAAGGCGAGTCTAGGGACGGGCTACGGCGTCTAATATTATACCTATTCTCTCTCTATATACTAGTACTAAATAAATAACTCTCTCTCTATATTAACTATTAGAAGACTATTAGTAACACTCGCTATATAAATATTGTATCTTAAGACCTAGATTCTACTAAATTATCCCTCTTACTTCCTCTAAGAATTTGTACGACCGTGTAACGCTAAGTAAATATTAATTCTAATATAATACTAAGGGTTATACGAAATTATTTAAGCGTATATAGCTATACCTAAGGTAGACAAATAATATATATCTAAATACGTAGATCGATAGTATACTTGTTGTTCTTCTTTATAACTAAGTATTATTTTATTTAAACGTATTATAGTATATATATATTAATTCTTACGAGAATTAAATATATTTATTAAAATCTTAATAAAATATATCCTTAGAGTTCGAGTTGATAAGAAGAATATCGAATTATTACGTAGTATAACCTAAGGTACTAGAATATATACTTAGACGAATTTATAACCTATTATTAAGCTTATATAAAGAAAGACGACGGGAGAGATTCTAATAGTCTCCTAATAGTCGAGAGAGGCTGTATTCACGATATTAGATTTAGTTTAGATAAAGAAAGATAATAGGAGAGATTCTAATAGTCTTCTAATAGTCGAGAGAGGCTATATATACGATATTATATTTAGTTCAGATAAAGAAAGACGATAGAAGATATCCTAATAGTCTTCTAATAGTTAAGGGAGCCTATATTCACGATAATATATTTAGTTCATATAAAGAGAGACGAAGAGAGAGATTCTAATAGTCTCCTAATAGTCGAGAGAGGCTGTATTTACGATATTGGATTTAGTTTAGATAAAGAAAGATAATAGGAGAGATCCTAATAGTCTTCTAATAGTCGAGAGAGGCTATATTTACGATATTATATTTAGTTCAGATAAAGAAAGACGATAGGAGATATCCTAATAGTCTTCTAATAGTCGAGGGAGCCTATATTCACGATAATATATTTAGTTTATATAAAGAGAGACGAAGAGAGAGATTCTAATAGTCTCCTAATTATTAAGAGAGGTTAAATTCACCGTTTCTTATTTAGCTTAGATAAAGAAAGATAGAGAGGAAGATTCTAATAGTCTACTAATAGTTAAGAGAGGCAAACACTAGTATTATTAATATTCTACGCCTAATATATACTTCACTTTATCCTATAGTATACAACTCTAAAAATATATTATTTAGTTATATTTTTAGCCTAGAATTTACTCGCTACTACCCCTACCCTAACGAAGCCGTCTTACTAACTATATATCCTTTAACTAAATAGTTACTTACTTAGTATAGATAGCGTATAGGTTAGTATCTATTCTAGATTAGTAGACTAGAGATAATTAAGTATATATTAAATATTATCTTTAAATAAGCTAACTAGGAAGGCCTCGGCTGCTTCTTAAATTATATTAATAGCCGTCTTCTAAAAGCGCGTATCCTTAATAATAAGTAAATCCTAGGTAATCTCTTTTACTAATCTCGCAAATAGTAACTTACGTAGGAGGAGTTTAGTCCCCTTCTAGTAGCGACGAATCTTACGTAATACGACGGCTAGAATTCACGTTAGTAAGGATTAATAGACTATTAATAAACTAATAGGCATTTTACTTACTTCCTAGCTTATAACGGTAGAGTTTCTTTATAGGAGCCTTTTAAGTAGTTATTTTTCTTAAACGTAACTTAGGCGTACTAGTTAAACCTTTTAAAGACTTTCGAGCGATCTAGGAGCTACGGGTAGCAATTACGCTAGTTGTCTTAGTACGCGCCTAAGGTTATAATTAGTATTACCGAATACGCGTACGCGTAAATTTAAAATAAAGATATACTATAGTAATAAATAACGATAAGAATAATTTAATAGGCCTAATAAGATATAATTAGCTAAGTTAATACGAGGATAATAGTTATAGAGGTAACTAGTAAAGGCGCGTTCTAATATACGATAGACTAGCGTTAAAATCTCTATACGCTAAGCCGCTTTAGGCGCCGATTATTAGCCCGTACTTACTATTTCGCGCTTAGGATAAACTCCTTCTACTAATTAATATTATTATATCTATAAAAGTAATTTTAGCGTATTTTACTTTCTAATCGTACCCTTAACTATTAGTAGACTATTAGCCGCTCTCTACTATAGCGCCCGCTAAACTAGTTACGTAGCGATCTATAAATAAGTATATATAGAAAGAGACTACGCGCCGTAAGGGTCTTAAAGGCTTTAAGAAGATAAAAGATTACGCTAGGCGGTATCTATATACTATAACATTAGTAGCGCGTAAGAAAGTAAAGGACTTATTAGGCTTTAATAAATTACTAGAGACGCGTTAAAAGGAGCTTTTATAGGCGGCTACTTAAGAAGTTATAGATAAGAGGTATATCTATACTAACGTTCCTTACTCTTTTACTAGTTCTCTAACTAATTAATACCTCTAGAATTGCTACTAGTAGCTATTCTAATATCCTTAAACGCCCTCTTAATAAAATTATCGCCTTCGAACCTAATAATAATAAAGACGACGAAGACGATAAAGACGACGACGAAGACAATAACGAAGAGGACGATAAAGATAACGACGAATCCCTTAATTAAGATCTAGACGTACTCCTTAATACTAAAATCTAGTCCCCTATAGTAGATAAGTAAATTAAAAAGTTCTAGGAAGCTACTATCGCTTACTACTTAAACTACTAGTAAACTATATTTAGACTTATAAGGAGATTATAGTAGTATATAGCGTAATTATTAAATACTAAGGTAAATAGTCTAGTGCTCGTTACTTAAAATAAGAAGATTTATAAATATCTTTTTAAAGAAGAACTATTAGTTAGTATTCCGCTTACCTAATAGTCTACTAATAGTCTCTAACGCTTATATAGGCCCTTATTACTATAGGGACCTATACTATCGATTCCCTTCCCTTTATCTCTCCTTACCAATTTTTTAATACAGACGAAATTACGATCCTACGTAATTGACTTATAACTAGCCGTTCCTTACTAGGTCCTACTAGTTAGTAGATAGTATATTCTATTAATAAAGCTAGATTAAGAGCTAATCTACCTAAAGCCTCGCTAGTAAATAAGGTATAAGAGCTTATATTTAGTTCGAAGAGAGATACTACTTAGAGATATAGTAGAGTTCGTAATATAGATCTTAAACGTTTAGTAATATTACTATTAGCTAAATAGAAGAATAATATTAATAGTAATCATCTTAATAAAATAGATATAGTAGATAATAAGGGTACTCTAGCCTCTATATTTCGAGGTCGGCTTTAAGATAAGGATAAGGAGGATAACGAGGAGATAGAAGAAGAAGATAATAATAATAATAGGAATCTAGATAGTTTTTTAACTAATAATAGTATTATTAATAAGCGAGATATATCGGATAATAAGTCTAAGGACGGTATCTAATATTATACCCGTTCTCTCTCTATATACTAGTACTAAATAAATAGCTCTCTCTCTATATTAACTATTAGGAGACTATTAGTAATACTCGATATATAAATATTATAACTTAAGACCTAGATTCTACTAAATTATTACTCTTACTTTCTATAAGAATACCTTATCTCTTAATAATATTATATAATACTTTATATAGGTATTGTATCTTAATAAGTATTACGTACGCCCCCGATTCTACCCCGATTATCGGGTCGGGGAGTAAATTATCCTCCGCCCTAAAACCCCGACCCCCGTTTACCCCCTACGGTAGGTTAGGGGGGTACCCCTAAAACCCGACCCGACCCAACCCTTTAGGGACCCTAGGTTATTTATATTCGAATCGAGCCTTCCGATTACCGGCGTAGTTAATAGTAGGTACGTAGGTAGAAGATATAGTTATAGCTTCCTTTTAGTATACGTAGATAGCCGGTACGTAATACTTCTTCCTCTAATATATATAGGGAGTTCCGAGCCTAGTAGTAAATATACGTTCTAGGCCGGCTTAGTAATATATAGGATACTTTTAGTATACCGTAATATATACTTAGTTCGGCTTAATTCGGGTAGAGTAATAGTTAATAGAGGCGACGTCCTAATAGTAGCGTAACGCTATAATATAGTTACGGATAATAGAGGGCTATAGCTATATATCAATAGCTAGTCTAAGTAATAGTACTAATAATTAGTACTTAGTAGGTACGACGGCCTAGGTAGCGATTAACTAAGGGTTTCTAACGGTAAAGGGTCGGAATAAACCCTATAGTTAGTATCGACGTAGGTCCGTCGGTTACTAGCGTTTTAAAGTCGCTAGTAGGGCTAGTCCTATTAATTAATTAATATAAACCTACTAAGCTACTATATAACGCGTACTTTATTGTAGACGGGTATAGTAAGAAGTAATAGCGATAAGAGAGAATAGTACTATAAACCTATAGTAGTATTATTATTATATCGCCGTCGCTTAAGAGTAATAGCGACCTAGCTATATACCTAACTAAGGTAAATTACGTACTACTTCGGTAGTTCTAGCCGTATAAGCGGCGGTAAAGAAAGGAGTAAGTATCCGGTTCGTATATATCAAGTATATACTAACTCTATATAGAAAAGTCCGGCTAGCGCTACTACTAGTAGCCCCCTACTACGAGGTATATACGGTATAGATACGCGGAAGTTAAAGTTAGGAGAAGAGTTAGGTATCTATAGGTTATATATATAGGAGATATAAAGATTAGATAGGTTATAAGTCTTAAGACTATAAATATAATTATCCTTCTTTAATAATATATTTTCTCTTTTATCTAAATTACTTAAGAACTATATATAAACCTATTAATAAGATATCTAATAATAAGATTATACTAACTAATATTCTAATTAGATATATATATTTTATTTATTACTATTAAATAAAAATTATAAGAACCTTTCTATTAGTAATAGATAACTTCTTATAGCTATTAGTATCTTAAATAGCTTTAAGGAACTAGTAATATTTCCTAGTAAGATAAAGAGGTTAGAAAAGAAGGCGTAATATATCTATCTATCTCTATTTAACTTACTAGTATTTTAATATTATATTAATTAGATAAAGACTACTAAGAAGATACTTATTAATATCTTTAAGTAAATAACGATAGTATTAAATTTAAAGATATAGAAGTATCTTAATAATCTAAGATAACAGAGGCTGGTAGAAAATAAACTATATATATATTATATAAATAAATATAT
Organism: Venturia effusa; assembly: GCA_007735645.1. Taxonomy (NCBI): domain Eukaryota; kingdom Fungi; phylum Ascomycota; class Dothideomycetes; order Venturiales; family Venturiaceae; genus Venturia; species Venturia effusa. The sequence goes on from CP042195.1 coordinate 1,953,756, forward strand.
AGAGTATAATATAGTTAGAAAGATAATATTATTATAATATAGTCTATTTAAATAATAAAAGAAGCTTATAAAGAAGCTTATAAAGAAGCTTATAAAGATACTAAGCTAATATATTAGTAATAAAGAAAATAGAGTAGTAGTTATTAGCTACTATATATTATTATTTATAGGGTCCCTAAGGGGTCGGGTCGGGTCGGGTTCTAGGGGTACCCCCCCGACCCGCTACGGAGGGGATAGAAATAGGGGGGGGGCAGGTTTTCGGGTTAGGGGGAGCTTTTACCCCCGACCCGCTAATTAGGGGGAAGTCGGGTTTTTTAAGTTATATGTTTTAATACTTAATCTAGGTACTATTAAGATCTAAATAGCTAGAACTATAGAGAAACATCTATTCTATAAGTCTATAAGGTTATATAATATAAAATACCTATAGGTCGTCCGTAATTAATAAAATCGTACGAAAAAGTTACGTTTTTTAGCTAAGAACCCGCCCCGATTAATTAGATTAGGTTCTAGCGGGTTTAGGGTCGGGACGGGGGGTCCTAGAGACCCCTAGACCCGACCCGAATACCCTCCCTAACCCCCCCTACCCCTTAGGGACCCTAATTATTTACTATATTTAAACTAGATAACTAGTAGTTACTAGATAGTTTTACTTCTAAATAGTAAGAGAACTAAAGAAGCTAATAGAATAATATCTAATATATCTCTATCTATATATTAGCTACTATATATAGTTATAGTTAGTAAAAAAGATCTAGTAGAGAAATAGTTTTTAGTTTTGTACTACTTCTATTACGTAATCTCCTTATAGTCTTTCTTTAATTATAATAATATATTTAAATTACTATAAAGTTATATAGTTTTACTATATAACTAACTCTAGAGACTACTTTCTTCTTACTAGTAAAGTCTACTTATTCTAAAAAGAATAACTTTTTGCTATAGGTAAACAACTATAGAATCTTTAATATAGAAGAGAGATTTTAATAGATATTATATTTATAGTACTAAGTATTAAGAATAATAGAAAATTTAATATTATTATTATATATCTAGACTCTAGTATAGTAATACTATACTTAATACTAATTACTGATTATATTATTTACTTATTATAGAATTAACTTATAAAGTCTATCTTAGTATATATAGTTAGCTATATCTATTATAACTTAAGATATATATTTCTATGAAAATCATAAACATATATCTAGTTATAGGGTATATTATTATTTAATATAGAAGAATACGTCTTTAGATAGGCTGAAATCTAAAAAGTAAAAGAAATAAGATAATATAATTAAATATACTACTTTCAGCTAATTTATTTATAATTTATATTATTTAATTAAGATTCTATTTTTAGGCTAGCTTAAAATATCTAAGGCTAGGCGTAGTATATATATTATATATACTATCCGATTTAAGAATCTAACCCTAACTCTATATAATTATAAGTAAAATCTATACTTTATATATATATAGTATACCTTAGGTTTTTTTAATATCTTTACTAGCGATCTATAGATAAACCTATTCGTCTAGATAAGTTAGCTTATACGATATATATACTATAGATAAAGCTTATACTTATTTCGCCTACTAGTCTCCGATTCTTAAGGATATTAGTTAGCGTATATATATAGCGTATATATGCGGGGATATACCTACTAATAGTATCTATTGGTTCCATAATCCCCCTATATTATATAAGTATATATAATATATATATATTTTAATATATACTAAATTTCAGCGTTACTTTCTTTAACTAAACGGTCTTCTTTCTAGGCGGGCGCGGGGATCTATCTATCGTATATACTTAGTATAGATAATATATATATAATAAGAGTACTTACCCCCTAAGCTATTAGAGTCGGCCTCTACTAAAGATTAGTATATTATTCGTATATATACTATATACGCTCACCTTACGAGCGCGCTTAGACTTAGTTAGAGTCTTCTTAGGCTCTACCTTATTCTATATCCGATTAGTATATATATAATATATACGTAGAATAACCTACGTAATAGAAAACGGTGCCGAATTTCTTCTAGAAATCTTTATTTAATTTTCTAGCATTATTAGTTTTAACTTATAGATATATATACTTAATATACGCTAAACGCTCTATCTCGTTATAGGCTTTAGTAACTAGCGGATTAGTATAGCTAAAGATAATTAGTATATATATAAAAAGTAAATACGGAATATATACTAGCTCCTTATAGAAAAAAGTATTACGCCACTTCTAGGAGCGTATATAACGAATGATTTCTCTATATATAATTAGTATATATAAAAGATCGATCTTTAGAAACTAACGCTTCTACCTTAGCGACTATCTTATCTTAATAGTTAGTTTGGTTATTTAGCTAGTCTATATATACTTAGCGTATATAAAATTTAAGACTATTATCGACCTATAAGCTCCCTTATACGTAGCGTTAATATAGCGGTTTATCTAAGAGGCGTTAGTAAGATATATACGTCGTATATACGCTATATATAGTACTATTACTAGATTAGAACGTCCTTCCGTACTAGCGATCGCCCGAGACCGTAAAGGGGTAGCTAGGTAATATTAGTATATATATTATATATATACTAAAGCGAGTCTATACTCTAATATTAGTACCGGCGATCTTAATCTTATTATCTAGTTATTGTAAGTATATATAGAGTATAGAGCTTCTACTACGGACTATTAACCTAATCTAAGAGGAATTAGTCTTATATATACGGTATATATATAAAAGAAGGAGATACCTTCTTTAGCTATATTATAATATAGATTCTTTATAAGGCCTTTAAGGATTAGTATAAATATAGTATATATCTTATATATATATACTATAGACGATCCTAAAGCTAGTAATTAGCGAAACTATATTACCGATCTTAAGGCTAATATACTTAGCCTAAAGGCTCTTAAGTTCTTTTCTACTAATTTTAGCCGTTATTATATATACTATATATATACGATTAAGGATTAAGTAAATAATAATTAGAGGGGGGTATAGGCTTTATAGATACTAAGTATATATTAAGGATTTTTACTAGCTTACTTACTTATTTTAGCTTCGTAAATTATATAATCTATATAATAGAATTTAAATTTTAGGAATATTAATCTTTAATTTTCTAGCTAAGCGTATATACTCGGTACGCGATTAATTATTCTTTATCTACGTTATATATACTATATATATACGCGGTAAATACCTTTCTTTAAACTAACTTATCTTCTATACGGACGAATTTTCTATCTTTACCTCTCTTATACTATCTCTTTATCTTAGACGGGGTAGGAGTCTTCTCTATAGATTATTAGTATATACGTAGTATATACGATAGCTATACTTTACTTTTTAGTATCTTATAGTAGGAGAGGGTTAGCTCTTTATCCGAGTCTAAATTATCGTCTAGAATAGTAATAGACTATAACTATTAGTATCTACTATATATATACGTAGTATTAGCTTATCTAATACTTCTTTTTAGATTTTAGAGTACGTTACTATATCGATTAGTATATATCGAGTATATACTAATACTATACTTATCTCTCTACTAAATCTAGTACTATAGGTTATAGTAGAAGTAGTATCGTATAAGCTTAGTACTATTAGCTATTATATATATATAGTATATACTAAACCTAGGCTAAGTATTCTAACTTTACTACGCTCTAAAGAATAATCTCTATAGCTAAGCTACTATTATTAGTAATATATATACGTTAGATATATATTCCTTACTTAGGCTTAGTCTAGAAGACCGTATAACGCTAGCCCCCTAATCGTATATATACTCTAATAGTACTATATATTCTTAGTATATACTCCGTAAATATAAAGTAAATAACCTACTCTTAATAGATAGTACGCTCCCTAGTAGAAATACTAGATCTACTCGGCTCTACGACTATCTAGTTAGTATATATACCGTATATATACGTCTTTTACTTACTTATACTAGTACGGCTTCGGCTTTAGCTCTTTAATAGTATAGTAGTAACTATACTTAGTACGGCTATAGCCTAGATAGTTAAGTAGATCTACTCTACGGAGTATTACGCTACTACGAATATAGATAGTTATTACGCTTACGTTTTATACGTAATATTTTTAGTAGCTTAGTACGTATAGCTCTACTAGTTACTAGTATATTACGGACTACCGGTTCGCTATCGTATTAACTACGGTCGTACTATCTTATCGACTACGGTCGTACTATCGTATTAACTATAGTCGTACTATTAAGACTCTTAACCTTAACCCTCTAGTTTTACGACCGAGTCGAACGCTATCTCGCGACCCTACCGTACTAGCTATTATTATATAGCTAGAGTCCTCTATTCTATAACCTTAGCTACGCTCGCCGTACTATAGAATTATAGCTACGCCCGCCGTACTAGTACGTATTCTCTATACTATATACGTCTACCGTACTATTATTTAGAAATAAGTAGTATATTACTCCTCTATAACCTAATTCTATTATAACCGTAGATATATAATTACCTCGGCTACGGACGTACGTTTAGATTAGGAAGAAACGGTTAACTACCGGCTATCTACGCTCTTAACGTCCTATATAACTATTTTAAACTAGATTAGGAAGTAGTAACCTACGGCTTCCGATTATCGGTAAGAGCTACTATATATACTAATCTCTTACTCTATTACTTCTTTACTCTTTTACTCTCTTTTATAAAATACTATTTTATAATTACTTCTTAGAACTATCTTTCTTCTACTAGCCGTTCGATTTATATAAGTTCGTCTAACGTATTATTCTAATCGTACTATCCCGATACCGTAGCGTCTAATCTATATATACTACTAGGGGTACGCCTATTACTTAACTTAATAATAATCTTATTAGTATATTAGGCTAAGGCCTTTTTCGCCGAGTCTATAGATAACCTTTAGTATACGGATTAGATACTATTAGACGCTATTAATATAGCGGTAACTAATAACCCCTCTCCCCCTCTTCGCTACGCTCGTATCTTTACTACTAGTAGCGATATTAGATCTCGCTCTCGCTCTAAATTGGTATCTAGAGAGTTTTAGAACGAAGAGGCTCTAGACTCGTCTTCCTACTCTTAAGACTAAAACGTAGCCGTAAGCGGTACCTCGGTACTACGTAAAGACTTAAAGAAGCTACGTAATAAGCTTCTTAGCGTTAGACCTTAACGTAAGTTAAGAATTATTAATCTAGCCTTTATACCGCTCCCTCCTAGTACGAGGCTTTAACCTATTAGCGAAGATTAAATATTAAATATTAATATATTAGGTAATAATATCCCTCTAGACTTTACTTTTAAATAGAATAAGTAAGCGCCTCTAAGTAATTCTAAAAGCGTTAGTACGCGAGGTAACTAGACTAACGCCTAAGGGAAGAAACTATAGATCCTTAACTCGCTCGACGACGTATAGATAAAATATATTAAGAATCTTATTAAGAAGAGTAATAAGAAGTTTTAAACTAATATAGATATAGTAGTATAGACTACGTTACTTCGTACCTAGTAAGAATAGAAGCGTCGCGACGATAAGTACGCTCGATATCTTAAATAACTATAGTAGAAGTACGCTATAGCGCTTAAGGTATTATAGAACCGCCTAGATAAGTAAGACGCTTAAGAACGCCTAGAAAATAGACGTCGAAAAAGACTTTATAATATATACTTACTAGTACTAGAGCCCGAGTCGTCTACTATATAGTTACGCCTACCGTTTTAAGTAAGTATAACCGCCGCGTAGTAGGACGAAGCGGCTCGCTAACGATAGAAAGAAGAGCTTACTATAGCGGTAGCTCGCGAAGTAGAACTCGCTATAACGTACGAAGTAGAACTAGATTACTACTTAAACTACCTAATAGAATAGGATACCTATTAATTAGTACGTACTCGTACCTATCGAGCTCGTTAAGTACCCCCGTATAATCTTACTACCCGTTATATACCGCCGCTCGCCCTACTATTCGTAGGCCTCGCGTATTACTATTATTCTACTACTTTACGAGTATTCTAGAATAGTTCGAACGAAGGTAAAGATAGCTTTAAGAAGTCTAAAACTAAGTCTATAGACGAAGGTAAGCGTAGAGATCGGTTCCGTACTAAAGATATTAGGTTCTTTTAGCCTAATCTCTAAGCCTATAATAGTATAACGGACGAAGGTAGGAAAATTATCTATTATATAGTAGAGCCGTTTATCGAGTAGTTAATTAACGCTACCGACTCTCTTAAAGGCCGCTTCTTACGCCTTAATATATTAAAATACCTCCGTAGTACCGCCTAGATATAGTACTAGTTATAGTTATCCTAGACCGAGAAGTAGTATCTTAAGTATAGGCCCTACGTAAAGTACTAGATAAAAACCCTATAAAAGTAGTTCTAGATACCTTCGTAAGACGCTTAGGCTCGATTCGAGAAGTAGTTTCTCTCTACCAACAACCTAGCTTAAGACGTTTTAGTATCCGAATAGATAATAGTATATAAATATAAGCTCGAGGCTACGTACTTCGATAAGTCTAAGTAATAATTAATTAAGATCTAGGAGAAGGTCGATCTATAGATCCGCCTACTTATACTATAACTACGTAGTTATACTACGTTTATAATATTTATTAGGGATATTAACCGTCGAAGGTTCGATTTCCGTAATCTAGTAAAATAATAGTCTAACGCTAATAGTACAAATTATAGTAAGTCGACTTTCCCCTTCGATCGACGTAATAGCGTATCTAGAACTAGTAGGTAGAGCTTAAACTCTAATTAGTCTAAGGCTAACGGGTAGAACTCGAGCTCTAGTTAGTTAAAGTCTAGTAGAGATAGTAACAGTTACGGCGGAAGCTATAGTAATAGCTAACCTAACTCGGGTATAGATACGTAGAACCTATAGTACGTACTAAGATCCTCTACTTATTAAAATATATAGGTAAATAATTAAGATAAGACGAGAACCTAGACTTAGACTCCTTAGGTATAATCTAATAGGTAGAAAGACTAAGAAAATAGTATAAGGCCTAATTATAGATAAGCTAGTAAAAAGATACGAAACTACTATATCGATACTTTATATAGCGAGATGTCTTAGAAAAGTAAGCTCGAATCCGAGTACGAGTACGAGTATAATAACGAGAATAAGTTTATAGAATTATCTATTAATAACTTCTTCCTCTATACCGATCTCGTATCTCTAGTAATATACCTAGTAACGGGGCTAGATACTCTAGAACTAGTACCTTAGACGCCTCGACCCCGTTAGCCTACCTAATCTAAGCTAACTTTATACTAGCGGTACCTAGCTAAGTTTCTCTCTAAGAATAAACTTTAGGAGTACCTTATTAAGGCCTACGGCTTCTACTATAACTTGTCTTTACGGTAAAATAGTATAGATACTAATAGTATAGTAATCTACTACGTCGATATTAGCGAGGCGCTACCGGTCGTTACGGCTAAACCGCGTAGTATTTCTACTATAGTCGATAGCTTTAAGAAATACGACTATACCTAGATATAACTAAGATTTAGAATCGTCGCCTAAGATAAACGTATATACGTAGATACTAGATACCGTATATTATCCGTAGGCCGCTCGTACTTACGTAGGATTATACTATATAACTATCTAGATCTACGTATTTAGATACTCGACGAACCTTAACGCCTTATAGATATTACTAGAGATACGACCGCTTCTAAAAAAGCTATAGTTACGGCGTATATTCTAGCGGCTAAGTATAGATAGGACGTATTACTTACTATAGAATTTAAAGTCTATATAGTAGACGACTTTAGTACTAGTCTCTTACTTAGCGTTAATATTCTTTCCCTCTATAGAATTAACCTACTTATATTCGAGTATATAGCGGTATTTATATAATACGAAGTACGCGTAGCCTTAAAGATACTCGTTAATCGGCTATAGGTCTCTAAGAGGCGCGTTCTTACTCTAGAACGTACGGAGATTCTAGCTTATATAATATTCCCTATACCTATTAGGAAAGTACGACGGCTACTAATTAGTAAGAACTACGAATTTCTTACCTATCGCGCTCTAGATTTAATTAGATCGTTCTTTACTATAGGAGGCTCTCTCTATAATTAGATCGTCGACGAAGATTTCTATATAGTTATAGTACGTAATAATAGCGACCGTACCTTAGTAATTCTACGCGGCTCCTCCCTCGGTATTCTCTCTAAATACGAGTATAATAGATTATATATACTTTCTACTAATAACTACTATCTTACTATAATCTACCCCGTATTACTATATAGCGAGAAGAAGCTACCTAACGGTATTACGGTCTATAGAGACGATAATTAAATTACGTAGCTTACAATACTTATAAATAAATTTGGCGATCTCTAGGTAGTAGAAGTAGGTATTATTTAGATATCTAAGGAGGATTAGGCTAATATTCCTATCCTCTTAGAGTTCGTAGAGAATCTAAAGCTTAATATATAGATCTATTAATATAGTAAGGAGTTAAGAGACGATATTAACTATATATTTAATTAGCTTATAGCTTAAGGTAAATTAGAACCGACTCGTAAAGATACGCTCTTCGGTTTCCCTATCTTTATAGTATAGAGAACTATTACGAATAATAACGGGACTATAAGGAGAAAACCTCGTATCGTCGTAGACCTCCGTAGTTTAAACGCTATTAGTATTAAGGATTCCTATCCCTTACCTCTTTAAGAAGATTTCTTAGTAAAGATTCGATCTAAGCTATTTATCTAGGGTCCCTAAGGAGTCGGGGGGGGTATTCGGGTCGGATATAGGGGTCCCTAGGACCCCCCGCCCCGATCCTAAACCCGCTAGAACCCGAGCCGATTAATCAGGGCGGGTTCTTAGCTAAAAAACGTAACTTTTTTATATAGTTTTATTAATTATGGACGACCTATAGGTATTTTATATTATATAACCTTATAGACTTATAGAATAGGTATTTATCTATAATTCTAGCTATTTACATCTTAATAATACCTAGGTTAAGTATTAAAATATATAACTTAAAAAACCCGACTTCCCCCTAATTAGCGGGTCGGGGGGAAAAGCTCCCCGACCCGAAAACCCGCCCCCTATTTCTACCCCCGTAGCGGGTCGGGGGGGTATCTCTAAAACCCGACCCGACCCGACCCCTTAGGGACCCTATATTTATCTCCGTCTTCGACGGTCTTACCTTCTTCTACTAGTAGCTAGTAAAGAAGGAAGACCGATATAAGATAGTAGTAAATACCTACGGTAGCTAGAAGTAGTTTAAGATACTTATTATAGGATACTATAACTCTATATAGTACGTCTAACGCTAGATTACTAAGATACTCTTAGAGTTCGACTTTATAGACGGCTTTATTAACGACTTTTAGATAGCCTTAGATAACTTTAAGTAGTACCTAGAATACCTCCGTACCGTCTTCTCGAAACTATCCTACTATAAGTTTATATTAGCCCTAATAAAGACGTTTCTTTTGTTCCCTTCCGTAGTACTCTTAGGTACGTACGTCGACTCCTATAGAATAAGTACGAACGCTAAGAAGCTTACTACTATCGCTAATCTACGCTTCCTAACTAACCTTATAGAGCTAGAAACGATAATCGGGATAACTAGCTACTTACGACCTTTTATTCTATACTACGCTTAGCTTAGTAAAGCCTTATAGAAGGAGAAGACGTAGCTACTAAAGAACGTACTAAATAAGGGCCCTTCTTAAGTATCCTACTTAAAAAAATATAAGGTTACGGCTACTACCCCTCTCGTTACGGTCTTCGAGGCTATACGTACCGAGCTATCTAAGGATAGAATCCTCTACTTCTAGGACCTAGTACGTACGCTATATATCGATATCGATACCTCTAGAAAGGGTTATAGCGGTATAGTCTATTACGTTATAGGAGATCCTACGCTATAACTTAAAGAGGCCGAGATTTAGTACTTTAAGGATAAGTCTAATAAGAAGAAAATCGTATCTCTAAAGAAGTCGTCCCTCTTTCTAGCGTACTAGCTCTAATCTATCTTATTTATTAGTAAGATACTTACTTCTACTACAGTAAACTATTAGCCTACCGAGCTAGAAGTAGCGGGTATCTACTAGATCCTACGGAAAATCGGATACCTCGTACGTTTAGCGAGTAAGGTTTACTTATTTACGGATTATAAAGCTATCCTAGGTATAGTACGATAGGTTAATCTTAATAAAACCGTAAATCTAGACTAACTAAGTATAAAGTTAGCTACGGCTTCGGCTTTTATCTCTATATTCTCTAACGTTACGCTTATATACCGGCTAGATCGAAACTATATCGTACTAGACGCGCTTAGCTAGTTACTACGACTCGATAGGAAAAAGAATCGTACTAACGACTTAGAGGATATTATAGTACCTAGTATCTACTATATATCGCTCGTCGAAATATCGGATAACTTTAAGAAGAAGATCCGATAGAGCTATACCCGTAATCTAAGATAGAAGAAGATATAGGTATAGTTATCTATAAAGAAGTAACTAGCTCTTTTACTATCGACGGATACTCTAGCTTAAGCCGTACTAGACTCGTCCGCGCTACTAGTTTTAGCCGCGCTAAGCGCCTTATCTATTACGTCCCTAGAGCTAGTATAATACTAGTCCGCTAAAGAGCTTAACGGCGAGTTAGACGAAGAGAATATACCTAATTTCGTCGAAACTTCGCCGTATCCTCTAGGCTTAAGATTCTTCGAACGTAGCGGCCTTATTTACTATACGAATAGGAAGGTAGGCTTCGAGAGGCTATATATCCTACGTAAGTACGTCGACTAAATCTTCTAGATCGCGTACGACTAGTATTATTACTAGGGTTTCTACTAAACGTATTTACGAGTACTAGCCGCTTTCTATATTAGACGTATATCTAAGCTATTACGTAACTATATAGCGTACTACTCCGACTATAACGTAAACTAGATTATACGGTATCCGATATACGGTAAGCTTAAGCCTATTTAGATACCCTCTATACCGTTCTATACTATTACGCTAGATTAGATTACTAACCTACCCCCTACTACTATAAATAGCCTAGATTAGCTACTTATACTAATATATAAAGCCTCTAAGACTATTCTACTTATTCTAGGGTACGCTACTTAGAGTACCGAAGAATAGGTAGCTATACTTCTTAGAGCTCTAATAAATACTAATTAGGGCGTACTAGCCTAAATAGTATTAGATCGCGATTTACGGTTTATAGATAAACTCTAGAAAAAGATATTTTAACTTATAAGTACGTAACTTCTCTTCTCTACTACCTACTACCCTTAGACTAACGAATAGAGCGAGCGAACGAATTAAACGGTTAAAATAGTACTACGCTACTATATAACGGCTAAACCTAATATCGAATAGAGCGAGTTTCTTATATACGTTTAGTAGAGTATAAATTTGTTACTAAACGCTACTACGGGTATATCGCCTCTCTAATTTCTATATAGTATATAGCCCTAAGACGCCTTCTTAGCGGTGTCTAATCTACTAGCTACGAATATTATATCCCTACGCTAGAAATATAGAGATACGGCTTTAGACGCTATCGCTCTAGTAAACTACTATATAAAGATACGCTATAATTCTAAGTATAAACCTATTAAATTTAAAAAGAGTAAAATAGTATTTCTTTATCTCTATTACGGCTACCGTATCCTAGGATACGCCTACCGTAAGTATAGTAACTAACGCGTACGTATAAAGGTTAAATACTATATTAATAAACTTACCTACGAGCTCGATCTTCTAGAATATATAAAGATATACTCTATAGTATCCGTAGCCTAGTTAGAGCGAGTAGCTCCTAGAGACGACCTATTTAGCCGCGTACTATACCTAGAACTAGACCCTAATAAGCTCGACGATAACGGCGTACTAATCTATAAAATTAAAAGACTACTCGACCGTTGTAACGTAGTAACTAGCCTCTAGTACCTCGTAAAGTAGGAAGGATAGAGTCTCGCCTATAATTAATAGTACTCTATTAAAGATCTATAGAATATAAAGAAACTTATCTATAATTACGACCGCCTCTACCCTATTACGGCTAAGCGGCGTAGTAAACGTTAGAAGAAACTCTACCGTAATAGTATCGTAGTCCTATTGGATTAAGTAAAAAACGATATAGCCTAATAGCTTTTATACGTAGAGATTTCTATTAGACGGGTACCTCTATTCCGCTCTAAGCCGTTTTCTATCTCTTTACTATTATAATAGCCTTCGGCGATATCTTAAGGACGTATTACTCTCTCCTTCTTTAATATTATATTACGTACTCTAAATTACTATATAATAATACTTCGAGCTTTACTTCTATACTTCTACCTTATAATAATATACTACTAGGTAACCCTTTTAACCTTATAGACTATAGTAATATAGATAACGACGACGATATCTTTATTACTAATAGCTCTATCCGTATACCCGATTTCCTAGACTAGGATACTATCCCGGGAAGTCTAAAAGAGAATTAGTATTATTACCCGGCCTACTAAGACTAAGCTAGACTCAATATCTATCCTTTAATATACTTAGGATACGTATAGCTACTTTATAGAAGCCTCGACGATTAATTATTTAGAAAACTTCTTAAAGCTTACGAAATCCCTTATAGCCTAGAGTTAGACTATATATTAGTACGTATTCTAATTCCTCTATACTACGAGATCGATACTAAAGATATTCTATACTAAGCTTACTTCGTACCCTTACCCGTACTTGTCTAGCTAGTATAGAAAGATAAAGAGCTATTTACTTTTAGAGATTTTACCTTTACTAAGAAATTATACCTCGCGTATACTAAGAATATAGAGTAGCTAGCTTAGAGTACGCTTACTAAGCGAGTAGCCCTTATATACTTCTCTAATTATAATTACTCTATATATCTAGAGTAGTCTATTCTAGTATTTTTTCGACGGAATAAACGGTTCTATAATTAATAGTATCTTTATAATATCTTTATAAGCCTCGGCGTCCCTAAGAAATAGACTACCTCTATAGGTAAGCTCTACTATCGATTTCTAGTATATTAAACTTAGAACGAGGACTTCGCCGGTATATACGGCTAGATAGTAGTACTTTAGCTCGAATTTATCGCCTTATTCCGCGAAGCCGTAGAAGTAGCTAGACCGTCTTTACGCTAATATAGTAATTATCTTAACGCTACTAGAGAACTTATACTCGATAAAGAAGAACTCCTACTACTCTTCTAGTAGTACCTAGGCTACGCGAGGTTCTAAGGCGCTCTCTCTAACCTTATTATATATTATAACCTCTACGATATAGCCCCTATTTATTAGGATAATATATTAATTAACGCTAAATTCGAGGCTTATTCTCGTTCGAGGATCCTTACTATACTCCGTTAACTCTATTTTATCTATAATTACTCGTACGGACTATCTCTACGAAGAATTAATTTTATTAATATAGTCTTTATTTAAACGTCTCTTCTCTTCTATAACTTTACTCTTAAAGATCAACTTAAAGAAGCTACTATTATAGATATAGAAGACTACTACGTAGGTGGCTCTCTAGACTATACTCTACGGGCGCTCTTCTATTAGAGAACGTACTAATACGATATCCTAGACGTAGACGCTACTTCTTATAAGGTAGTTACCTAGAGGCTAAATCTTAACTACTACTAGTAGCGCGTATACTCCGGTACGCCGGAAACCTTACTCTAGTATAATATAATACCCGACGATACGTACGCTCTATAGCTCCTTAACCGTAGGAGCAATAAGTACCCGATTAAATAAATTACGTACTACTATCCTACTACTTTCCTTACTAACGGCGCCTAGATCGGTACGCGACGTAGTTATAGTAGAAAGATACGCGACCTATCTATAGCTTATTTTATCTAGTAGGGTAAGCGAGTTTTTATAGGTACCGTCGGCCCTAATAAAGATTAATTTATCTAGTATAGGTCTATCTTAACGAAACTTTCCGACTTTTACGCCTATAAGCGTACTCTATAGATACGTATAGTCTATCCGGGCGAACTAAAAGACCCCCGTCTCTCTATAATTTCTATAAAGGCGGAGAAGTATAAAGAGTAGATTTTTAAGAATCTAGGGGAAGTAATTAACGTACTATAGTTTTCTACTAGTCCGCTAGACTACGATCGCGATATCGTAGAACGTAATATAAATCTAAGCTATTCTATCTTTAGTAAAAATAAATTCTACTACGTCTACTATTATATAGGCTCTACCCTCGAAGCCTAAGCCGCCGTAGATAATTATAATAAGTAGATAAAGAATATCTATAATAGTACGTACCTTAGTAACTTATTTATACTCTATAGCGAGGAATTAGCTTACGAGCTAGATACGGCGTAGAGCCTATATAAGAGTTTTTACTTCCGTACCGCTATAAAAATCCCGTAGAAAGTAGTTAATATAGTTAATACCTTCTATAAGAGGAAGAGAAAGTTATACGACGCTATAAAATATTATAAGTAGGAACTAGTTATTACCGGTAAGATCGGCCGTATAGAATCTAAACTATTCTAACTTTAGAATTAGAATACCTTTAGTAATATTATTAATACTACGAGTAAGAGTTTTAAATCGCCTTATAAGTACCCCGATATAGGTAATATATAGACTTAGATAGATCCTACTAAAGAAACCGATAGGCCGTCCCGTCTTATAGTTATATCCGTAGTAGGTATTATTATAGATATAGATAAGGAGAATATCTCTACTCTAGTATTAAGTTAGTTACGTATTAAGGTTAAGACTCCTAATACCGCCCTATAGACCTTTCTATCTATTACTAGAAATCGTAACGGCTACCTCTATATAACTATATACTTCGATAAAGACGGTACTATTATCTAGGTAGTTATAGACGACCGTATACCTAGTAAAGATAGTACGACTATTATATAACTAGGCGCGAGCGTAAATACCGTCCTAGTTAAGCTAAAGGAAAAGAATAGTAATAAAGGTAAGATAGATAAGATAAGTAAGATAAGTAAGATAAGTAAGATAAGTAAGATAAGTAAGATAAGTAAGATAAGTAAGATAAGTAAGATAAGTAAGATAAGTAAGATAAGTAAGATAGGTAAGAAAGATAAAAAAGATAAGTTAGTCCTACTAAGTTACGAAAGCTCTAAAGCCGAGTCTAATAGCTCTTAGCCTATAATAGAGGAGTCGTATTACTCTATCTCTTTATCTACCTAGATAGCTTAAGAAGCTATACTTATAAACTCTAAGCGCGACGCTCTAAGCGACGTCGAATATAATAAGGTAGTAAAAAAGTATAAGATAGACCTCGACGTAGTAGCTATAGCTAAGCGTATTCGTAACTAATTAGACTATAAATAATTAGTTAAGAATTATCTTATAGCTAAGGAGGGTAAGCTCTTCGAGTATAGTTAAATTATAGACTATAACTATAAGCTCTAGGTTAGATATAAGAGTCTTATTAATAGAGTACTATATACTCTTAGCCGTAATAGGAGATACTATACTTTAGTCTACCCGATAACGGCCGCTCTAGAAGGCTATCTTAGTATAAAAGAATAGTAGATAAAAGAGTAGAATAATAAGTATATTAGGAATAAGAACGCGTAAGCTACTCCTACGGCTATTAAGCCTCTAGCCGCTCCTATAGCTATTAAGCCTCTAGCCGCTTCTACGGCTATTAAGCCTCTAGCTACTTCTATAGCTATCGAATCTCTAGCCGCTTCTACGGCTATTAAACCTCTAGCTACTTCTACGGCTATCGAGCCTCTAGTCGCTACTAATCTAGTAGAGGTTAAGCGAGTCGCGCCTATAACTATCGCCCTACTTCTCTAAGATATAGTAACCGCCCGTCTAGTTATATACCTAATTATAGTATTAGCTCTAGTAGGTACGGCTACTAGTACTACTACTTAACCTACTAAGGGTACGAGTACCGCGCCGGCTACTCTATAGATAGCCTAACTAAGTACTCTAGTTAGCCCTACTATTAATACGAATACGATTAGTACGCTTAGCGATACCTAACTAGCGGTACGCCCTCTTACGTTTAGACGTTACTTAGGTACCCCGATACGTCCTAAATCTAGCCGTAGATTCGTTCTTCTACCTAGAGCCGTACCTCCTACCCCGACGTAGAAAGCGTAGACTCTCTTTTCTATACCCGATAAGAAGGATAAGGACGCTACGCTCGGATTCGATAGTAATAATAAGACTACTTCTCTTATTCTAGAACTATCTAAACTCGACGTAATACGCGCTAAGATAGAAGGAATATAGATAGAAATTAATAAGCTTAAGCTTAAAAATAAGAAGCTTAACCGTAATAATAAAGCCTAAGCTAATAAGTTAAGTCGCCTATAAAAGACGCTTAAATAGTCTTAGGACGAGAACGCGTAGCGAGTAGCCAAAATAAGTACTATAAGGGAAGCTAGTAATAAAGCCCTAACTAGTACCGCTAACGGCGTTATAGACTAGTTAAACTTCGTCGACGTAGTTATAGTTCTATCTACTAACTATATAGCTTTCCTTAACGCCTATACCTCTATATAGGACGCTTACCGCTATTTTGTAACTATAGTCTCTTACGAGCGTATCTACTATTACGAAATCTTTAACGCCTATATAGACCTAGCTAACGCGTTAGGAGCTAAGATCGTATTTACGGACTACGTAAACGTTATTAGAAATAAGGAATACGGTTCTTACTTTACTAATTACTAACTAGGTAACTTAATATACGACTTTAAGGCCGCTCGCGACTAGTATAACGCCCTTCTTAAGGCTAGGGAGTAGAATACGGAGTAAACTACGGAGTAGCCGTAGAAGTAAGGTAAATAAGATATTAATTTAATCTTAGTACCGGATAGATATAAAGAAATTTAGGGTAAGAGCGTAGACGAAATTAGATAGTATTATATCTTTTTAATAGTACCGGTACGGGATATAAATTATAAATTAGTCCGGCGGAATATATAGAAAGGTATATTTTAATACTTAGTATAAGGACGTACTAATCTTCTCGAAAGGGGGGATATAGTATAGCTTCGGCTTTAGCTCTTTAATAGTATAGTAGTAGCCGTACTTAGTACGGCTACGGCCTAGATAGTTAAGTAGATCTACTCTATAGAGTATTACGCTACTACGAATATAGATAGTTATTACGCTTACGTTTTGCACGTAAGATATACTAGGATAATAAGTTCGTATATAGCGCTATAACTATCCTATTAGCTCCGTATATACTAAGTATATATAATATCTACGCTAGAATTATTCGAAGTAGTATAGCTATACTACGCGGATCTAACTTTAATAAAGTATCTACTTTAATTAGTAAATATACTATATATACTATATATCTATAGCGTATACTCTAATATTAACTAAAGCTACTTAGATATAATTATTTCCGGTAGCTAGGTAGGAAATTAGTATATATTATATATATATACTACTTATATTTACTAGTATTCTTAGTAACCTTAACTAGGGTCCCTAAGGGGTTGGGTCGGATCGGGTTTTAGGAGTACCCCCCTAACCCGCCGTAGGGGGGGTAGAAATAGGGGGGGGGCGGGTTTTCGGGTCGGGGGGAGCTTTTCCCCCCGACCCGCTAATCGGGGGGAAGTCGGGTTTTTTAAGTCATATGTTTTAATACTTAACCTAGGTATTATTAAGATATAAATAGCTAGAATTATAGAGAAATACCTATTCTATAAGTCTATAAGGTTATATAATATAAAATACCTATAGGTCGTCCGTAATTAATAAAACTATACGAAAAAGTTATATTTTTTAGCTAAGAACCCGCCCTAATTAATTGGGTCGGGTTCTAGCGGGTTTAGGGTTGGGGCGGGGGGTTCTAGGGACCCCTATACCCGACCCGAATACTCTCTCCCGACCCCCTCTACCCCTTAGGGACCCTAACCTTAACTTTAAGTTCTATCTCTATTAGTATAGAAATAGTATAGGCCGTATTTAACCTACTAGTTACGCCTAGGAGTAAGTCCTAATAGCCTATAGCCGGTTAGTATACTTATTATATATATACTATATACTTATAAGCTAGGACGAAGCCGGGATTAGAATATATAAGTAGTTCTATATAATTAATATTAAATACTATATATATATAGGATATATACTTACTATATACTATTCCAAAGTTAGGGATAGGATTAGTTATATTATTAATAGAGGCGTAGGTATATATCTAGCGGAGCGTATTAGTATTTATAGTATCGTATATATACCTAGTATATACCGAGTTAGTAGGTTTAATAATAATACTATGTATATACGGAGTATATACTAAGTTTAGTAACTTAGTTTAGAAAATTTTAATTAAACTTCCTATATATATACGAGCTACTATATGACTTTCTTGGTACGCTTAATCTAGTTAGACTATAAAATCTTGTCCCATTCTCGCTTAATCTTGTCCCACTTAAACTACAAGCTCTTCTCACTAGCAATAGCGTTATCCTTCCCAAGAGCTGCGCTTCAGGAAATGCATACTCGTGGCGGCCCAGAGCTGATCTCATGGGATCATGATTTACTTCTGCAGTATATCGGACGAACCCTCTCAGACCATGGCATCCAGCGTCTTCTACGCCAGAGCCGTATCATCAAGTAGCCGGTCTTCGCTGGTCTGGATGAGCTCTTGATAGGCTTCTCGACATGGGAATTGACGGTTTCTAGTGGACCCACCGTCTGCCTTGATGACGTTAGTGCATCACACGGCTCGCATTTACTACAGTAGTTGCATCCAGCGCCGGCACTAAGCCTATGAAAGCAAAGTACACAAACAACACCCTCGAACGCCAACCTAATTCAGGAATGATTTTCTCAGCCAAGGGACAGCCGAGCCAGAAGTGGTTCTCACGTATCCCCTCACAAATTTGTGGGTATGCATCAGTCTTCGAAAATCTTGATTATCTCGTGCTCGCTGACAAAAGCGTTCGTGCTGCCCTTGTTATGGTTTCGTCGCCCACTCATAATTATCGTTAAAGGCATCCCAATCGCCCTCAAAACATGACAGATCTCCCAGCCTACAAATATGGGCAACTTCCCTCAGAATCCAGCTTTCGCGTATTGGAATTGCTGTCCGGGAAGCAAAAAGATAAGCTCACCTTCTTATTGCATATTCCGGATTGGAACAACACCCCAGCCTTCGAGGCACTTTCTTACGCTTGGGGAGATCAGAGCGTACAAGCCACGGCACTCTGCGATGGAGGTATCATACCCATGACGACGAACTTGGGCGATGGTTTGCAAGCAATGCGTTATGAACATCATTCACGATTTCTCGGACGACAATGGTAAATCAGTAAAGACGACCACGGCCATTCTCGAAATTGCATCCCCATGTTGCTCTGCTGCTAGCATCCCCATCACACGCTTAGACCAAATCGATGATTTCTGGAATGTGGTGCCAAACGTTCCTTTCGACTATCTTGAATGTGATGAAGCCGACACATGGCGCTGTGTTGTCTGGTACTTCACTCTCGCTTGGTTTAGCCGTCTCTGGGTGTTCCAGGAAGTCAACTCGGACACTCAAGCGCTCTTGATATGCGGAAGTACAACAGTAGGTTGGGATGTTGCTGCTCTAGCATCGACATATATCAGAAGGTCAACCGGAGTTCGGCAGTTATGGGGCTTTCAGGAAAGTCACATCAACAATATATACAACATGCGCCATCGCAGTGTACATAAAACTTTCAGCCCACCAGAGCTCCTTACTTGGGTGAGGAGTTTTGGAGCTTCTGATCCTTTGGATAGAGTCTATGCCTTGATGGGTATGCCGCCCATAGCCAAAATGATCCCGCTTTGGGAAGTTGACTACTTCAAGACGAGGAAACAATTGTACATAGAATTCGCGGCAAGGTCTGTCCTCGAGGTTCAAGGACTTGACGTCCTCGCATGTGTACAGCTTGTCAATACAATCCAACAGGATTTTCCCTCTTGGGTTCCGCAATGGGATCAAAGCCAGACCATTATACCTATCAGCCGCTCATTCGCTTTTCAATGGAAAGCACATGGAGCTAGCAGTATTTCGGCTCAAGTGAATCCTATCAATTCCGTCTTGGAAATCGAGGGCATCGTTGTTGATACTGTCGCAACCAAAATCGACACCGATAGCTCGTGATGGTTTGAGTCGAGAAATCAGACTGTAGCTCAGCACCCAGTCTTGGATTTCTGGCGTTCTCAGAATGCGAATGCTACAGAGGTTCCGACCGGAGAGTCATCAATAGAGGCCTTCGCCGCTGTACTCACCGCCGGACTAGATTCCAGTGCCGACAAGGCAACTGAGAATCGCGGGGAATTCTGCTCAGACTTCCTAAGCTATATCGCTCGGCTTCTACATGTGTCTGGGCAGAATGACGGCTTATTGGAGGAAGGCAAAGCCTCAGAAAATTGGTCGAAGTATGAGTACAGAGCACGCACTTGTAGCACGAATCGATCTTTCTTCACCACCAAGCAAGGCTATATGGGCTTAACTTCTACTGCGCTTTCGCCGGGTGATCTTGTTTGTGTGCTCTTCGGCGGTGTTGTCCGCTTTGTTCTTCGACCTAAGCAGGGGCATTATCAGCTCGTCGGCGACGCGTATGTTCATGGTGTCATGAATGGTCAGGCGATATACGAATGGAAAGCTGATGCTTCTGAAAAGCAAATGTTCGAAATACGTTAGGTTGATGAGCCTCTAGCTAAAACAGGGTCGGTGGAATGTAAGGATGGCTCGTAAGATTGGAGTGACCGAATACATCGCCCGAAGTGTCTATCTAATTTGAATCATCGCTTTGGCACTCGACTTCTTGCTATCAACAATTCTGGGGGGTTTTAATTGATGGCGAAGTCGAAGATCAAAAGAATGTGACTTGTCCGGCCAATCATTAGACAAGATGTCGTGACCCTTGTCGAGACGTCTTCGTGATCTCGTCGTGACTCGGGCTCAAACAACAACTTGCACCTGTAATCCATACTTTACTACCGCCCTTCACCATCCTACATCCAAGACTTTCCACCCAACACAAGGAGCAGGGCACTCGTCCGTCAATTACAGACGCGTTTCGATTGTTCGATCCTTTTCAAAGTCATGGTGATCACAACAAAAGATGTCGTCTTCATCCGCAACGTTTGCATTGAAGCTGTAGTTGGCCTCGACGGATGGGGCAGACCAAAACCACAACCGGCTATGATCTCTGTCAAAATCCCGTACCCGAGAAAGATGATTGAGGACGCAAACATATCCGACAATATCAGCGACTGCTTGGACTACCGCAAGATCTACAAAGCTCTGAGGAGTCTCGACAATCAAACATTTGAGGGCATATTTGAGCTTGCTGAGAAAGCCTTGAGTCAACTCGCTGCTTCAGGAAATGGGAACACAGAAATGGAGGTGACGGTATTGCTGCCAAATGGTTTGGTCCAGAGTCAGGGCATCTCTGCGCACTTGCACATTTCCGAGACTGGGGCCGTGGAGACCAAGTATTGCGAGATACAGAAGCTAGTGGTTCCTTGTATTCTTGGTATAGGGGATCATGAGAGACCAAGGAAACAGCCTGTAGTGCTTGATCTGAAATTAGACGGAGCATATCTTACTACGAAAGGTCCATCTTCGACTCTAGAATACGAGCGCATATTTCAGGTACATGCATCGACCCATTGTCTAAAGCCCTCGCTTCGTTTTGACTGACACTGGCACAAAAGAAATACGAGTTGTCGGAATTCTTCACGCTCGAAAAACTTGTTTCCCACATGGCTAAGTTTATACTCTGCGAACTCAAGACTGAATGGACGACCGTAACAGTCAGCGCTGAGAAACCTGTCATTTTTGCTTTCGCCAGAGGCCCTGGGGTGGAAATAACTCGCACGATCGACGACTTCGTCTAGGGACAAGTCAGAGATCGCAAGGGAGCAGCTTGACAATGTCGTCTGCAAGTCTCAAATTTCATGATTCGCCGGCTTATGACTCTGTTCACGTAGCGCCTCAACAGTCGGCACGAACATCAAGTGCAGATACACAGGGCTGGAGACGATACGAACACGGCCGAAGCTGTGCAGTGGACTGGAATTTTCTTGAACGCCAGGATGACAGGAAAACTACCACAAACTCGTTCCAAATGCTTGGTGCCTTGCGTCTGCGCCAGCTCCCTCAAATCTAGATCGGGTCTAGGTAGGCTTCCGACAATAGGGTCCAACTGGCAATCGACGTGACCCATTGATATTCAGATACACTTCTCCAAGTGATTGACATGGCCAATCTTTATTCCAGTTCCTCGAGGATTCCTCGAATACGGAGATATGACGCAAAGGGTCTGCATGCTGACCCAACACTCAAAATAGCAAACGATGATGGAGATTCAAGGGGAGAACTCTTTGCTCTCCTCTCATCTGCAGGTGATGATTTGAAGATCAACGCTGTCGACGCCTCCGACCAGTCCTACTCCTGCCAATAACAACATCCGATAACCAAGAAGAAATGCGCCAAACTCCATTGCTGCATGTGTAAATATGTAGATAAGCCCTTCATCTCTTCGTAATGATAATCAAAAGCACCAGAATAATGATCAGAGTGACGATGGTTGTCAAACTCCAGTTCTCTTTGGCCTTTCGTGCAAATGTGGTTAATCTTTTGCTCGCTCCATCTAATTGACTTTGGTGCCTGTCAACCCTCTCGCCAACCTCTTCCAGCAGATCGACTTGCGAATCCAACTCGTCACCAATTTGTATACTGAGCTCGCGCTGCCTGCCTATACTTTGCCCTAGACGATCCAAATGTTCGTCTTGTTCCGAGATAACACTCTTGTGATATTCGTGTATTTGTTGATTATCGAGGGCAGAATGATCAGGAGCAGCTTCAGCTGGATCGTCGCGGTAAGGCGCATATCTCGAGGTTTTAGGGGGTTGGGAAGCGGCGGATGGCCCGTTTGTGAATCGGACAGATTTGGAGAGCTTCGATGCCTTTTGTACATTCGTAAAATCGGCTGCTAGGGAGGGATCATTTGGTTGCGTCAGGGTCGAGGGGACGTTTGGGTTTGGGTTTGGGTGGCCGTGGAACTGGGAGTGGAGGTCTGTGTATTGCTCTTTTAGGCGCGCAAGATGGTCGGCGGTGCTATTGCTGGTGAGAGGATAATTCGGGTTCTTGGCTCAGTGCTATCATACCTCTGCTGCTCCACCGTGGGATTCAAAGGGTCGTCCCATCCTGAAGCGTGCGATTCCAACTGTTCAATGCCCGCCTTGAGAGAGTCCAGAGACCGCGAGATCTGGCCATCGTGCGAGTTTGGTTCCAGGTCCAGCGAGATGGCTCTTTGTCGCTCCAGCAGCGAGAGCTTGATGTGATCGGCTAGCAGAAGCAGTTGCGAGGGGTTCGTGGTGGCCATGTCCAAGATCCGTCCTTGTTCTGTTTCTAGTGGAGGATGATGTCTGTCCCAGCGTTGAGGAGTTCCAACAGCGCGAGCTCCAATGTGGATTGATTGTCTTTGTACTTGAAGGTGAAGACTGCTCTCTTCGGTCATGATCTGATTCTGGGGTGCCTGAGGCCTCAGGTCCCTTCTGTATCAGCGATGCACCGAAGTGGTTAGCCACTGGCATCCCGTCGCCAATGGATCATATCTCAAACCAGGGACGCGGATCGCATTGGAACCCGACCTGACAACCTCAGCCACTAGCAACATAGTAGAGCGTCCCCTGCAACACCATAACAACTCCCGGACAACTCGACAACTGCCAGGAGTACTACCCCACACCTTCTCAGAGGCTTTAAACTATCTTTCCTTCGTTCTGGCACCTCCATTTGCCCGCATGAGATAGCCGAGTATCATGGAGGAAGAATACCTCTATCCCCTTGCTCAAAGGCCCCCTTCACCGCTTCCCTATGACGAGATCCGCCAGGAGATTCTAATGGGGGAGACATATTGGGTTAGGGACGACAGCGAGGCGGGATCCATTGTCCACGACATCGATACTCCCACCATGGCTGCCGCCCCAGCAAGGACCGCTTCAATTTCAATATCATCTTTCATCCACTCTTTCCACCTGCAAACTCATGAAGTGGCTGACCGGGCTGGACCAGACGGCGTTGACCTGAGAGCTCTGGATTATGTTGATACGCTGAACGAGAACCTGATCTGCGCTATCTGCGCCTCAGCATTTGTACAGCCCATGGAATTAGGATGCGGACATTCATTTTGCAATGACTGTC
This sequence comes from Venturia effusa, assembly GCA_007735645.1. NCBI lineage: Eukaryota > Fungi > Ascomycota > Dothideomycetes > Venturiales > Venturiaceae > Venturia > Venturia effusa. The sequence goes on from CP042195.1 coordinate 1,977,989, forward strand.
TATACCAACATTTTCAATCGGGTATCCAGAATTCGCGACGATGCCCCAAATGCCGAGAGGAGATTGAAGGCATCAGCCCTGTATCAACAATCTTAAATCATATCTTGGACGAGCTGGAGGTCCAATGCCCGAATCGGTCCTCAGGGTGCAGTCAAAACATCAAGCGATATACCGTTCAAGATCACGTCAAGCAGTATTGCTCATTCACAGAAATTCCATGTTCATCGTCAGGTTGCGAACTACTCATCGAGCGAAGACTCGCAGGCGAGGACTGCCTCCATTCATATGTTGAGTGTGAGGACTGCTTAGAACAGGTGATGGAGAGAGACTTGAACGTGAGTGTGTCATACTTTCGTACTAGTTGTACTGCGCCTTACCATGAAGAAAACTTCATGGCCCCTTGGCAGCTACGAACATGCTAAACTCTTCTATTGGGAATTGAACAATAAATTTATCGCAGCTCAGAGCATTTCCATCGTCAGAAGCTCATCTTTGCTGATTCTTGGCATGACCGAATGTATTTTGATACCATTTTTTGGCTGCCAGGCGGTATGACAAGGACCTTGAATTCAAGGCCCCATCGTGATACTATTCCTCGAACATCGCATTATTGTCTGCTCCAGATCAAGGCTAATCCTCTCAGATCCACGAAAGCGAAGTCTGCCAAGATGGGCTTGTGCTTTGCCGCTTTTGTGAAGACCAATTGAGGCGAGCGAACATCGACGCCCATCACGCAATTTGCGACATGTTTCCTGAGCCATGTCCTGGCAGTGTTGTCGGTTGTAGACACTCTGACGCGCGGCACGTAACAAAAACCCACGCCAAAACCTGTCCAATGGCAATTATGGCTCCGCACTTTTCCGAACAATCGAGACAGCAAGTCCAAACCCAAGCAGAGATCGAACGTCTTCGTGTACAGATCGACTCCATGGAAACCAGATTAGAAGATCTAGAAACAATCTGCAAACAGCTCTCCTCCTCCATCAAATTCGAGCGAAGACGATCGATAATGCCACCCGAAGGCACGGTATCTGCTACCCGTATTGAGGATCTCACTTCTCGCCTGGACGAACTCAACGCGGACTACACAAGCCGCTTTGACAATGTTACAAGTGATAACGCACGCTTGACCATGATATTTACAAATGAGAACCTACGGAATCAACAGCAATTCCACACGATGAGCGCTGCGCTTACTGCACTGAGAACACAGGTCACGCATCTCGTGAATATGAGAAACAACGGAGGCACGGCGGCGACAAGTAGACCCGCTGCAGGCGGTGCAAGAGGTGGTGGTGTGGCGCTGGATTCGGATAGAGGGATTTTGCATGCAGAGAGGAGGGAGCCACCGAAATTATGACGGTAGAGTAGACTTTGAAATGTGGTAGAACAGGAGCTTGCACTTGTGGTCATGTGATTATGCACTTTGCGGCGCTAGGATCGGAACTGGTGTCCGCGGAAATCTTTGCAACTTCTGCTATGGCATTGAGGCACTTTGATTGATTAAGCTTGTTTTTCTCTTCTTTTTGTTCATGCCTCACGGTGAGGACATCATCCATTTGCTGAAACGGGATCAGGCTGGGATTAGAGATCTGCCTCAGGAATGTTGAAAGGATAAATATGAAGCGTAAGGTCTGTTCTCGTCACTCACTCTACACTTTGCACTGATCTAACGAAGGCTTATGATCCAGCTTCCTTGGTCTTCCCAGCTTTGATCTGGTCGACAAACACAAAAGGGACATTTGGAGCTAAACATCGAGAAGCAAGAATTGACGTCGAGGTGACGATTGCTGCGTATGGATGGCCGTCAGACGTTCGATGGCAAAGGAGCACGATTTAAGATTGGCGAAGACATGATGCCCATGATAACTATGCCATCAAACACGCCAATGCCTCGCAAAACCCCGCCCGAAACCGTGACCGTGAACATCCTACTCTTGCCAATCCTCATAAATCAGCAGAGCCCTGATTTCAATGCTTTCCCTAACCTCTTTTCCCTTCTCCTCCTCATCCACGAACGCACTATGTGGGCACACCCTGGCATTCCCATGTGTATCGAATCCCTTGAACAACAATACCTCCTCAGGTGTCTGCTGATACTTGTAAAACCACTCGTGGCTGGGATTGGGCCTGACCGCCAAAGTCTCCCTCGTCTCATCAAAGAATTTGTACGGTCGTCGGATAAAATCGGAAGCTGAGACCGAGGATGCAGATGCAATGCCGAAAGGATCGCGGTACACGGTTTTGATGGGACGCCAGGCCTGACATATCGAAATTAGATTTGTCCCTGAACGTTCGAATACCTATGCTGTATCTTACGTTAACAATTACGACTCGTTTCTGTAACAGAGCGTCTGCTTCCTTCGGGAGATGGCGTCGAACAATATTGTGAGATTCCGGTCCGCTTTGATCTACATGGACGCTGTAGACGGGTGGGGCTGGCGTCGGACGAGTACTATTGGCCCGACACCCGGGGATAAATTTGACACCTTCTTCCAAGCTCGTTCGGACGCCGTGGTGGTAAACTAGTACGCGTGGTGCTCCCGTTCTGTTGGTATGGATATCAGCTCTGATCAGCAATTCAGACGTTCGATATCGGCATACACTTCCTTCAACCATTCCTGCATTTGTGGGTAATACTGAGACTTGATCTTCTCGTTGTTGAGAAGATCTTCTGAGCTCGTTATGATGGTATTTGGTTGCCGAGAAAGCTGGAAGCCTTGTTTATCAAGAGTGAAGGAATTTTCGCGCCCTGTGATATCTTGGATGGTGGCTTTAATCTCTTTGCTCGGAGTCTTAGGATACCAACTGCAATCTGAATTTAGCCAAAAAAAAGACATATTTCGGGGATAACAAACACTTTAGGCTGCGTTTTGTCTTGATCAACAGGCTCGGCGACCTTTGCTTCATCGGCAGCCTCATCGTAGTACTTCAATGTCGTCGTCAGATTCTTGGGCTTGCGGACGGCAATTTCCTGAACGTCCATCACGGAGATGGATTTCTTTTCCACATTGGAAGTGACACAGCTCGACAATCTGCTCATGTCGAGATATAGGCACTCAGCGAAGCGTTGAAGGTGTGTGACAAGCAGAGAGTTCAGAGGGAGTCCAAGATGCGGCCATGCTTCAAGGTGTGTGGTTCATGACTTTCTGTGAGAGTGCCTTTTGAAAGCACCGGGTTATCCGGTACTTGGGCGGAGGATCGCTCCTCGCATTCGTGTACTTCAGATGGAACAATGCTTGCTGTCAGAGCGGACGTAGTGCAGCCATTCTCGCAGACTGACTGAGGTGCTTGGACGTCGACACCTGTTGTAGTGGATATGGAGAAGCCTCGGCATGTGCGGTATGAGCTCGATCTCGTTAAGGACTACTACAGGGCTTCCAACTCTGGAGTCTTGGTGAGAGTTCACGCAGTTCTTAAGTATGGGTACGGGGCTTTGGATAGATAGGCCTTTGGTGCCGTTTTCCCATACTAAAATCGACCTTTTTAGAGCGTAATATACGTACGGAAGCTAGGTTAATAAATCTAAGACTTAATATATAGGTAATAATATACTAGATCTTTCTATAAGTGAAAAAAACTAGTTTACCTACTATAGAAAATAAATTACTTAAGAAATACTATAAAAAAGTCTATTTTACTAGTTAAATCAGCTTTTTTTCTCTATTAGTAAAACTTCTTTAATAGTATATATATTTCTTAGAAATATTTATACTATAATCTATATATACTAAATATATAGTATAGCTATTATATATAATAGAATATAATATATATAATCTTCTAATTAGATTTTTAGATTTTAAGACTAGTTTTCTCTATATTTTAAAATCTAGTATTATAAAGATACTCTATATGTCTAAAATAAACTTTTTTAGAAGAGAATAGTATATCTTAGTATAGATAAAGAAAAAGAAAATTATTTTATTATATAGCCAGAGCGCCGCACGTCCCCGCACGGACGGGTTTTATACTCAACTAAAGGCCCATCTATCCAAAGCCCCGTATCTATACTTACTGCTCGTTGGCATTCATCATCTGCCTTGGAAGACGGAAGCTTGATGGGCCAATTTCGTATTCGCTAAACAAGGACACCGTGCATAGATTGCTGCCCGAATATGGATGGGTGCCAAGTCTTGCGACGGGAGCTAGAAGGTACTAGTACGTTTCGAACCGCCAACGCGGCTCGCAAAGAAGCCCAAATAGTGCTATGACCCTGGTGAAGTACCCGCGGTATCTATTCGCTCTCGCTCTCTGTCTTCACTCCCTTCTTCTTGTTCAATACCGCAACGCCTTCAACATGGCTTGTCTGCGGGAAGAAATCGAAACCAACTAAGCTTTCCATCACATACGTGCCTTCGACGCCTTTCATTCCCTTCACTAACATCCCCACATCCCTCGCCTGAGTGTGCACGTTGCAACTCACGTATACGACTCTCTCTGGGCCGAATCTGAGCAGCTGCTTGAGAAAGTCCTCGTCACAACCCTTCCTTGGTGGATCAATGACGACCACAGTTGCGGACGCGTCGAATTCAACCGATTTGAACAGATCTCGGGCATCGGCAGCCACAAATGAAGCCTGTTCCTCGGGAAGATTGTTCAGCCTGGCATTTTTGGAAGCGAATGCTATCGACGATGAGGATATGTCGATCCCGACACTCTTTTCGAAGAGAGAAGCCAAGGAGATCGTAAAAAGTCCACTGCCCGAGTAAGCGTCAATCAGATTTACGATCTTACGACCACTAGATTTCGGTGGGAGAACGTGTTCTCGGACGTAGCTCGTGAATTTTGGCAAGATGGAGTTGTTGTTCTGAAAGAAGGCGCCAGCCGGATTTTGGAAGATAAACTCATCAATGAATTCGGTCGATATGGCGGTTTGATCTGTGATGCATTTCTTGGCATGGACATAATCCCCACGATCTTCAAAGATGGTGTCTGTTGATTTTTTCTCCTCATACTCATTCTTTGGTATTCTCTCCGTGCTTTCACGGAGCAGAATCGTGGCACCGCGTGAATATGTGTCAATGTCTTTCGTGACCCTGGCTCTCTCACTCTTCATGCCCATCCGAACAGCATCCGTGCCGATGGGACAGTCCTCGATGTCTATGGTTTTACGTGTACCTTTCTTCATAAAACCAATAGGTGGGACTTCAGACCATGAAGGCTTTTTGTTGTTTCGTCGATCCCTTCTACCTCCCGGAGGACCATCAAAGTGAGGAGTGAGCTTTGTTCGATAGCCATATTCCAAGGGTGAAGCAATGGTCTCGGCGACCGTCGGCAACAAACTGGGCTCTAACTTTGAGAAGTTTTTGTATGCTTTCACAACGATACTCCTCTTGTGGGCAAGCTGGTCGGCGTATGGAAGCATTTGAAATTGACAGCCTGAGCAAGTGGCAAAGTACTGGCAGCGAATGAGAGAGTCGTTTCTTCTCTCTGAAGGCTCTTCGATCTTGACGAGATCGGTCAAGGAATAATTCTCTGTTTCAAAGTGCTTGAAAACCTTCGCGGTGACTTTGTCGCCTGGAACAGCATATGGAACAACATAGACGTGTCGTGACGAGGAGTCAAAGGCAAGAGCATCTCCAGTAGACGAGATTTCGTGGACAGTGAGTTCGAGTTCTGAGTAAAGTTGTGGGAGAATCTTGATTGCAGTTTCCTCTGGTTTAGCTTCGGGTGCATGATTTAAGGAGAACTTCTTCAGCAGATCCTGAATATCGAAGAGAAGAACTTCTTCACTTCCACCCTCTTTGGCTGGTTTGTCGGCTCTCTTCTGCTTCTTGTTCTTTGGTTTCTGGATGCTAGGTGCTGAACGTTTTTTGCTTGCATTTGGAGCAGAATCTGGAGCGGGCGAAGACATGGTCCAATTGGGAGAGCGCGGTGCGAAATTTGGCCTTGTTTGAGGATTGGTGCTTGAGCAAAACCACCGGATGGCACGTTGAAGCAATACAGACCGTGTCATACGCGGGGGATGTACGAAAGTTCGGGTGTAGTGGTAGAATGGGAAAATGCAGCCTTCAGCCTTTCGCTTTAAAAATATAATTTCCTTCGACGTTTCACGCGCAACCGATTACGAAGAGCTTCACAACTCCAAAACTCGCAACCCCTCGCCTCCCGTCAACCATAGTCAATTGCGAGCTGGGAGATATGAGCGTCAGTCGCTCAGGATCATGTCTCCTCCGTCGTAAAGCAGCAGCCCGCTGCTCAACGTCGTCCTCATCCTCCTCCGCAAGCAAAGTCCGCGCCTACTTCTCGTCACCCATCCTCCATGCCCGTCGTCGCCGACCAAATTATGAAAGTCTCTCACAGGAGCAAATGCAGAGTCTCAATGAAATGACCAAGAACTTTCCGGCCTACACGCGGGAAGAGAAAGAGGCAATGAAGCACCATTACACGCCCGCCCAGCTCGAAGCTCTCAACGAGGCAGAGAGAGCCATTGATCCGCGAGATTTGGTCACTCAGGGCAGATTTAGAACGGACCACTGGAGGCCGCCGTATATTGATGACTTCACGAGTCTAGATCCGTTTTTGGATAGGCGAGAACAAAAGCCAGTGCCGTGGAGCACGAAGCTGAAGATTATGACCGAAGAGGAATTCGTGGCAAAGGTAAATCAGAGGGCCGAAGACCCGCGGACAACGAATCAAATCTTTCATGATATCGAGGCAATGAACTTGCCTGAGGAAAGACAGAAGTTTGTCAACAGCTTGAAGAGATGGAAGGACACAGACAAGGAGGCTGCAGTTCGCCAACTGCTTCATGGCATCTCTCCCCCTGCTGATATTCTTTCCAAAGACGGTGAAGATATGCCGGCATCTTTGAAGATTGGTCTTGACCCTAGAGACCCTCTGGCAGCAGTAGATTTGACAGCGGAGGAGAAGGCGATATGGTCGGATCCCGCCTACTCTGCTCTCGCGCCTGATATACCCAAATTCGAAGATCCGCGAATACGCTTCAAGTCGGCCGACGACGACGATCCTGCCACTGCTGGTTTGAAGCGATTGGCACTTCAAACGGGATATGACGTGGGTCAATTGAAGGGATTCCGTGTCAAGAACTTGGTCAGGCACCGCGTAGTCAATCAAACACGTATGGGGAAAATTGCCTCGGATTACAATCTCTCCATTGCCGGGAATGGTGCTGGGCTTGTCGGCATTGGAGAAGGAAAATCTACCGAGCCTGAGGATTCAAGGAGACAGGCCATGCTGAACGCTATCAGGAACATGAAACCCATCAACAGATACGAAGACCGGACGATTTATGGCGATGTAAAAGGCAAGGTCGGCGCTGTGGAGGTCCATTTGAGCTCGCGACCACCCGGTATTTATGCGCCATTTCGCTCACTTGGCTCCGCTAACAGAACATCCACAGGATTCGGGCTTCGATGTCAACATCTCATCTTCGAGGTGTGCCGTTCTGCTGGTATTCAAGATCTATCAGCCCGGTCAATACGCTCTCGAAACCCCATGAACACCGTCAAGGCGACCTTTGAAGCGCTCACGAGTCAAATACTACCAGATGATATCGCAAGAGCACGAGGTAGAAAGCTGGTCGATCTGAGGAAAGTCTATTACGCCGGACAAGTGTCTCCCTTGATGTAGCTGAGGGAGTTTTGTACCATATCTGAATTGCCTAGCGTAATCAGGAGAGATCGTGTATAATGCCATCTATTGCATCGCATCTTAACAGAAAATTGGCAACACAATTGCCAATTATGCTGTCTCCGGCGGCCATATATCATCCGTGCCATGAATCTTCTTTCCATATCATCAAATGCCGCGTGCCAGGGTATCATAAATCCAAGTCCTGCTCCGACCCATCCCAATGTATGCATGTGTGTCTCCCAAGCCCCACGAAGCTCCTTCCCATCCTCGCTCTCTTCCAAGTCACAGCGCCTCTCCCATCTTCTCTCTCTCTCTCTGCTCCATGCTACACGCGCTCCCCACCAACCCCCTCTTCCTCCCCAATCTGCTGCTGCAAAACGATGGAATAGACACTCGCCTTCAGCAGCGTGAAAACGAGGCTGGTCTTCCTCTCCAGGCCCCTGAGTGCATCCAACATCTCGGCGGAAGGGTGGGACGAGAGATCGGCTAGGATGGCGCTGAGCTGGATACATATGTACATTCGTCAGAGAGGAGCGCTCGGCTTTGTACTTGACTCAGGTCGTGCGTGCGTGCTTTGCGGTGAAAAGGAGATAGGGAGGGGGAGACGGGAGGGGGTTTAGTAGGGAGAGATGGGGGTTCATGATATGGCAAAAAGTGCGTTCGGGCACGGCGGAATGAGTTGACATTGGAAGGTACACGATGATGATATTGGCAAAGGAGAAGAAAGTGAAATACAAAGACCGACATTGTTCAGGTTCCCGAGTAACCGAGCATACTCTTCCAGAACTTCTTGTTCGAGCGGGGTGAGGGATTCGGTCGCGGAAGAGGGCTCTTGCGCGGTGGAAGGGTGTGCGGTATATTGCGATGCGTCCATATTTGATTGAGCTGTTGGTATGTTGTAGGTTTCGGTATCTAGGAGGGGTTTCGGAGATTGTTTTGACGCGTTGGCCGAGTTTGGGCGAGTTGCGATCCCCTTTGGTAGATTCAATCAGTTTGGTGTTGATGCTTCCCAGATTTGCGCGTCCATCAGAAGTGGGATATCACGAAGAACACACGTGAACAGCAAGCATGGAATATGGAGCGAGATAAACAGGTAGAGTAACAACCTTGGTCTCCTTCCTCCTGTTCGCCATCAAAGGATATCGCATAAAGTAACAGAACCATCCCTACGCCTTAATGCCATTTTTCTGTGAAGGAACGACAATCTGCCCAAACTCCGGGAAAAGACATGATGAAAACGCCAGTAAGTGCATGTCATGCAAGAGCCGTACCGCTTCGCCTGCAAATCCCAGATCACATCGGCTACAAACGGACCAGCTGCTTAGTAACCTTCAAACGACCACCGCATGTCGACCAAATAACGGAGGCCCTTTATGACCATCTCCACCTCAACCATCACCTGGCAGAGACTACCTAGCGTGTATACCGTCATCATGGCCGTGCTGATTGTCTTCATCCCCATCATGGTGTAGAGTAACGCTGTTGAACTCTTCAAATGGATCGGCGATATCCTCACCTGGCGTTTTCAGACCAGAATCCAAAGGTACACCCTTTGCCTTTGCTGCTGAAATATCAACACTCTGGCTCTCCTTGACGTTCCGGAAGTTGACGGTATCGATTCCGCGGCCTTGGTGTGGAATCATTGGTGGCTTCGTGTGCCGCAGCAACGCCCATGATGTCGTCTTGAAAAAGACATGCGATTTTACGTCTGAAGCGCCTGCTCTCGACCCAAGCCGTTTCGTTTCGTCCTTGGTCAACAATTTGCGAATGAGCATTTTACAAGAACTGCTAGTGTTAGCAGGAAGCGATGAAAGATGTCGAAATACATACTTGGACACTTGCTGGGCACCCTGACCCTCTGGGAATGGAACTTCATCTCTCAAAATGTTGGCAAAAGTGGCATTGCGATTCTTGCCTTTAAAAGGCGTTGTTCCAAAAAGCATTTCATAGACCAAAATGCCCAACGTCCACCAATCAACTGCGCTTGTATGCCCGCATCCTTTGATGACCTCGGGTGCAATGTATTCCTCAGTACCGACGAAAGAATTTGTCCTAAAATTCGCGATACACGACTTGGTGTCTATTGCGGGAAGATTGTTTGACGAGGACCCATTGCGCCCATTGGTGCCCATGACCATCGTCGGTCGGCCACCAGAGTCCGATTGCTTCGAAAGATCGAAATCCGATAACATGATATGTCCAGACTGATGCAAAAGGATGTCTACAAATCGTTATTTGCGGTTTTCAGCGGCTCGAACAGGTTGGAACTCACTCTCTGGTTTTAGATCCCGGTAAATGAATCCCATTAGATGCAGGTATTCCAATGCCGCCGTCACCTCTGCAGCATAAAACCTGGCGGCGTCCTCATCCACACATTTATTAGGCCTTGTTTGAAGTGCTCTGAAGAACTCCCCACCGCTGCAGTATTCCATGCAAAGGTATAAATGGTCCTCGGATTGAAATGAGTGATAAAGGGTAACGATAAATGGATGGTTGCTGGTTGCGAGGATTTCCTGTTCGGCAAGGGCACGCTTGATCTTATTCCGCTTGATCATTTCCTTCTTGCTCAAAACTGCGATCCATTAACATGGTGTCCACTCCAAGTCGCCGGCCAACTCACCCTTCATAGCGTACAGCCTGCTCGACTTCTTTTCTCGTACCAGATAAACCTTACCCACGTCACCCTTGCCTATCAACTTAATCTTGTCAAAACTGGCAGGCCCAACTTCCACGTTCCGAACCTTGATCGAGTTGGAACTATATGTCCTCCTGAACGCAGTCGCCTGCATGCGAATCTGGCCTGGCGATGGCACTGACCCGTCAGCTGCTACTGGGAGTGGCAGCAAGCTCCCTGAAGATTCTATCATGCTCAATGCAGAAGAGTTCCCGTGCTGTATAACAGGCTCTTTGCCCATTTCTGCCGTTGATGGTCGCTCGTCCGTGTTTGAATTGGCAAACATTCCCTGCGCATTTGGCGCGGATGCCACTCTCCTGAGCTTTCGAGCGAGCTCCTCTTTCCCAGCGGCAGTTGCTTTGTCATTTGCTCCACTTATCGCTTCCGTGGTGATTATTCGCGGCGTGTCAGGAGGGGAGGGAGGGACGCTGCCATTATTGTGATGCCTCAGAGCTGGTTGGCCTTGGTGCATAAAATAAGGGTTGGCGTTTGCTGTGGGAGAGATTGAATCGTCCAGAACGTTGCCCTCGCTAGCCACAGTCTGAGATCGACTTCTGCTCCCAATGTGTGGGAGAAAACGAGACTGCCTGAATGAGGACTTCTCCTTCTGGGTGTCGGCTCGTGGGAGAGCACCTTCGGAAGTATGTGAGTCTTTGCTATCACTGGTCTTTATCCTAAAGAAGTCCTTTATCCGCTGCGAAACCTGATTGTTGGAGATGCCTTTGTTGGTGGAAAGAGGCTGTCCAGTGAAAGTCCGCTTCTCCTTTGGTAGACTCGAGGTCTGACTCGACGAAGAACTGAATAGCTGGGTCATTGTGGTGGTGATGACAGTCGAAACTGCAGTCAGTTCTCGGTTCGAGTACCTGGGGTACCTAGGTAGTAGTGCAGGCTCCGAGCCCTGTCGGCAATGGCATCAATTTCAGCGTGGACCGGCTTTCTCGACTGGTGGCGGTGGAGTAAGGTTCGTCGTGACAAGAATGGGAGATGCAGGGGGGGAAGTCGAAGGATATGTATCTGGAGTCGTTGGCGTCGGAGCGAATGGAGTGTTCAGCCGCGTCAAATCTTGTGTTGCCAAGCGGCAACTGACGCCATGCCTCTGCGGATGAAGTGTTCGTTAAGAGCGGGCTTAACAAGGAGGTGGGCGGCGGCGACGTTGCGGATTGGGTGGGAGACGTGTCGGGGCGGAGCTTCAAGCTTGAACAGGCCGTCCGTGATAAGTACAGTGCAGTGCAGTCGAGTGCAGTGCAGTGTACTCCTAGTCGCTACTCCAGACCACAATCGAGGATTCGAGGACCGAGGAAAGCACGAGATGGCGGTCCGGACTTTGTGCGAATCATGGACGGCAAGTCCAGAAGGATTCCCACTGCTTCAAGTTGGCTTCACACTTCACAGGTTGGTAAGATACAGGAGGGGGCGTGGGAGCCTGGGGAACATACTCATTGACTCGTCCCTATGCCTACGGACCTTACTACTAGGTACTTCTACCAAAGTCCAGTTGTCCGCGCCTTCGATAGTGTAATGTCCACCTCGGTCCCGTCCCAACCACTTGCAACCAGAGTTCCAACCACGCCTTCCTCCCCGCAACGGCACCATCCCGAACCGAACAACTGCCAGTGCCCATGAAAGACCAACACCAGCACCAGCTCCTCCGTAATGTACTCGTAGCCACCGAATAGCCAGCCCTACATCCACCCCCTGATACCACTGCAGGCTTGGCTTCCGCCCTTGATATCCGTCCGTCCCTTCGGCATCTGGCGAGTCGTGCTCGTCTTGCATCTTTTCGCTGTCCTCAGCTTGAGTTGGAGCAGTGAAGTTGCTTCACTTGTCTGTCGTCTCTCGGTCGACCACACGCACACACAAATCTCTGCATGGTTCAACCAATTTTCCATCGCGGGACTCACTCTTGGCAGACGCCAATCAAATACCGAGTAATCTCACATACTATGTACGCCCTCGGCCAAGTTCCGCCTAGTCAGCTTATCCACAATCGGGCTAGCTCTACCGTGGAACAAGTCCAGAACTCCACCATCTCCATGATTCCATCAAACCCCCGAGTGCCCCATGTCTGATGGCACAATTTCCTGACTCGGGATGTGAGCGAGGGGTAGATTGTCAGGCCGGCCTTGATTAGAAATACAGGTCATGATGCTGAAACAGGCAACTGACATGCCATCAGCACAATGGACAGGGCTGCCAGATGATGGAAGCCAATCCATAATCCGCCATGCATCTTGGAATTCGGTATTCTATCATCCCATCATACACATAATAATACATACACCCTCATCCCATCCGTCCGCTTTTACAACGCACATCGTGGAGCAAAGGCCAAACACACAACCCAAAAACGCCCCTGACCCGCTCGCTCAAATTGCGACGACAAAAAAGTATATATATTCACAGAGGCATGACCCAAATCACAAATCGCAAACGAGACACCTCAATTCCCCTCGACAGCGAGCCCACCTCTTTCGCTTTTCTTAACAACACCCAACTGCACCAATCTCTCCCAAATTTCATCCTTGACAAGCGCATCTCTCTTGCAAAACGGCTTCCCATCCAAGCTCGAAACGACCTTGCAAGAAGAGGCAATCAGCATCTCATACACCCTCCTCCTCAATCTTGTCCCATCATCTAAACGCGAGAAATATGTCTGATCAACCAAAGGCTCTTGCGCCGGAAGCTTAAACGCATCGTCCTCCTCTTCTTCAACCCGCTCATTTGCGCCGTCCGCATCAGAGGGGACTTGTTCGGTTGTGACGAGACGGTGCTCGGTGCCTTTGGCATAGAATCCAACAGTGAACGGGTTGTCTCTCAGATCCAGCGACTCAAGATTGCCCAGTTTGGCAAGAACAGCTGCAGACTTGCGCAGCCGCGACAATCTATTGCCCGCAGCTAGGAGTGTCGACAATTCGCTGATGTTGAGCAGTGGTCTCAAGTCCCTGATGGCGTTGAAGTCGAGGTTTAAGTATCGCAGATTCGGAACACTAAGGCCAAAGGTATCGGGTAGGGTTTGCAGCCCACAACACGCAAGGTTGAGATGGCGGAGAGAGGTCCATCCAATTGGCAAGGATAAAGTGGGAATATGTGTTTCGCAAAGTGATAGAGCATGTAGTTCTGGAAGCTTGGTGCCAAGTAGAGGTCCCAAATCTAAAGTGCCATCTTCCAGAACTTGGGATCCCAACGACAGGTTGCGAAGATGTTTCAGATGAGAGATGCCAGAGGTTGACTTTAGACGATTGGATTCGAGGTTCAGTGAGCAAAGCCGTGGAGAGAAGTAGGCCAATTCTATACTTGTGAGAGGATTCCTTCTCAGACTAAGTAATCGTAACTGCTGGCAAGGAGTGTCGTCTTGGGGAAAGTGCTGGAGCTCATTGTCATCTTACAAAGGTCAGCTAAGCCCGGTTTGCGTGAGATCTCCGAGGACTTACCCAAGTGAAGGTCAGTCAAAGCGGGCAGCTGATGGAGACATTGAACTTCAGTTAGTCCATTACCTTCGAGGCGAAGAGATTGCAGACGGTTTCTGTCACAGTCGTTAGCATGAGTTCAGTGCCCGTTCACAGGTTATATCTACAGTTCGTAGCCATCAAAGTCCACTCTCGTCAGTCTGTTGTTCTTCACACTGAGAGTAAGAAGGCCGTCGAGACACTCCACACCGGCTAAGTGGGCAATGCGATTATTATCTGCGCGAAGTTCTCGCAAGTGCATCAAGCAGGCAAAGCCTTCCAGACTATCGATGTCGTTACCGGAGACGTCCAGATATTGCAGATTCGTTAGATGGCCCCAAGATGTAAGACTGGTCATCAGGTTGTCGCGGACTGTCAGAGATCGAATTGTGGAGGGTGTCCCAATAAGCTGGCAAATCTTGTTGTTCGATATATTGAGCTTCTCTAATCGCTCACAGAAAAGGTCGAGGAGATTAAGAGACGTCAGCTCTTTACCATACAAGTCGAGTTGGCGCAATTCTTCCCAAAATGGCTCGTCAGGTTCAACGTCCTGAAGTGCCTTCACAAGATGATGGTTGCCATCTGCGAATCGATCCTCAATAGCTTGAGGCTGGTTACGCTTCGCAATAACCCGGGTTGGATGGGTTCTTTCGTCAGCCTGATGCAGAGTGAATTCGGAGAGCTCACTCATGTAGAACGTGACGTCGCCTTTGCTTGGTGATGACGATGAGATCGGAGCAAGTGTACTTCGAGCCTTCTCTTTAGTGACCGTCCCTGCAACACGGACAGAAACACTCATTTGTCCTGGTTTCTGTTCTCTACAAGGCCCTGATTTTGTACGTGGCTGTTGGGAGGCGAAGTCCCTTATGGCGGTTTCTGGAGTCTCTGACACTGGGGACAGACCCTTGTACATCCTTGGGAGTATAGGCGACGAGATCGAAATGGTGATATCACGAAAGTCGTGTATGTGGTTCTCCGCAATGCGACCCTCGTGGATTTTGATCTCGTGCTCAATCTCAACCCCGTCGAAAGCCTGGATCGGTGTGCAAGGTGCCTCCTCGACACATCCAGACTCGACACCACGCTTGGTGTGACTCCAGGATGTCGCACGAGTTGTGGAGTCAGAGTCCTGGACCGTAGAAGCATGGTGGGAAGGCTTTGAAATTGGGGAGCTCGAACTTGCGGAGTAAACATCTTGTCCATGAGCTGAGGAGGCTGCCTTTCCAGCCCAATCGCTCATCAGGGCGGAATGATCTTCAGTGTGACCCAAAGAAGGCCGAAGTTGTGACTTGCAGAAAAGGTGTTTGGTTTCTTCAGCCTCATCCACAGTGAGATCAGGGATGTTATCGAATGGATCATTTTCACTCTGCGAAAGGAGACTCGGCTCTTCCACAGTTGGCTGGACTTTTCTAGGACTTTTGTTCTTGACCCATATGTTCTTCTCCTTGTCGAAGGTCATCCCAGCAATCTGCTCAGGGATCAAATGTGCGACCGCATCGGGAGCAAGAGTCGCAACATTCTCCGAGGCTGATTTTCGAGATGCAGTAGTCCTGCCCAGAGACGATTCACTGGAAGTACGTGAACTGTAAGTATGTTGGTCTGTTCCCGTAGAGCCCTGTCCATCGCGCGTCCGGTCTGAGTTAGAGCGTGACCTCGGTGGGGACTGGAGTTGAGGGGAACGATCGATTATATGCAGTCCTGGCGCAGAGCTTTCAAGTGTCTCGATGCTACCTCCTGGCTGGGTGACGCCGTGGTCATATCGAGATGACCGGAGGGATGACCCCATGAAGTCATCATCATCACGTTCTTGATACTGTTGAAGATGGCTGAGAACGTGCGGATCAAGCTCTCCTCCCTCTCGCGATCTCCAACCACTCCTTCTGCCTTCTCGGGTAGGCGGTCGCTCAAGGCTGAGTGGTGCTGGGGGCCCCTCCCAGCTCAATTCATCCTTGTCGTCCGGGGTTCGCTCTGAATTATCTTCCATGACGCTGTTCAGTCCGCTGTTCGGTCGTCCCTTATTCCTGATGAAGCTCATGATTTTCATAGCTTCGTCAAGAAAGTCCTGCGTCGTTACTGAGCGTTTACGTCCCGCATCTTTCATTCCGTGTGCCACCTTCTCACTGAATGCAGCTACTTCACTAGCCACGGCTCTAGCTTGCATCATCTCAAATTCTGCAGTGGTCGGCACGGTCAGATGCTCTTTGATGGCTTCAAGTCGAGGAGAGCTAGACACGAATTCGGCTGCGACGTCCAACAGCTCGTCCTCCATTTCTTGTCTCGTTCGTTGACTTGGCGTTGGATTTCTAGGTCGAAGGATGTGCCGCCGCGAAAGTATGTCTGGGTCGGCAGCATTACTGACGCTTTCATACCGAGCATCTTTGCGTTTTCCAATTGCTGACTGAAACCGTTGGTGGGTTTCCTGAACGGATACACTAGCATCATTGACCCGCTCCTCAGCAGTCTTCTGAACCTCTACTTGAACCAGAGTCCGCCGCCGCTTCGGCGTAGGATTTTTGAAAGGAGAAGTTGGTGGTCGTTTTCCGTCAGAAACATATGATACACTGACATTGGATAGCCCGGATAAATCTTGTACGGCCTCCAGAACAGGTTTATTGGTTCTAACACTTCGCTTGTTGACTGATATCGTAGAGACTGCGCTTTTCGCTGATACTCTCGAAAGTTTACGCTTTCCTCGGAAAGTATCGACTACGTCAGGCGGAGGCGATTCTACCCTGAAGCGGAACGGCTGTTGCGCGCCCGGTGGAAGAACATCAGGAGAGGGAGACCGACTTGGGAGGCTCTGTGAGCTCTCACTAAATTCACTCTGGTCCTGGTAACCAGCGTGAAAGGTGTCCTCTGGAAAGTTGTGGTGGTCCAGCTCACCCTGGCCGAAGTAGCCTTCTATGGAAGAATGCCGTGATATAAGCCCAGGTTCCGCAACAGATTGGAAACTCTTTTCTTCGACGGAGGGAAGTCGTGATTGCGTGTTTCTTCGCGATGGAAATTGGCTACCAGGATTCGAGCTGCCCTGAATTTGAATTTGAACACTGTCCTCCAATTGGCTTAACCTTCGCTGTAATTTGTTGGAGGTGAATGTGTCATGATTTCCGAAGAGCTTTAATGGGCTGGCCGGCTTGGTTTTCCCAGGACTCAGCGATTGTTCGTCTCGTAAATGTTTGGGAGTCTGAGGCATTGTAGGCGGAGTCGGCGCCGTAGGTGGTACAGCAAGCCTGTCCATGGCCGATCGATCGAATGCGAGAGCCCGACCTTCGGAGCTTTCCACCGTAGAGGCAGACACTGGACGTCGTAAAGGCGAGGGTGAAAGCGGCCGCCGTCGGAACGAGCCTTCGTCAGAGTATCCACCTCTTTTTATGCTGACAAACTCTCCCACATCGGCTATGTCCGGTGTACCAACTGGAAGATCTTCTGGAAGATTTTCAGATTCTAGCCGCGCCAATGATGATTCATCAACATGAGAGGATTCCACATGTCGAGTTGTGTCATTTGATTGTTGCGATGCCTGACTCTCTGCCAGGTCCCTCAAGTGCTCCTGCAGTTGCGACTTTGATAGATCAAGGGCGGCATAACCCACTTGTCCGTCTGAGGTATTGTGCTTGGATATGAAGACTGGACTGAAATCAGAGCCAGAGGCATTGCCTTCAGATTGAAAGCTGGCACCTTGGGACGCGCTTCTCGATACTCGGTGCAATCGAACAGAACCTGACGAAGAAGGGCGGCTTGCCAAGCTCGAAGCGCCTTGCGAGATCCTTGGATTTCTTCTGAAAGACGGCTGGTGTCGCATAGCTCTATATTCTCGACGACCGTCTTCTAGCTCTTGCCTGGACGAGCTCTTGCCTCTCGCACTTTCTTCGTCGCTCTCGTACACGGCGTGTAGATTATGTTCGGGCCCGGATGAGACTCGAGCTCTACGCGACTGTGGATTGTGTTGATTCCATGTTGGAGGACTAGAAGGGATGGTGTCGAGAGATTTCAAGAAAGAAAGACCGCGACTTCTCTCCTTTTCTGGTGGCTGCGCAGGAGCTGCTGGCGGCGGTTTGAAAATGCTCTGGATGCCCATGTCGCTGAACAGATCCTTCTGCTCGCCATATGCCATGTCTCCACCGAGCAGTCTTCTCCTCCATTCTGGTGTGTTTCGCAGCTTTGGAGGGGATGCGCTCAGCGATTTTCGCGCAGTTGTTCCATGCTGAACTACCGATTGATTTGACTCGGCAGATAATGACCGACGTGCCAAACCACGCCTACTCGATCGCCCTGTGCCGCTACCCGGCTCCATGGTCCCTCGATTTCCTGGTCGCTCTGTGAGATTACTCTTGCGCCTCGTGCTGCCATCTGGTCTGGGTATGCTGGAGTGTGGGTGCGACTTGTCGATTGGGTGCTGGTCTCGGCGAATCGAGGGAGGCTGCGAGGGCCAGTCTTCGGAGAGGTCGTCCATCCATGCGTCCATGTTGTTGTGTTGCAAGTGGAGCTATTGGTATCGATTGATGTGCGTGCCGTGCGGTATCGTATCGATTTGTTTACTTTTAGGTAAACATGGGCAACGCGTGCGGTCGCACAGTCAGACCGTCCAACAGAGGTCCCCTTTGCTGTAGTGATTAAAGCTGTCTATCAATGGCAACCTCATAACAATGGAGCGACGCGTGACGAGGCCAGAAGCTGTGGTGGTGAGATTAATTATCGAGTGTTTGTGGTATCAATCTCAACGGCCTGGCAGTGGCGCATCGCATGGGCCAGCTGGGCTCTCCGATCATGCCCTGCCCTGCCCGCCGTGAGGATCAACACGCTCGAACCAAGATCGTTTCTACAGAACTGGCATCAACAGTCGTCTGGAAAGAGAATTCTTCGGTTCCTCTCCGCCTCGAGTGCCAAGGACGTAGAAAGACCTTTGCAGCTTGAGAGCCCGAATGTAGCTATGTTCTCGTATGAAATACACTCCGGCCTACCTCCGTAGCAACGGCCAAGCGCTCAAACCTTTCCTACGACTTCAGTCTACCCACGGGCTTCACCACAACAAAACACGCGACGAAAGCAGAAACACCCTGGCATAGCACATTGCTGGATAAGCTCGGCAAGTCTGTCTCTCTCTTCACAGAGCCACCTCGATCGAAAATACTGCAGGGGATTACAAGCTTCCGCCGCCGCCAAAGCTAGCTCCACCACAAGCCTGTCGGGAGGACGCCGATGCTCTCCACTGCATTCTTGCCTAAACCCCGTGGACATTATTGCCAATACAGATAGGAGCACTTGAAGAAACTATCTGCACCTCATGACCACCCGTCGTAATGGTACCATTCCGTTGGCCTGTCATTGCCAATATCAGATACGAATCCCCTCCCAGATGTCGTAGCTATGGCCCCGACGAGGATGAAGACCTGGAACCCGAACAGAGAGCTGCCAAGAGAAGGAGGATAGAGCACAATACACAAGAATATTTGAAGGGCAAGGAGCTATATATTTCAAGCGCCGTGCTCAAGGGGACATTCGCTTCCAACTGCGCCAATCCGTGGAGGAATGAATCGGGGAACATCCATGTGCCAAACTCGGACGATGGAGAGGAGGAGATATTGGAGGAGGATTTTGGCGGGACGCGGTTGGCGCATCTTGAAAGGGACCATGAAGGAGCACATGCCCAAACACTGAAGAGGAGGGTCGCTAAGCATCAGACGCCAAAGAGACCTGAGTTGGCCACTTGGGACAATACTAGAATGGAAAGGCCAACCTCGAGAGCGAGTGCTGGTTATTGTACAGAGTGGTTACAGCGACAAAACTTGCGCGTCCAAACGCCAACCATAGACTCGGACGACGATATCGACATCGACATCGACAGACCGCGCCGACGAGCACCCCTCACCACATCAAAGTCGCCTACGCAACATGTCCTCAGCAGAAAAGTAGCACAAAACAGCGGTCCAGTCAAAGCAAGATATGCCAGGTCCTCACGAAGGGACCGGTCATCTCCAATCCGTCCCCAGTCGTCCTGCATTGAACTCCATAGACGCCGCGTTGCGACATTCAAGCACGAGCAGTCCATTGTCGGTCGCTTGCCAGAATCTATGGATGTCACGGCTGGCAGCATTACCCTTCAGCATCCAGCATCTCCTGGAGACAAAAGAAATCGTAATGGCGAGCAAAACTACGTCAACATGCCACCTCCACGGTTCACGGGATTTACTGCTATTAACTCTTCGTTCAGAGACGGTGGAACCAGAGTATCAGACAGCGCACGAAGAGTTGGCGAAAGTGGATTGCCAATGAACAATGCTTCTAAAGGTCGTCACGAGATTTTGCGCAATTCTGACAAGATTACAGGGCGGACAGTATTCCTTGATGCCAAAGGTCCGCTAGCAGCTGTGCATAATTCCAGACATCCTTACGTCGCTTCTCCTGCGGTTGCCAATGGCTCACCCGGATTTCCGTATCGCCGCGTTTCTGATGGCAATAAAGCTCTGATCTCTGCACCTATCTCAAACGAAAGTGCCGTTCGGACCATCAGCCATAGCAGAACCCACGCAACGCGAGGCAAAGGGGACAGTTTCGCATTCAGCGGGATCGGTGAGATCAGGTCCGAGCGAACTCGAGATCAGCATGTTGGGACCGAGGACAGCCTGTTTGATCACGACCACAGACGCGGACATAGTGAAATCACTCATGGCGCGGCTCTGGAGAATCGAACAATGCAGAAATCAAAGTCCATGATCGAATTGGATCCTCTACCTGGGGACCGTGAGCCCGCTTATGAAGGCTCCGTTCATGAAGATCCGGTAGACAACATGCGGTTCGATGATCCAGGTTCCGCTGTCCCGAAAGAATCACCTGTCAACCATGTTCCTTCTAAGTCTAGTTCAGAAAACAAGAATCGGGACGAAGTGCGCATTGTTGAGCCAAGCGCTGAGGACATCCGTCTTAATGGAATTATGGCGAAATGGCGATGCCCTGTGGCGACTTGCCTACGGGAATTCAACACACGCGGAGGCCTTGCGTCTCACATCACCAGAGGTCACAAGCTGCAAGTGGCCAATGATAAAACTTTAGGCAATCCAAAGCCAAAAGGCCCGGGCAAGGCTGTTAAGTCAGCTGGTCGTGCCCATAAGCGCCGCATAGACCAAGAGAACGACATCGACGTAACCGGATCGATCTACAATCCAAGGCCAAAGAAGGTCCCAAAGACAAAGCAACCAGCACATCGTTCTGCCATTCCTCGACCGCCAGAGCCTTCTCCTGCTCCTCCACTGCCAGAGCCCTCTCTAGCGACCCAGCTGCGAGAACCTTCTCCTGCTCCCCAATTGTCGGGACATGCTCTGGCAGATTCTGCATTGCCTTCACCTTCGTTGCCGCCTCAGCTGCCCGAACTCGACTTTGGAGCTTCAGGTGCAAGCAGTCGCGCCAATGTTACGCCATTGCCAGAAATGGAATTCCTTGCCTCTCCCGAAGGACGGATTGAAAGCAAAGTGGACAATGCCGACGCTAACGCTGATGATCTGATTCATGATGATGACGACAATATTGATATCAATGTCGTGGACGAGGACAACATCCCTCAACCTCCACTAGTACTTGGGCAGCAAGATGAGGATAGTGGAGAAAAGACTGCTAAGCACATGTTTGTAATTGGTTTGATCTCTTGTGAGTCCAGCTGACATGTCCTATAGTGCTTCTCCCAAAGAGCGTACCAGTACAGTCGTGAGCGGGACAACGATTCCGGATCATCAAAATTCTGGCGCTTATTCTACCTTCACGTACAACCCTGAACAGTCTACGCAAGCAGCTCTTTTCCAAGCCCAACTTGCGTTCCAAGAGACACAGGCCGGTGACCAGTACTCTGATGCTGGTGAATACAACTCAATCACACCCTTCCGAGAGACGGGTTCATCTGCAGCTGTATTCAAGTCCGTGTACTCACTTGGGGCAGTAACACCATTTCGTGAACTTAACAATCGCTTCTCCGCTCCCGCTGCACCTACTCCAGTCTTTCCCGTGCTACCAGCCGCGACACAAGATCTTGAGGCTGCAGCTGCTGGTGTCATGTTCAGCACGGTCAAAAAACCACGTGCCAAGAAGAGAATCAGTTTCGAAAATTGGCCAACCACCAAACCCTCTAAGGACTCGGTGACGAAGATACTCAGGAAAAGTGTAGAGTGGAGTCCATTTACGAGTGAGAAGCCCGCAGCGAAAGACTTCTATGTTGCGTCCATTTCTACGATGAATAGAAGCGATAAGATTGATGGCAGCCGGAGTGAAAGTTTACCTCGAGCACACGAAGACGAAGGAATCTCCGTATTAGAAGCAGCGTCTTCTAGCCTTCTCATGAAGCCACCAAAGGCGAATTCCTTTGCTGCTGCGACGCCACGAAGTCATGTGGAATCTTTGTCAGCCGATACGGACTCTTTCTCTTCAAAACCTCTAGCAATGTCCTCGGCTCTCTCTTCGGATAGAAGAGGCAGTCAAAATCCAAGTGTGCTATCTGAGGTTCCGGTACCAAGCTTCCAGGAGGGCCAGGGAGGGATGTTGGCTGAGTTGAATAGTCAGGATGTCGATGAAATTCTAGACGATAGCAATCATTTCTTGGGAAGTTGGGATCCGGAGCAGGTCAATAAGAGCTCTTTCCTCGCTGCCTCGTCTCTTGCTTGAGTATTTCTGAGCATTAGCTCATCGATTCTTTCAAGCGTCTTGGGTACGTGTTCGTCTTTTGATACCCCTGGTTTCTGTATCGCTCATTGTCAGCGCTGTAGCTTTAGCGTGTACAATTATGTATCATTACATAACTATCGTGGAGTAGTTGTCGCTGGCGTGGTATAGAAGTGGTGCGCTATCGGTGTGCGATGACTGTGTCTTGAAAATGGGGCTTCGAAGAGGTACTATGACGCTTACCAGATATGCCGTTCGACAGAAAAGGTACAGCCATAGTTCAGTGCCACTGCGAATGCGAATGCGAGGGGCTAGTTAGCAAAAGGGACGGTCGCTCAATATGAGAAGCAATTGAAACAGCGTTTGGTCGTTGTTCACGATCGAATCGACGCCCCGAGAATTTTATGGGGTTTAAGCTGAAGGTCATCCAGATACAAACCCACGGAAGAGTGCCGGGGCTTTCGCAAGTCAAGGCGAAGGGGTCAGATTCGTGCCATGTTCTTCTGAGGTGTCTTCGTTGGGAGATGCTGCCTGGGTTCTAGGGCACATATTCCCCCTTAGCCGCACCTTGAGACAGAGAGGGGGCTATCTATTTCATGGTCTATTCAAGGTATAAGAGAAATTGAACAACAATAAAGAGACGGGAACAAATCAGGTATAGTTGATAACAGATTCTGAGATATTGGTCCTGTAGGAACACTCGACGGCAAAGTACGCGTGCGCTCTGATGATATAAGGCAAGCTTTGTGAGTCCATTAACATCATGCATAAGATGAACTTTGATGCGGCGTACTGTATGACAACAGTCGAGTTGCTACTCGGAAACGGGTATGCGTGCTTAAAATCTCACTGTCTGTCGATTACTCCCAGTCACCATAGCGT
Organism: Venturia effusa; assembly: GCA_007735645.1. Classification (NCBI taxonomy): domain Eukaryota; kingdom Fungi; phylum Ascomycota; class Dothideomycetes; order Venturiales; family Venturiaceae; genus Venturia; species Venturia effusa. The sequence continues at coordinate 2,001,233 of CP042195.1, forward strand.
ATCCTGATCTCTGAGGGTTACTACTTAGCTTGTTCCAGGTAATTGAGAGAAACCAATATGACTTAGGATAAATCATATACGTCGAGTTCCATCGGGACACTCAAACGAAACAGGCTTGCTTCAGTCCGTCACTTACACAGTACAGACTTTTGATTAAATTCACGTTGTTTTCCTCCGGGTAGGTAGGGCAAAGACTGGTTAACTTTCACCTAGTAGGAGGCAACAAAGTTTCAGAAGCAGAGGCATCCTTGAACCCCGCATTTCGTCCAATCAATGCGCTCGTTATTTACATCAAACCACTCGAGCCTCTTCAACGTCACTGCTTGCGGCCCGGAATCAGATCGGAATTAGATCTTTGCGTGTCTCCAGATAATGAGGCACTGGGCAGGAATGGGTATCGCGCGAGGAAGAGGCGCCGGTTGCTAGCCTGCCCCGGCCACGGGTTCTTGTCTTCCAAGTCTCAAACCATGTGTTGAGAGTTCAGGTCAACGTAGTACAGTCGCTCGACGCATTGGACCAGGCGATCGTGGACTTATGCTTTCTTCATATCGACCGATTCCCTGGCAGGGAATATAACATCTGACGCAGTCTAAGGGACAATCTAGTCAGTACCTTCACTCCGCTCGAACCACGGGTGACAGGTGCATGGAACGGATACTGTCCATACTGGCCTTGACAGGTCAAAAGAAGTCAAAGTGATTGATTCCTGTCGCGCCCATATGACGTTGTGCACTACATCGGAATTGAACATCTATGTCACTCAGAAGGCACTCACTTCCTTCACGAGCATCGCAACCATGAAAGTCTCGGTTTATACACTTCTGCCGTTGACGGCCTTGTCTGTCGTAGTTCCTCTTCGATTGGATCATTCATCACATTCTCTTTGTAAGTTGGGGCGTCGGCGAAGGAATGAAGCGCTCGATGTTAATGGATTGGGTCTACTAGTGTCAAGACAGACCGTCGCTCCATCCGGACCAAAAAATTCAACGTCGGGAACGTGGGAAAATACCTTCAAATACATAGGCGGACTGGCCAACAATGCCTACCAGCTGTGGGGCAAGGCAAGCGATACGTACAATACCATTCAAAAAGAGGTGCCAGAGAAACTGCCGGAATATCTCAAGAGCGCCGTCGCAAACATCGCCTGGTACATGCAATGGAGCGCCAACCCGATTAAAGTCGATCACGTCAAACCCGAGATCGATGCTGCTGCGAAGAAAACGGTTGTGAGATACGGTCCCTTCACCCTCATGGGCCAAAAATACAACAGACCGGCACTGCCCTTCGTCATGGACGAAAAGGCAGACGTCATCCTGCGAACTCTCAAGGGGATACCCGATAATGCGGCGATCCTCTCCGGACGTCTCGACCTTGTATTTGAAAATGGAGACAAGGCAGACATTTCAAAGGGCGTTTATATCCACCATCTCCTCGTGGCGGACGTGGGGAAAACCACGGCTCCCTTCGCCTTTTGCCCGAATGGACACAACCAGAAAGACGTGATATCGTGGGGTGCTTCCCACGTCGTTGAAATGATTGGCGCGGGTCTGATACAGAGCGGGAACGATCAGGTCGGCACGCCGAATGTGTACGCCGCCTCGAGCGGGAACATCAAGTCTGCGTTCTTGACGGGATGGGATGACAGTTTTGCCCTCGAGGCCGAAATCGTCAATTACAACCAGGAAAACACGACGGTCTATTTCACCATGGAAACGGAGTACTTGCCTGAAAAGCCCACGGGATACCTCGATGCGTCGACCGTCATCTTCAGTGCCACGGGCTGCGCGGACCCGGCCTATCATCCACCGCGGAATACTAAACAGTACAATCTCACCAGTGAGCCGTTCAAGATGACGAGCGATGGCTGGGTCATCAATTCAAAGGGTCATCTGTGAGTGCCCCCCATGGCCTCCTGGCCAGAAAGACGCAACCTATGTTGTGACTCACGTTTTTTTGACAGACACGACGGTGGATCCGCCATCGAGATGACATTAAACGATAAGACCGTCTGTCGCTCGCTCCCTGCCTACGGCGGCGCAGGAGGCGGAGCCAAGGGTCCCGATGGGAAAGAATGGCAAACCATTACATCAATGTCTCGCTGCACCGATCCCTTCCCCTTCAAAAAGAACGATGTCATCAAAATTGTCTCGGTCTACGATACTGAAGCACATCCCTTGTAAGTCGTCAGCCAATCCACGAACAACGCCCCATCTTCACCCAGGTTCAGCCTCCAACAGAGAACATATGAATCCTCGACATACTAACACCGCAATCCAGACGGCCAGCCAGCGCAGCAGGGCCGGCCTCCGGACATGCCCACAACCGCCGCGACGGCGGCCCCCACGACGGGATGGCAGGCATGCAAGGCATGGACGAGATGGGCATATTCACGACAAACATCGCCATCAACAATCCCGCCGCGAACAAGGTCCAAGGCCCCGGCGATAAACAACAGAATCCGCTTTCCACGACCAATAACGGCGGAGGTGCGGCACCAGTGACCATCGCCGGTACTGGCATGCCTGCGATGCCTGGTATTTCACCGACAAAGAAGGTGTCGAGGAAGAGGTTAAGCAAGAGGTATGGGCTTGTCGATAGACCAAAGGAGATTTGGCCTCTTGTTTTGCCCGTTTGAAAAGGTTTCCCGGGAGGCAAGGTAGGGGTGGTAAGTAATTTGCTGGTATTTTGTATATACTCGCTCTTAGATCCTGCTGGGATGCTGGTTGCTGCCTAAAAAGCGGTGCACTGTGGGCCGAATAGGAGAGGAGACTAGGTAATGTTGTAGACTTTTGAAGACAGGATGATATGCACCCATTTGTGGAGATGAGGAACGAATAGCGAGGTCCACTGAATGTATGCGCGTCGTCAACTTGTCTGCCCGGTCCTGTGCGATCATAATATCACAATTGCGACGCGCTCGACTTGATCATCGAGCATCGAAAAGGCTTGTCTACCTCGTGGCAAGGGCAAATTTAGAGAGCTGCTTGTTAAGAGTCAGTTATTTGAACTGGGGTTTTTTTTTGGATGACTTTCGAAGGAGTAGCCTTCTGCCAGACAATCTTTCCTCGAAGCTAGATCACGTGCTATAGAGATAACCTTTGGAGTATTTACCCCATTCCCACGAAATCCATATCACGACAGTATTAATGGATCAAGGTAGACCGTTCCCAGAATTAACCGCGTCGGCAACTTGACTCGTGCCCGGTCGGGTCTCTACAACACATTTAGTAAAAGCCGTTTGAGATCATCAACAACAGTGGATCTGAAACTGACCAGCATATCTCTCGTAACTGTCCAGATACAGCTCATCCGTACTAGTCGTCGCCCTCACAGACTCGTCATCCTCAATCGCCTTCACCCACTTCCCAAATCTACTTCCGGGCTCCGGATCAGGCCATCCCCGGTAAGGTTTCAATACCTTGCTCAATCTTATGACCCACGGCGCGAATTGAACATCGACGAATCCGAGGGAAGATCCGAGGGAAAAAGGGCCTTCGCTATCTGCTGCTTCGACGAGCTTACTGAGCTGAGCTTTGAACTCTTGAGCCTTCTCGATTTGGAGATGGGCCGTTTGGGCCTGGATATAATGGTAGAATGCTGGGATTATGTGGCGATTAATCTTAGCGCTCTGTGTCAGCAACGATCGCTCGGTAGATGGATCGCATTGCATACATGGTCTGTCCAAAGTCTACAATGAGCCTTCTGTCGTGGATCGGACGGGAGTAGAGGCTGTCCCATGTTCAAGTCTTCCAGCTACGATTCCACAGATCAGAGCTGCTCATACGTACCTACTGATTGTGGCGCAACTTACATATTCCATCAACACAGTGCTTTCGCCACAACACCAATCATCATGCTGCAGCGTGGGTATCAGGCCTCTCGGATTCAATCTCAAGTACCACTCAGGCTTTTTGTAAGGGTCAAGTTCGATATACTGGTAATTCAATTTCTTTGCTTCGAGGGAGATCCACACTCTCTGGACAAATGGGCTGCCAGGAAGTAAGTAATCAATGGTCAGCAATCTTACACGTCACAGAAGGAATATCTTTTCTTACCAGAAGCAGCCGCCATACAATTTGAGGCTGTGCTCATTCTCATGTTTTTTTACCGTGGCCAATGCAGCCCCTGTAGCTTTGGTATGGTATGACTTCTTGTCCTGAAGTTTGGTTTCGTTAGTGTCAGACATTTTACTTGCGTCGCTCTAGGATTGTGCTTGTTGGGTGCTAAGGACGAAGTGAGAGAAGTTTCTGAGTTTCAGGGACGGAAACTGCAGTTGAACGGGACGATTAGAACATAGCAAGAGACTTCCAAGAGCGTGGAGTGCCAAAGTGCAGATATGGCTTCCCGATGATGTATGACGGGGTCTGCCCCGCATTGATCTTCCTCTAGCACCACTTTGATAAACCCCCAGCAGGAACTTTACCTCTGCTTCAAAAAGGGATAATGAGAAAACCATTCGGAGAGCAGATTATATGCATGGAGAATTCGATGGGGAGAGAGGATGAGGAAGACCAAACAGGACATACCGGGATGACAGCCGTGGCCTTTCGCTTTGCCAATTCCTTACCATTCTTAATCAACAACCACCTCTCAACACTATTCTTCTTAATTTTATCCGAGTCCCCAATCCCATGCCTATGTGACCCACCTTCCTCTTCCTTGCCACTAGCTCCTGTTCCATTGACCCTCTGCAAGGTATAAAACCTCCTCGTAATCTGTCCATATCCCACCGTCCCAGGTTTCCAACACACAGCAGGACTGGCATCGACCATAGCGATCAGTTGACCCAACTCAACCCTCTCTCTACGTGGCTGCTGGCTCAGATGACTTCGTATCTCGTCTCGGGTTGCTCCAGGGAGATATTCCGTGATTTTGATCTTGACATGGCATAAATCTTTTTCTCGAGCCACGCGTTTTCGTTTCTTCTTATTGGGGTCGGAGGATTTGGCTGTTCCTGCTGGTCGGCCTTTGAGTCTGCAGTCCCAGTAATGTGATATGAAGGGTTTCTGCTTGTATTTCTGCGTAGAGCGGTGCGAGTATACGTTGTCAACGTGTGGGAAGTACATCTGGAAACTGTACAGAAGTAGACGATCAGCGCGTGATTGGGAACGAAATAACTGGGATATCTTACTCGTCCTCCCCGACAACCGTCATGTCGTCTATGTCGAACAGCTTTTGCCTCCATGCTGCCAATTCTGGAGGATCTGGGACCAATCTCAGACCCTCTAAGTGGGCATCCAGTCTATGCTCGTACTGCAGCTGTTCAGGCTGCGTTTTCACGTCGAGCTGCAGTTGGGAGTCCAGATTTTCAACGGTAGCTGGAGCAATTGGCTGATGGTGCTGTCTGGGTAGGGCGTGCTGTTGGACTGGGAGACAGTACTGCGCTTGTTGCTGGCGGTGCTGAATAGGTGCATGTTGAGCATGTTGCCGATGCTGACTCTGTTGCTGTTGCTGTTGCTGAGACAGGTGAGGTAGCGAAGGATGGCGAGCGACTCGGACGTGATGTGATTGCGAAGGGTGGACGGCAAAACTAGGAGAGATCTGGGCGTGTAGCTGCTGCTGCGGTATATAATGCTGTTGTGGATATCCTAGAGTAGGATGGAGAGGCTGATGCGCGGTTACAGCGTGGTAGGTCGGTGTAGGACCGTACTGATGGGGTACAGCGTGGTTTTGTGAAAGTGATTGTGTCGTTTGCAATGAGAGAGTCAGCGGCACGACAGCATTCGAATACTCGCTATGGTAGGGTGTGGGCGGAAGGGTGGTCTGGCCAGCGTCCATAGTTTGGACCTTCTCGCGCCGCTCTGAAGTCCTGCCCTGGCCGCTTTTTGGTTCTGGTTCTGGTTCAACGGTAAAGCTTTGTGATGAGAGTAGGTCAACTAGGAACCATTTGGCAATATCTCGAGAAGCAATAAAGTCTCTGCGTAAGCTATCGGTCCAATTGAGGAGGAAAGTGAGATAATTGAAGCTTCAGATGTTCGGTTGAAGAAGCGTAGCGTCCATTATTTAATTATGTATCTATCGGTCCATATTGCGAACTCTCATATCTCGTAGCCCGACCATCCACGTACAGAGGTATCATCGTAGGGTATCCGCAAACATGCCATTGCAGAAAGAAGAAAAAATCCAATTTGGATCGCAAGGAGTGCTGGCGTACAAACTCCAGGAGGAAACGCAGAAACAATCGAACAAAGTTCAAGATATTGTCCTCGGTAAAGGTGCCCTTTCACTGGCTGGGACCTCTCGCCCAGACGTATCTCTCAGAACAACAGGCCTTGGGCCTTCCTCCCTTCTTCGACTGGTCGGTGACGAAGAACCACTTCCAAATCTCCCCATCTCTTCTGTCCAGTCATCTTCAGAGACCCTCGAACATCTTCTCCACTGCTCTTTCCTAAGCATTCGTGTCCTCTCGTCGTCATCTTCCGCCTCATCGTCAACCAGAGAACCATCCACGCTTTCGTATTCAGGCGGAGTGATCCAGTCGGTCGGGATAAGACATGGCAGGGAAAGTCCAACGCTTGCCGCTCTGTTCAACCATTTCGGGGCCGACCTGCCTGTGAGTTTCTGACACAGATACGAAGTGAAATGGTTGCAATTATTCGTGAGGAGATTGTAGGCCGTTCCAGGAAAGGTCCCCGAGGCTTCTTTTATGACGGCTTCAATTTCAGCATCGCTGCGCACGGTGAAACCTTGCAGGATCTCGAGTCGAAATGTTCCTCCAGGTGGTTCTAACCTTGGCCTGGTTCTTGTTAGCCATTTGTCCGCACCTGGCGCTTTGAAAGACCCTCAGTACCGTGTGTGATAGACGCCAGTTAAGCCTCTCCTATCGTGACCTCCGTATGCGTATTCCCTGTCGCCAACGACAACTCCCGAATGAAGCAAAGATCCTCCTAGCGTCCACAAAATCGAAGAAAGTTTGCCCGGCTGTGGTGTCTGTCAATATGTATTGCTTCAAAAGCGCCTGTCGCACGCAACCTACAGGCAGTAGATCGTATATATTAATCCTGATGTCTGTCTTCCGGGCGCTCAACATGGATCTATGGCTACCCTTCTTGTTCTGAGACCTTTGTTGCGACGGTACGTGTGACGAGTCTGAGTTGGGAGACACGGACGGTCTTCCTGATGAGCTGGATGACTTGGACGATGGCATTGATGGCGGTAAAGAGGGGAGTGGATATGGAAACAGCAGCTTGTCAAATGAGCACAAAGAGCTGTAAAGAAATTATTCAAGAAGCACGTAAGCGTAAAGACAGTGTGGTCTGGGTGTGCAGTCAGTGCAGATAGCCCCGAGACGATATTATTGGATTGCTCTAGTGGTTCTGTGATGGAAATCCGACCCAAGTGCCCGGGTCGTGATCGACCATTCATTACTCGTCACGAAGCGGGCGTGCATGCCAATCACCTCAGCCTCAGCATCCTGAAGAACAACAACCATGGTCCTAACCAAAACAATGTCCTACGGAATTATTGCTCCGTCCGGGAATTTGTCGCCCATCTGCTAGGTCTGCGGGTCGCAGTATCCCACGGCGCGCCGCAACTTCTTCAGCCTCTATACAAACACCGCGTCAGCACGGCCGGGTCGGGTGGGCCGCCCGCTATCAGATCCTGGACGAGATCATTGTGCACGTACGTAGTATGGGGAATAGCGGAACATCAGGATCCACCAAAGAGAACAAGAAAGGAAAGTCGTATCTTCTGTGCTATGTGCATAATGAAACAGACTGTATGGATATCAACCTCAAGAAGACGCCAACGCCGAGTCCAGCCTACAAACTCCAGAAACGCTACAGTCCAAAATGAAGGCAAAGCAAGAGCTTCCCACCCACGTCAAAGGCACAGCAAGGCATCAAATACTGACGTTGCCCATGTCCTCTTGCGACGAAACACCATCATCCCATCCTCGTTTAGCAACGCCCCGACCAGCATCACCGCCTTGCTCCAAGCCCAGTCCTTCACCTTCACCTCGCTCGACCCACTCTGCATGATTCACCTCCTTCCAGATTTTTTGGAAGTAAAGGCGGAGACTGCGCAAGCCACGTAGATAGCCACGGTCAACGCCGGTGGGGAATTGAGGTGGACAGTGTGCACGTGACGATGAATCCTCGGCCGTAACGCAATTTGCGAAGTCGACAAGCCTGATCTTGACCTCTGCTTTCTTCCTCAGCTCTTCCGCAGTTCTGGCGCGTTCATTTTCGTCTCCAGCAACGCATGCTTTGTCAAGCGCAGGAGAGTCGTCGCTCGCGCCGCGGTCATAGAGAATTAAGAAACTGCTGCTGTAGAATCTGTACCCTGGGAGATTTCGAATCATGTTCTCCAGAAGTGCGATCTTTTCAAGTATCATCGGAATGTGTTTAGTAGCGCTCGAATAGCCAATTCCGTCAAAGAAGAACCTGGTCAGTGCATCCTGGAATTCCCTCCCGGCTTTCAGGTCGCGTCCGAAATATTTGTCCTCATACACATAGTCTTGTTGTTTCGAATTCCAGACCTGCATGCCACACACGCGCACTCCAAGCTCAAGGGAAGTGGTTGCGCGACACTTTTGGCGCTGCGAGCGCTGCTTCTTAGCATCCGCTTCCACGCCATATTGACGTGTGCCCATCTTCAAGTCGAGCACACATGGCTTGGACATGCCTGCAGTGAGGTCCTCCAGCAGCAAGAAAAGTTGGACACGTTCATCTTTCTCCACCTGAGCTTGCCTTGGATTGCTAGGGCCCAGAGTGTAATCGGGTTGCTCAGAGACACCTCGCTTAGTAGAAGGGGGCGCAACATCAGTGACAACGTCAGGTTCGGAGGGGGGATGTGCATTCCTTAACTCATGCCGATCCACAGACGGAGACTCCTTAAGTCGAGCAGCTTCCTGCTCCATCTCGAAAACTTCTTCCTCAACATCACCGCCGTACCCTTGCTCTTCTTCATGATACTCGAGGTTAGTTCGCTTGTCGCTGTCGAGGTCCACTGCCCAACGACGAAGGCCTCCGCCAGAGTGACGACGTCGATGTGCACGAGGCTGCTCACCATTCAGCAACGTAGAGCTGTCGGGAACTTGCTCGGTTCGACTGGCAGATCTTGGTAGCTCAGCGCGCATGTCACTGATGGAAGCACTGCGAAGAGACTCTTGTCTTTCAAAGTCCCCTTTGAACAACCGCTTCCGTAGCGAGTCCGGCGCCGTCGATGAGGAGGAATTCATACTAGATACAGTTGAACTGCTGTGGCGTGTCGCTGGCGCAGATCCTGCGAGAGATGGAAGATCCTGTATATGAGCACTTGCGGTCAAGCGATGGCGGTGCTCTTTCCTGTGGTGGCGGTGAATGGGCGGTGCGGAGAACACCTCACGCAGCACTTGTTCTTGAAGTTTGGTATTTACAGTTGTAGCACCCCAACTGGCATGCTGTTTCATTGTAGGTCGTGAGGTACTGGCTTCGCCTCGTTGACTACTCATAGTTTCAGATTGCAACTTGTCCCGACGATGCATCTGCGATAAAAGAGACCCTTCCCTAGCGTTGACCATTGGTGTTGCCGGACGCGACGGTAATCTGAATAAACTTTCGGGAATGATGTGCCGGTTGTTCTCCAAAATCACCTGAGGAGCGGATGTTACTTCCTGAGAATGGCTGACGATGCGAGCTTGAGGAGGAGCCTGCGGTTCACTAGCATTCTCCGAACTGCCAGCTCGACTAAGCTCGGCAGATTTCGACTTGGAGTTTGAGCTTTTGGACTCATGAGAGGGATCGGATTTCGTCTTCTTGCGCTTGGGCTTGCTGTAGGTCACGTTCAAAACACCAATGTATCTGGGTAAAAGTCAGTTCATGGTACGGACAAACGGAGGCAAGGATTCCAGGCTGCGCAGAGCTTTCTTGGTCTCAGCTTGTATAAATCATGGATAGATGGGCATCTTACCTGGGCAGGAAACGGAGCAGCTCGGGATGCTTCCTCTCCACAACCTCATAAAACTCATTCTCTCTGTTGTTGAGCTGCTTGCATACAGCGCGTCTGGAAAATCGATACATGGTGCTGTGACCACCGACCTGATGTCTGTATGGCTTCAGCTCGACGGCACCTAGTGGGGGCCTTGATTGAGGGTCCCTGCGAGGCGTAATGTGCTTGGTGGATTGTTTGGGTGTCGTTCCTGTGTCGTCGTCACTGCTGGAGCCATAATACCTGGAGGACTCGTCGTATGTGTCGTAGTCTGACTCTGAAATAGGTTCGTCTTGAGATGATATGTAGCCGCTGGGTTCATGAAGGGGCTCTGGAATGACTGGCAAGTCACCATGGAAATAATCAGTTTCGCCTTGTGATTGTAATGATATCTCTACTTCATTGGCGCGTTTGGCCTTCTCGGCTTGCCGTTCTTCGGGAGTCGGTAACGGCCCTTCGCCAGTGTCTCCTCGAAGCAAATTGGTGGGTTCTTCCTCTGGGCATGGGGACAGCGAACGCTCCCGCAAGCATTCTGGCTCAGTCACAACTTGCCGGTGAGGAAAGTACAGGGCTGAAGAGATGTGTTCTTTTTCTGATTCTTCGTCGTCATCTGTCGGTGATATCGAGTTGCTGTGATCACTCTCTTGGTGAAGAAATTCCTCTCGCTCTTCTCGCGGGGTCCTAGCCTTAGGAGAGGCATTCCCAAATTTGTCTGCCGTTTTGGAAACCAGACTCTTTGCGAGAAACCTTTCGGAGTCGGAATCTAGGTCGATGTCGTGAAGCAGCCGCAGATCTTGAACAAGGCGAGACGAAGTGCTTTGAGAGTATTCTTGAGAAGCAATGACAGGCGAAGTCCTCGGTCTCAGATCAGGATCGGCAGGCACATCAGGCAACTTTTTGAGAGCCACCGAAGGCTGAGGCCCACCATGCGCGAGAGCTTGATAAACACTAGGAGCCTGGACAGGCACGGATTCAGGTTCAAGGATGGGCGGACGACGAGGCTTGTCGTCATTTGACATGAATTTTGTATCATTTAATACTCTCTCTCTCAAAGACGGCAACTGTCCTGGGTCATCAACTGGAGCATTCTCTCCCTCGGCTTTGACTTTGACTTTCTCGGCCTTCCGTTTCTGTTCTGCAAGGACATCCTTCTCTTTGAAAAGCCCAAGATATTGACTTGATTTTCTGCTTCTAGATGTGGCGCTTGGAGGCTCTATCCGGGGAAGCGTAACCTGTATCTTTTTGTCGACATGGGTGTTGTCGCCGCTGCGACTTCTCTTCAGAGCCAATGCCGGTTCTCCCAGTGTAGCCTTCCCTACTCTCCATGACCGGTATCGAGCCCGTTCCGCTTCGTCAACGTCCTTTGCTTCAAACCCGGTGTTCCGTTGATCATCTAGAGAAAAGTGTTGAGAGTGCATGTCTCGAAGATGGTTGTTGTGCTTGACTTGAGGCATGGCGGGGGGGCCGTCTCGGAGAATACTTGGATAGCGTGATTGCAAGAGCTCGTGAGGTCCGTTCTGGACGCGCGTTCTGTTTTTGGAAGATGGTATGGCAACCCGAGAGCGTGGTGCTCCTTGTGCGGTGCGTGAAGAGTGTCTCCGGGCAGCTGGTATTGGCTCCGTCACCCTTCCAGTTTGTGAGTCGTCCAAGACTGGCGCGTCGTCTTGCCTGTGATTTCCATTGCTATTCTTGTCCGAATCGGGGGTGAGAGTGGGAGAGGAGGGCGGCGACGGCGATGTGTTGTACGTCGTGGCAAAGATGCTTTCCCTCTCAGACAGCTGAGGGAACTTTACAGGCTTCTTCCACAGGCCGTCGAGGGTATGAGGGGCAGTCTTTGATCGGTCGTTGGGCGATAATGGCTTCGGTGTCGGGTCCGGTTGGAGTTGTCGAGCAACGGTCGACTCATTGCTCGTGTCGGTTCCCTGCTGAGCTGGGGACCTCACCTTGCCGGGGGAAAGTGAGGTATTATTGTTGTTCGGCACCGAGGACATGGAACCTGTACCGAACACATTGGACTTCTGGACAGCAAGGCGTGGCTGAACGAGTGGTGTGGGTGATATTCCTCCAGGTTCCGAACAGTCGAGCAAAGGAAGGGACAGGCATACAGCCGGGGCGACTTGTGGTAACTCTAGCAGGCGCAGAAGACACGTCGACGCTGGAACTGGACGCGAGATGAAGGCGTCGGCAAAGCTGCTGGGCCTGGCTGTAGAGGTCGGGTTTGCTCCAATTGATTGCGGAAGTGGGTGGAATGGTGGAATGGCGGACGGTGTTTGGTTGGGTGGAGGGTGCCGGTGGGCGGTGCTGCAGGACCTCGACGATATGATTGGGCACGCCTCCATGGACTTGAGGCAACTCAGGCTCAGGCTCTGCCAGTATGGCAGCAACCAGTAACCACAAAGCGAACTGGCACAGGCACAGACACGGACAAGGACACGGAACACGGGCACGGGTTCCTGGGAACGGCTCCTCCAACGATGTGGCGATCTTCGCAGCCTCCCGGAAGCGGTCACGATACAATATAACAGTGTTCAAGCTGTTTCCATCTCCGTGCTAGTCCGAGATGCTCTCCCCAGCTAAGTATCCTCTGCCTCGCCAGTGTCTGGCCCTGTGCAAAGCTTCGGTTGCCAGTCTCCCATATGCCCAGTAGTGAGTGCCCTTTGCTGGGAACATTGTCCCGAACACAGCATGCCTCCAATCGATACGCACCCTTCGACAACGTGTTCTGGGCTGCGTCTGCAAGACCTTTCCGATCGACCAGGTTGTTGGCATGGAGATGCACTTAGGAGGCCGTTCTTACAACACGTTTCCTCTGACACCGGTACGCCTCAACCATTCAGGGAAGCACCCAGCATGTGCCATTGTTCTTGTCTGTCTACGCTTCCATCTCATACTCGTCCGGCAGCTTCATGTCCCGTTTGCAGAAGGGCCCCTGGTGAAGACTTCCACCAACCCGTGGTTTGTCATACTGCTCCCTATCTCTCCCATCTCCACTAGCAGAGCGTGCTGCGGGCCGCTGGAATTTACTACCCATCATAGCTACCTTGGAAGGGGACATTTTGACATCGTTGCTTTGGCTATGAAATTGCAGGCTTCGTGACGGAAGGATTGTGTACATCAACTCGTTTGACACAGAAGTGGAGGCTTTCAGGAAATCCGACAAGCAGACATCCCTCGGTTTTGATTTGGAACATCTGTCAAATACAAGCCATAATTCTCAGGAAGAAACTCCTTTGCTTCGAAGACCATCACCCACTTTCCTCCCCATTCATCATGGAGAAGTCCTCCTTGTCCCTCGATAGCTATGAAATAATAGAGTCGCCTCCCATATCTCCGTCCCATCCTCCCTTGTTCGCTGGCTTCTCATCCACATCCCCCGCTGCCTCCTCTTTCTCAGCATCGGTTTCTGCCTTTCCCGCTGCCTCCTCTGCTTGCTTCCCTTCCGCCTTCCCCTCCACTCCCTTCTTCGCTGCTGCATCCTCCTTTGCCTTCTTCTTCTTCTCCTCGTCCATCTCCTCCTCGTCCGTCCTCTCCTCTCCCGCCTCCTCTCCTCCTGCCATCTTCATTTCTTTCTCCTTCGCCTTCCCCGCTTGCTCCTCCGCCTCTCGCGCCGCCTTTCTCTTCTTCATCCTACGGCGTGCCCCTTTCGAGTTGGCTGGTGCCTGCTTCGCAGTAGATGCGGATGTCGCTGGTGTTGCGTGAGTAGCAATTGTTGAAGCTGTGGTAGTCATTGTTGTGGGAGGGGTTATTGTAATCGTTGCAGGCGGTGCTGTATCTGTCGCACCATCATCATCTCGAGACGTAAAAAAACCTGGCAGCAACGGTGGAGATGAATTCCTCCTCGTCGAACGCGTGCCTGTACCTGGAAGCGACGGTGGCGCTGAACTTGGCCAGGCCAGATACCTGACCGGCATCGTAGGAGCAACTAGAGACCCCTTAGTATCAGAGGGAGGGATATCGAACATAGTTTCGATCGTCGAACTTGTTGGTTTCTGTTTCTCGAAACCAGCAAGGCGAGCCATCAGAGCTTTGTTCTCCGCTTCAAGAGTCTTGACACGGGTTTGATGCTCCGATTTGAGAGTATCGAGACGAGCTGTATTCTCCTTCTTTTGGGTCATGAGGCGAGTTTGGTGGTTTGATTTGAGAGAGGAGAGAGCGGCCTGGTTGCCCAATGTGAGAGAGGTGAGAGCAGCTTCATTCTCCGACTTGATGGATTCGAGAGCAGCTTGATAGTCTGACTTGAGTGTCTCCAGAGCGCTTTTGTTCTCCCATTCAAGGTTTCTGATTCGAGCGCTATTCTCCGACCTGAGAGTACCAATATAGTCGTGGAGCCGATCGATATCTTCATTCAATTTATCGACGGTCGCAGCCTCGCCTTTTTTCGCTTTCAGGATACCCTCATCGTAATGCCTTTGGCTCAAGTTGAGCTGCTTGTCAAGCTCGAACCGCCATTGCGCGGTTTCCTTGTCAAGGTCCGCCCGGCTGCTCTTGATTTCATCCTCAAAATTGACTTCCAACTCAGCCTTTTCGGCCTTCTCCTTTGCAAGTTCTGCTTCCAAACTCTGAACTGCCTTTTTCAAGTCTTGCTGTTCATCGATCAAGTCTAGGAAAGCTTTCTGATTTCCGTCCTCCCTCTTCACCCACTCATCGATTACCTGCTTCCCCTCCTTGACCTCGTTCTGAAGACGCTTGATTTCCCCACCATGAGACCATTTGTCCCAAGAGGTCGGATGGCGGTTTTTCCAGACCTCATCAATGCTCCTTGGAGGACCAAAAATGCGTAACAATTCTCTTGACATGACAAACAGCAGGACCAAGGTCGGGATTGAGCTATGCCATCCGAGCTCTGGATCCTTAAATAAGAATGGCCATAGCAGGGAATAAAGACCTGTAACCTGCGAGTAATTTACCGTCCAGGTGAGGATGGCCAGGGTGCAGGCAGATGCAGAGCTGACTGCGGCTTGCTGATACGCGATATAGCCAAGTTCGTAGCATTCGAGCCAGCTCTTCGGGACTGCTTGGTGAGTCCTTTCCAAGGCGTCATTGATGCAGTACAGGTAGCTGTAAGGTGTTTGAAAGAAGCCTGCGATGAAACCAGGGAGAGTTAACAGGGTGTAAAAGGGAAGGGTTAGAGAGTTCAGCAACAGAGACCCTATCTTATCAACGCAGCGATTTGCAAAATCGCCAAGGCAGATGACGCTTCTCTGAAGACAAGGAGAGCAATATATGAGCAGACCCAGCAAGACCAGAACGAAAGCCTGAGGATCCTCTTTGACACCAGAGGCAGCGGTTTTATAACGCATCCCAAGGAAAAGTAATGTTTTCGCAAGGATGTCACCCATACAATCGAAGAACCGTTCGAAGCTGCCTTGTATGATGGGAAGGACGTTCGGGCCAATGCATCTGGATATCCACTGTTCAGCGAAGGAAAATGGCCCTGTGCTCTTGGGGGTAAATATGAATGAGTTGGTCGCCACTGGGAAGGCTGGAGGAGTTAAGAGAGTGGTAAGTTTGTCGTTGGAGATAAGCAAGACATGGTCTGGTTCGGGCAACATGGGCAGCTCAGGAAACGTAGGGTTGGCTGAAGAGGGAATTGCGAAGGTGTTATTGAACAACGAAGTGGCGTCGTTGCTTGTATTGTCGTGAGCCTGTGGCGCATTTTCAGCCATGTTCAAGGCAGTGAAAACGGTTACGAATCCAGTCAAGAAGGCTGCGGCGAAATGCCGCACCATCGCCATCTTGAATTTGCCGTGATCGAGTCGTGAGCTCCGAGTTGCACAAGAGCTTGCGACCGATGTTAGAGCTCAAGTGATCTTTTGTTGCGAGTCTGGGGGTATCAACGAGGGGCAGGTTAGAAGGTAGTGCTTTGGCTGAGCTGAAAACAAAGAGATTATTTGGACTACAAACAAGCAGAACAAATACTGTTCAATCACCGAGAAGATGTGAAGGCACGGGCAGTTTGCCAGGTTATCGTATTGTCTTGTCGGGTCAACACGCTAAACAATAGAGTCAGTCAATAAGCTGACAATAGATTAAGACATTGTCGTTACAACCTGAATTGAGCCACACGTGTGAAGGATCTGCCATGCTTTATCGCTGCCTTAATCAACCTTCACTGTCGTTCTCGTCGTTATCCTAGGGTGGCAAAGATTTGATGTCTGGTCAGCTCCGATACCAAAGGACCTTCGAAGATGCTGCTGCTGTCAAGAAAACAGGTCCATCGTAACGTATGTCGCCACGATTAGACCTGCTGGGAGGGCAATTTAATGCCAGGAGCCACTGAGAGAAGATATGAGTCGAGGCTCAGACCGCAGATTCCATTGTCGGTAGTTGGGATATCTTTAGATGTGGAGATCAGACAGTGAGTTCGTAACCGGCCAGCCATTTCATCCTCGTGGAAACACAGAGAAAGCAAAACTTCTAAATTCGTATCCATATCCAAGAGAAAAACAGTCCCAGGGTATTCTGTCAACAGCCATCCTCCATGAGCCATCATGGCCATCATAAAAATAACTCCGTCAATGCTTCGCTATGCGCGCAATGTAAAAAGTCTCCCATCCTGATCGAGAGCTGGTATCGAAAGACATCCATGTTGAATCTTCTTTGAAGAGTCTCCTCAAAGCTCAAGCGATGCAATAGTTTCTGCAATCGGAACTTGTTGTTTTCCAAATTGTTCCTTGACGTCTGTCGGGTTCATGGTATTGACAAATGCGCGTCGCACAAAGGCGTACCAGACTTTGTTCAAATGATTGCGGTCTTTCTTTTTCCTCTTCTTCTTTCTATGCCCACTTGCATGCTCATCGTCTTCCTCTTCTGCTAGACCGTTGGCAAGCTGGTCGGGGACATCGCCTTCTGTAGCAACGCTTTTCCCACCTGTCTTCGACTTGGCAATCTTTTGAGCCAAATGTAGATAACTTCTCAACGTCAAGTCTTTGAGGCCAAAGATTTTATCCGAGAACGTATCGTACTCGACTTCAAATTTGAACTTCTTCGGATTTGGCTTTCCCCTCTTGACCTTTCCGTGGTGGTGACCTTCCTTCCATCTGTCGAGGCCGACCGAGACCTCATCTTCCGAAGAAGTTTCTCCCAAAAAGTCGTTGTTGATGTACGTCAGGTTCGCAAAGTACTGTGTGTAGCCTAGCCATGACAGACTCTGCGGCGAATATGCCGGCCCTGGAGGAGAAGATTTTGACGGTGGTTGTGGCACTGTGAACTTGTGCTTCTTTTGTTTCTTCTTCTTGTTTTTCCTTTCTGCATCCACCACTTGGGTGTAAGAGGAAAGGGGTGTATCAGCCCACACCAGCTCTGTATCCTTCAAAGTATTGTATCGTGGAGTGGCATCTGCCGTGTTCAGTCCAGTCACATCATATTCAAATACCCTAAGAGTTGGGAAGTAATTAGGGACCACACTCGGAGACACAAACGACATACTGTATCGCTCCGCGTATTCGCCGCCGATCTTGTCAAGTCCACTGTTGCCCTTTTTTTTCTTTGACTTGTTCGAGATTGAAAAGGGAGACAGAAAATAGTCGGACCAGGACTGGGCTGGTTCGCCATCAGCAATTTGAAGGCTGCTGCCGATAGCTGGTATTTTTGCGAAGAGATGTCGAAGATCCACAAGGTAATCAGTAGCACTGGCGATGGAGAGCTCAGCATCGCCTCGCCCCTTTTCCGTGCCTTCTGCAAGTACGAATCCGTCGCGAATGTGTTTCTTGACATCCTTGAAGTCCTGCAGCATGAAGTGGTCTATATTCATGTGGCCGTAAATTGAGCCGACAATGACGTCCCTGTATTGCTGCATCCAAAGCGTATATTTCTGCCAACAAGTCTCATCCCAGCTAGCCTTGCTGTCGACACGAGCCGGAGGCACATGACCAGTCAAGATGGCTTTCATGCCACGCTCGCGCAATATCTGGAGCTGTATACGCAGCCATTCGAACTGTTCAAAGCCGGGCTCTGATTTGACAGCGCAGCCATCGACCGCGGAGTTTGAATCGAAGAAATATAGGGTATTGATGCTGAAGACGGCCAGCTCATTGCGAATGGCCTCGACGTAGAACCAGCCGCCACTTTGAAATGCATGCCTTTGCTCTTCCGGGATGAACTGCCGCCAAATGTCCAAGTATCTCTTCGTCCACCTATTAGGACCCTCTGTGAAGATATTGTGCGGGAGGATGTCGTTGTTGCCAAAGGTCGGTATGATGGGGATGATGAAATCGTTGGTAGGATCGTCATCGTGGCGGTCGTCGCTCTTGCCGAAAACCTCCCTAAATTTTTCCACCACGAGCTGATTCTGTTCCACGACCTGGCGTTCGCTTCGGGGTATTTTCTCGTCATTGTCATGCCTTGCCGAGTCCCCTGTCCATATGACGAAATCTATTTCGTCCCTTAGGTTCTCCTTGATCCACGTGAAGGTAGCGTTGAGAAGGGTTATCGGAGAGTCGCAATCTGAGGTCTCGGCTCCGTAGAACCCGGCAGGGCCATGTCCTCGATGGCATGCGCCGTCTCCAGACGTCGACGAGTAGGTCTTGTAGAAGGGGTCGGGATGAATGTCTGCGGCGGGCCGTCATCAGTATATTGTTGGTCTGGCGAGGCGGCTGACATACCGGTGATATGCAAGAACCTGCCAGTCAAATTGCGCCTTGGTTCGGGATGATTGCTGGATAATGTCTGGGACGTGGAGGTGGAAGCGCCGTGCAGCTGCGGGAGGGCTAGAGCCAGACGCAGATGGGTAGCAAAGAGTACGTGTAGCAGCAACGACTGCAGCGCTGTGTAATGCCCTGTCCTCATGTCGTGCGGATTATCGGATGATGGGATGAACAGCGACGTTCATCCCCAGTACTTGTAATAACATCTGCTGGTAGGTCTTGGAAGTGCGGAAGAGGCGTCGGCGTCCTTGTAGGGCCCGAGGCTGAGGGTGCAGGTGGGCGAATGGAGAGAGCCAATGGGTGCAGTGGGAGCATACACGAGGAATACTTGACGGCTGGCTTCGTCCACTTGGACATGCCACGCGGACTACTACTACTACTACTACTAGACGTGGTGGCAGGCCAGACTCCCTCCCCGAGTCCGCGTCGTCAATTCGACTTCCAGCGTGTACTGTCGTCTGCCACCTGCAGGCCGGCCTTCAGTATGTAGCTATCTTACAGTATCAGGTGCCCCCTTCACAAATGCAAGACATCAGGAACAAAGTGAGATTCTCGTCATCTGCCAGCATGCCGCCCGACGCGTGAATAGTAGTATCCATACCTGCACACCGCTACCGCTTAGTCACAAGACGACGACCACCCACGGCTTATCCCAGCCTGGCTGCCTGAGGACCAGCACATTACCGAGGCACCGCCACCGCCCAACCATGGCGTCAGCCTTGCCCAGGAAAGAATAGGGTGTTAAACTGTATTACGTAGTGGATCTCAATATTGAAGGGTAAAGTATTATATTATAGGTTATATATACCCTATATAAGTTATATATAATCCTCAAGTTATATAATCCCCTATAAGTACCAAGTTTATATACCGTAACTTAATACTTCTCCTTAGGAGATTATATAACTAAG
Organism: Venturia effusa; assembly: GCA_007735645.1. Taxonomy (NCBI): domain Eukaryota; kingdom Fungi; phylum Ascomycota; class Dothideomycetes; order Venturiales; family Venturiaceae; genus Venturia; species Venturia effusa. The sequence goes on from CP042195.1 coordinate 2,020,701, forward strand.
GAGCTACTAGGATTTACGACGCTAGTAACTATAAAAAGGCTATTCTATAAAAATATAATATACTAACTCCTATTTATAATTTAGGTACCTTCTCTTCCTACTCTCTATCCTTATACTCTATTATATCTTCCTCTATAACCTTATTATATATTCTAGCTTAGTAAGTCTAATCTTCTTCTTCTCCGTCTCGTTAAGACTCCTTCTATACCCTCTATCTATATTCTTCCTTTATCCCTTATATAGCTCTCTCTAGTTCGATAGGCCGGCGGCGGGCCGGCTAGAGATAGGGCTATATCTACCTATATCCTCTCTAGTATAGTTACTAATAACGTACCTTATTATATATCTCTTAGTTATCCATTCGTAGGGGCTTAAATCTATTATATAGGGCGCCTTAATAGTTAAGTACTATATAGAGTCTAGCTTCGAATTAGAGTATTAGTAACTTATTCTTCTCTTTTGCTTTCGGTTAGTAGGGTAAGTTACCTTTCCCTTAGGGCCTCTCTTAGGTTAAGTAGCCTAATTAGATCTTATTTAATAGTTAGCTCTATTAGGGGTATTATTATTATCTATCCTCTATTTCTTATTATTGCGGGGGTACTACCGTTTATTAATATATAGATATATATAGTTATATCCCCGTCTATAGGCGTATACTACTTCGCGGCCGCGTATTCTAGGTTATTTAGTCTAATCTTTAGTACGAAAGTTATTAGGTTAATAGTAATATATCTATTTATAAAGTTTCTTAGTTATATAAATAGTATATCTACTTTTATAAGCGTTATAAGCCGTCTAATCTCTTAGGAGTTAAATTAGTAAGTATTCCTTATCGCTATATATAACTTCTATCCCTTTATTAGTTCCCTTAGATCTAGAGGTAAAGGGTTTATAAGTACCCGATCGTTCTAGAGTATTCTTCTATAGTCGATAAGTACTTATCGAGCGCTATCGTTAGCCTAAAGGAGCGCCTACTCGATTATATATACGGGCCCTACCTAGTCTTCTATTAATATTAGAGTATCGCGTTCTATATAGCTTAAGGATAGAAATTACTATAATACCCTTACTAACTATATAAAGCCTTCCTATAGTCGATCGGTAGTTAGTAGGCTAGGTACGCCCGCTACTACCCTCTAATAATTTAATACTCTAATAAGCTATTCTCTATAGAATATATACCGGTAGATATTATAGTATAGTAATAGGTTTACCCTTAGGTATTGCGAGGAGGTAGCTAGATATCTTATTAGCGTTATATATAAAACTTAGGGGATCTCTCTATTTTCTAGCGTCGATAGACGCGGGTTTCTAGATAATTTAGCTATTATATTTATTATATAAAGTTACCTTTCGGCGTATGCTTCGTTAAGTTAAGTTTAGTAATAGTTAAGGTAGAGTCCTCTAGTTAGTTTATACTTATTAACTAGGAGGAGGATTTAAGGACCCCCCTTAATTCTTATCTATATCTATATATATAGCCTTTTATTATAAGTTCTCTAATTATCTAGCTAGGCTTACCTTTTCCCCTAGCCTTTATTACTAACTCCTATAGCCTTTTAGATAATATTTCTATTATATTAACGAGATACTTAAAGCGTTCTAGGCCTAACGCTTTTATTCTAATATCTACTAGGTAGAGTTAGATACTTATCTACGTAAGAATAACCTCTCCCGTCTTAATAGCTACTCGGCTATTATAGTACTTAATACGGATATATTTCGTCTTAGAGTTTCCTTAACTATTTATAGTAAGATCTTTTACTAAGCAATTATCCGTTCGAATATTAATAGAACGGTTAGATATATCGATATTAAAGTACTTAAGAAGTCTCCTAAGCTATATTGCCTCTATAACTATATATAAGATAGTAATATACTTAGCTTTATATATTAAGAGGGCGATTACGGACTATTTCTTACTCTACTATAATATTAGGGATCCTCCAAATATAAAGAGATAGTAGCTAGTTAATTTACTATCGTTCCTATTATCTACCTAGTCTATATTAGTATAGGCTACTAGTTCTTCCGTACTATTATAGTGAAGCCTATACTTAAGGGTTTCTATAAGATAGTAAAAGACTCTTTTAACGTATTTCTAGTATACTTTAGTTAGGTTTAATATAAATCTTATAAGCTTATAGACTAAGTAGTATAGATCTAGGCGTATTCTAAGTATTAAGAATATTAGTAAACTAATAGCTAATTAGTATCTTATCTTCTTCTCTTATATTATAGTAAAATTAGTAGGTACTTTCTTAATATCTACCCCTTCTACTATTAGGGTTTCTACTTTCTTTATCTCTAAGGAATTAGTAAACCTAAACTTCTTAAGAATATCTTTAATATATATCTTCTAGCTAAGTCGGAACCCTTTTTTAGTACGTTTAACTTTAATACCTAGGAAGAATTTCGCTTCCCCTAGGTCGACTATTTTAAACTTAGAGGAGAGTTTCTTCTTTACTTAGTTAATCTTTACTATAGACTTACTAAATAGTAGGATATTATCTACGTAGATAGCGAGTATTAGGCTATCTCTCTAGAAATATACTAAGTCTTCTAGGAGCGCGGTAAATCCTATTTTCTTAAGTACCGTAGTTAGTATTTAGAACTAGATTCGAGGCGCCTATTTTAAGCCGTATAGAGCCTTAATAACCTTCTATAGTTTTTCTTTTAGTTTAAACCCCTCTAGAGAATATATATATATATTAGAGGGTCTAACTTTCTATATAGAAAGGCGGTCTTAATATCTATCTAGTAAACGTACTAGCCCCTTATGGCAGCGAGTAAGAATAGGATTTTATATATTATTAGGCGGACGATACCTATAAAGGTTTCGGTATAGTCTATTCCGTATCTCTATTTATAGCCTTTAGCTATAAATCGCGCTTTATACCGTAGTATCTCTCTATTAGTACCCTACTTAATAGTAAAGACCTAGTAACCGTCTACGTATTCTTTTATAATCTTGTTACTCTAGTCTATTATCTTATAGATATTATATTTTAGTAGTTAGTTAAGTTTAGAAGTTATTACCTGCTTCTATTACGGCTAGTAGGGGGATACCCTAGCCTATTTATAGGTCTTTAGGACGTTCTCGTCTACTATAAGAATTGATTTTTCTAGAATGACGCTTAGGTTGTTAGCAATTACTATAGTTATAGTATATATATAGTAAACTAGGACGTATAACTACGTAACTATTAGAGGTACTATTATAATATTACCCTCTATTTCTAGAAGCTCGTCTATTCTTTATAGAACTATTACCTATTTCTCTTCTAGGATTAATTTCTTAACTAAGGCTGCGTGGATTCTAGTATCTATTAGATCGTATATAGTTTTTTAGACGGGTAGCGTAAGGTTCTCTTTTCTTTATACGGTAGGTTGTCTTAGGCCGTATATAGTTTAGGGACTAAGTTTAGGTTATTTATTAAAATTCTCCTCCTTAAACTAGACTTAAGTTAGAGTCTTGTATAGAGGGGGGAGTATTTAGATTTAGCTACGTTTAATAGTATATAATTATATAGAGGGCTAGATTGCTATAGATAGAATACTACCTTAATCTATCTAGATCTAGCTACCTTATTAGATATAGGGATTATATATATATATAGTCGATTATAAGTCCGCTTATAATTAAGAATTAAGTATTATATTACTTAATAACTAGACTAGTCCTTTATCTTCCCTTATTTCTTTACTTCTATTTTTCCTTATCTTATTTTATTGGTGCTATTAGTTAACTACCTATTATTTCTATAGGATATTGGTTGATACTAATACTAATTAGTAGTTAGACTTAATTTAACTATAGATTTGTAAGGTTTCGCTATTAAATAAGGCGGTTATAACTGTATCTCCTAAGTTTTAGACGGATACTTACCTAAAATAGTCTAATAATCGTATTTCTACTACTATATACTTAAACCCCGACCCTACCGTTTATCGATAGTATCGAACGACTACGTTAAGTAAACTTATAGCCCTAGGAATAACGAATTTCTATTGAGAATCCTTATAGATTATTAAGATCTAGAAACTATAATATAGCTAGAGAAGACGAGTAATAGAAATTAACCCTAAGCGTTATAACTACTAAAAGTACGAAAAGCTCCTAAGTATAACTTAAGGGACAACTCTTCTTTACTAATAAGAAGTATCTTAAGTTATCTTTATTCCTTAGTCCGATAATAACTAACGAAGAGCTTAATAGCTATATCGTATACTAAGCGTATCTATACGTATTAGTAAGTTTACTTAACAAACTCTCGAAGTACTTTTACGAAGACTTTCGTAATTAGAATACTACTACGTAGTAGAAAGTTAATAAGGAACGACTAAGAGCGCTAAAATCGGTTTTAGGAGATACTCTTCTAGCTATAATATAAAAAGGAACCCCTATAGAGCTATAATTAGCTAACGGTATTTAGGTAATTATATCGACTTACTAGTTAAACGAACTTATAGATACTATATCTATAGGTTATCCTAAGATCCTGCCTATAACCCTAACTCTAGACCGAAAATAACCTACTACCTAGAAGCTTTAGTATATATAACTAGAGTCTAGTAACTTAAGACGATTTTAAACTAACGTTACTTAAGGAAAAGATAAATAACCTATTAATAATTAGCGTTATAGAGTACTACTATTAATAGTTTAGTAAGAACTAGAGGAAATACTAGCCTAGTAATAACCTTAGTAGCCTATATAGTAACTAGAATAACCTAGATCGAGACTCGAAGATATTTTTCGGAACTTTATTAATAGCTAAACTAACTTATAAGATCTATAAATAGTAGTTATACGAAGATTAACCAACCTTAATAAGTTATATACCAACGATATAAAATACGGTAGAGAGGAGGACAACGTGCTTAAAACTAAGCTTAGGGTCTTCGTTAAAAATATAGGAAAATACGAAATATTCGACGGAAAAGAAATTATTAATATATTTCTAATAATACTAAAAGGAAAGGCTAGAGACTTTTACTATAACAAGATAATAGTAAACCGACCTACTAGATAGATCTAAGGTTTTAAGTAACTACTACGGTTCTTTAAGACTCCCGAAAGACGCTAAAGATAAAGTTCGCTAGGAAAGTTAATTCTAGAGTATCTAGAACTATTTATTAATTAGTTAAATAAGCTATAAAGAAACCTCGACAGGTCTTAGGTAGAAGTATACAAATACTTACTCCTAGGCTATAAAGGTATTCGAGAATACTAATATACCTTATTTACTCCTATAAGTACGTATTAAGGCTTATACGATTAATTACGGAATTCTATTATAATAATTACGGTAGAAGGATATATAGTACGCTTCTAAATATTAGCATAGAGCTAATAAGCGTTTATTCTCGACGAGGAGAATAGTTAAACTAACTTATAAATTATAGAATACGAAAATAACGATAATAAAGCGTACTATACTAATAGAACTTATTAGAAGAACTCCTTTTCTAGAGGTAGAGGAAGAGGTATAAGACGTATAATAGGATACCTAAATAGAGGATAATCTTCTTAAGGAAGAGGAGGAAGGTTTTAACTAAGAAAAATATGTTAGAAATACTATATATATAGTAAATAGGGCTATTAGTCCGTTTACTATACCCTAAAAGAGCGAAAGGCTGGTATTAAACGATTTAAAGCCTCCTAACTATTATACTATACTATAGAGGAGATTATTAAGGCCTATATAGTTATAGTTAACTTCTAGGAAGGTACTAATAATATATAGGATAAATTAGCTAGAGAAGAGGTATATTTTCTCTTTTAGGAGGAAGAAAATAACGAAGGCTTCTTTATAGTCGCCTAATAGCTATCCGATAATACTACTATATATTTCCTCGCTTCGAAAAGGCTAGTAAACTAACTTATATATATTATACTAGAGATATTTTAACTTTATTATCGGTACTCGGACTAGGTATTTTACGGTATCCTACCTAATATAAGAGTATTAGGGATCTCTATAGTAGGAGAAGGCTAATTCCGAGTATTACAAGTTTACTTACTACTTAATTTAGATTAATCTACCGCGGGATAATATAATATTCTATTTAGTAAGGGTTCTATATTAAGCCTCGGAACTACTACGGTACTAATACCGTTCGAAACTTATAAATTCTACGTAGTACCGGCTAATATACCGTTCCTTATATATATTAGAGATATAGATCGCCTTAGAATCTATCTTAATAATATTCGGAACTAACTAGTCTAGGGTAATAAGTACTTTCCTATTACTAGAAAGTATAGTTATCTATAGATTAAATTACTAGTTCTTAAGTAAATTATAGATATCCCGTATATATAAGATAGTTTAATAACTAATTCGACTTACTTAGCTACGTTATTAAACGGTTCTAACTAACGGTTAGTCCGTTATAATACCCCGGAACTATAAAGTACCCGATTTTTAACCCCTTACTAGCTAAAAGAGGCTACTAATAATATACTATTATTTACCTTCCTTTAATTATTCTTTTTAGACCTAGATAAATATTAATTAAGGTAAATTTATCGACGTTTTAGATATCCTTTAGCTTAACGTCTATTAATAATCCTTACTAGGGTAGGATTAAATAATATTGATACTAACGTTATTTAATTAATTACGTTAATTTATAAGTTCTACTAGATAAATATAAAGGCTCTAATACGGTTCAAATTTAGTTTGAAAGATAACCTTATTTTTAATTTAGAGATTATTATAGAGATCTTCTTTTTAGAAGGAAAACTAGTACTATATATTATAGATATAGTAACTATATTTTAAGCTACTAGGTTTCTTAAAGGAATAACTACTAACGAGGTCTAGAAATACGTCCGGATAATCTAGATTAATACCTATTCAGGCCCTCTAGATATAATTATTAGAAATACTAGTATAAACTTTACGGCTTATAAATTTAATTAGGAGGCAAGTTCTCTTAATGAATACGTTAAAGAGATACTAGTTAAGGCCTATTATAGTATTAGAAAGGCTAAAAGATACTATACTATCCTTAGAAGATACTACTTAATTTTTAAGAATAAGTTATCTTTAGAAAATAGTAAAACCCTTCTCTTGTATACTATAAAAGCTATTAAAGATATAGTAGGGCTAAATAGACTTATTTCTATACTTCTCGTTTTTAGGGTATACCCTAAGATTATAGATTCTTACCCTCCTAGCCGTATAATTCTTTAAAGAGTAACTATAGTTAAAAAGATAGTAAAAGAGCTTAGGAAGATATAAGTAAAGGAGTAAGTAGTATCCGCCCTATTATAACGGAATAGTCCTACACCAATTTCACTATATTCTATACTAATTAGGTTAGAGGTATTAGTATAGAGAGAGCCTAGCTATAAGGACTAGCTTAACCGTAGTATAAGGAACGCCTATATATAGTATATATTACGCTATATATAGGTATAGAAGATACTTATAATTCTCTACTAGGAGAATTATCTCTCTTTAGCTATTAGTCTTACTATAATACTATCTTTTACTATATTTACCTTTTATCTATTATTATAGTTCTAATAGCTCTTAACTTAGTATAGATCTAGTAAAAGATAACTTCTAATCTAAAACCCTCAAGGTCTACGGGTAGTACTAGCTAGATACCTATATCGAACTCGAAGGCTCTAGATATATAAGGCGGGAGTAATATATCTATAGAAGAGGAGGATAATCTAGACGCCTCCGAGTAGGCTATAGACGCTACGCTAGATAAGGCGAGGCGTACTATAGCCCTTAGGGGGAAGTAGGTTAAACTAGTAAGGCTAATAGCTTAGATAGAAGACCTTAATAATACGCTAAGTTCCCCTATAGCGTAAGACTTAAGCGCTACGCCTACGCTAACTAATATCTAACCTAGTAAAGAGCTATAACCTGAAAAGTTATAATTATATAAAGGGAAAAGTATACGCTCTTATCGTAAGTAGATACGTAGTACGGAGAATACGTTCCGTCTTACGCCTAATACTTTCTGAAGTAAAATCTCTAAAATTATATACGTACTTAGGGTCCCTAAGGGGTCGGGTCGGGTCGGGTTTTAGAGGTACCCCCCCGACCTGCCGCGGGGTAGAAATAGGGGGCGGGTTTTAGGTCGGGGAAGTTGGGTTTTTTAAGTTATATGTTTTAATACTTAACCTAGGTATTATTAAGATCTAAATAGCTAGAATTATAGAGAAATATCTATTCTATAAGTCTATAAGGTTATATAATATAAGATACCTATAGGTTGTCCGTAATTAATAAAACTATACTATAAAGTTACGTTTTTTAGCTAAGAACCCGCCCCAATTAATTAGGTCGGGTTCTAGCGGGTTTAGAGTTAGGGCGGGGGGTCCTAGGGACCCCTATACCCGACCCGAATACCCCCCCCGACCCCCCCTACCTCTAAGGGGTTAGGGGATCCCCCGACCCCTTAGGGACCCTATACGTACTCTAGTTTATAAAGGGTACCCCCTATATCTTCTAGATAGAGAAGGAGTCTACCCTAGAAAAGGACTAAGTTACTTAGGAGTACTTTAAGACTTTCCTACTTAACTTAATTAAGAACCTAGAGAATCGCTAGCTAGACGTAATATAGCTATATATAGATAGTAAGTAAAGCGTAGAGTAGTCTATAGTATCTTTTAACTCCTACTTAATAAGTCTTAAGTCCTAGATCGAAGAGCCCTATACTACGATCTAGCTACGAAACTACCTCTAGTATAAGCTACGCCCTAATATAAGGTTAATACTTTCTAACTATTAAGATATCCCTAAAACTCGAGACGTAATCGTAGCGCTAGCTATACGCTTAGAGACGAATAAGCGCCGAGTAATAAACTCTCGTACCTTAGAGAGAGATTCTAAGCGTAGGAATACCTAGAATAACCGTATATCTATAAGTAAGGGGTAATATTAAGTATTATAAGGGGGTAGTAGGCTCTCTAATACTAACTCTACCCCTATATAGCCTAGGAAAGAGAAGGATCTCTCCTCTATCTAATACTACAACTATAGAGAATACGGTTACTACGCTAATAAGTACCCTAAGCCCTAAAAGCTAAAGAAGGTTATAGAGATTATAGCTAATTAATACTACGATCTAATAGGAAACGAGTCGGCGTCGTCCTAGCTACGTAGATAACGCGCGCTAAAGTCGTAGAGTTATCTATTTACGAGGCTTCTAGGAAAAACTAGAAAGAGTTTAGGGTCTTATTAAGTATACGTAGCGAGAATCTAATACGTACGGGTATCGTACCCTCCTTACGTACCTAAGATACTATAGTAAAAAAGTTAATTACTATCCTTTCTACCCTAAAAGAGGACTAATCCGAGTACGATATTACTACTACGCTAGACTTAGGCACCGAGGTCAACGTTATTAGTCCTCCTCTAGCCCTAGAAATAGATCTAATCCTTATAGATATTCTAGCGCCTTCTATAAGTTAGGGAGCTAGTAATAGTACGAGTTACTAAGGAGCCTATAAAGGCGTATAGAAGGCTACTAACTTCTTAGGAGTTATAAGATAAGTAGAAGTAGAATTTTATACTCTAGATAGAAAGGGTTCTAACTACCTCTTAGGGATACTAGCTTTATTAGATATAAGAATCGAGCTCGACCTAGAAGTAAGGCGGTAGCGTTTTAAGAGTACTAATACTTAAGTCCGCCTTATCTCGGCGGAAGAACTAGTAAGTAAAAATCCTATAAATATTTTTAAGCTAAGAAGTAAGGATATTACTCCTATTCTAAGCGTAGATAAATTCGAGTAGGATACTCTACCTATCTAACTACCTCTTAAGTTCTAGGACTTTAATTCTATCTTCGACGACTATAAGGCTATAAGTATACTAGCCGTAGAGGGCGTAGAGTATACTATCGAAACTATAGTAGATCCGCCGTTTAGGAAGATATATAACCTCTTAGTAAAGGAGCTAGGGATCCTTAGGTAATATATTAATAACGTAAGTACGAGTAGCTAGATCCGTCTATTAACTAGTCTAGTAGGAGTAGGTATCCTATTTATCCCTAAGAAGGGAGGCGAGCTATACTTATACGTCGACTACCGTAGGCTAAATAAGGTAACTATTAAGAACTAGTATACGCTCTCTCTTATCTCTAAACTCCTAGACCGCCTATAGGGCGCTAAGTACTATATAAAGTTAGATATAAAGAATATATATTATCGTATCCGTATTCGGCTAGGCGATGAGTAGAAGATAGCGTTCCGTACCTACTACGGGTACTATAAATACTTAGTTATATCTTTTAGACTTACTAATATATCTACTACCTTCTAGGCCTATATTAACAAAGCCCTAAGTAGACTAGTAGATTCTATATATATAGTATACCTTAATAATATGCTTATCTACTCCGCTAGCTATACTATCTATATAGAGTATATACGTAAAGTCCTAGGTCGCCTTAAGTAGTTCGGCTTATACGTTAATCTAAAGAAGTATAAGTTCTTCTCCTAAGAAGTAGAGTTCCTAGGTTATATTATTAATACGTAGGGTATACGTATAGACCCTAAGCGTATCTTAAGTATTATAGAATAGCCTAAACCTAAGACTTATACTAAAGTATAGACCTTCCTAGGATTCTATAACTTCTACCGTAGGTTTATCGTAAGGTACTCGCGTATTATAGTACCGCTTATAGTACTATTTAAAGAATCTAAAAATAGGAAGTAGACTAGTCCCTTTCTTTAGCCTACTAATATAAAGGATACTTTCCTTACGCTAAAGAAAGCGTTTACGTAAGCGCCCCTCCTACGCTATTTTAACCCTAAACTAAGGATTAGAGTAGAGACTAACGCCTCTAGCGTAGCGGTTACGGCTATTCTAACCTAAGTATAGGATAGTAGCTAATAGTACCCTATTGCTTTCTAGTCGCGTAAACTTCTTCCTATAGAGTAGAACTATAAAATATATAAGTAGAAACTACTTGCTATTATCGTAGTCTTTTCGTACTAGCGGTATTATCTTAAAGAAAGCTACTACCCTATTAAGATTCTTATAGACTATAATAATCTTATAGGCTTCGTAGAGTTATAGTAGCTAAATAGCTAGTAAGCCCGCTAGACTATACTACTTTTAGTATATAATTTTATTATTATATATAGAGTAGGACCTAAGAATCTAGTAGATACTCTCTTAAGGCGGCTAGACTACGGTTTATATACGCCGAGTACGAATACCCTACTCCCTATATTATATTAGAAGTTAGGATTACTACCTAGGGTAGTAGTTATCTAGAGTCTTTCTATTTAGAAGAGGTATAGAGTAGACGTACGGATTAATAGGGAAGCTAATAGCTTATAACTACGTAGTAACAAAGGCGGACGAGCTAAAGATACCTATAAGTAGGTATAGAATATCTACCTAGTCTAGGCTAAAGAGACCGCGCCTATAACCCCTAGGTCTCTTACTAGAGACCTCCTAAAAGGCGAGTATACCTATTTAGACCTAGAATCTAGACTAGGGGAATTCTAGTCGATTTAAAGCGCGGATTCTATCGTACGTAGTATCTATATAAGGCTAATTAATAAGCCGATTAGGCTATACTAATAGATATATACGTCTATAGGTACCTTATACTTTAGAGGAAAGATATACGTACCCTAAGACGCCGCGGTAAAGTAGGAGCTACTAAGATACTACTATAATAATATCTTCGCTAGGTATTTTAGAGTAGTACGAATATATAATCTACTCGCGCGGAAGTACTTTTAGACGTATATATCTCGTAACGTAGATAAGTACGTTAAGACTTACGAAGTCTACTAAAAGATAAAGATTAAATAGTATACCCCGTTTAGAGACCTATAGTCCCTACCGTAGCCTAAGGGGCTATAGTAGGAGTTAACTATAGACTTTATAAGTAGAATACCTTATAGTAAGGTTAGAGATAGGGCTTATAATACGCTCTTAGTAATACTCGACCGCTATATTAAGATAGCTCTATATATTATAGTTACTAAGAAACTCTTAGCTTTAGACCTAGCTAATATTCTTATAGAAAGGGTAGTTACTAGGTTTAGGGCCCCTAGAGGTATTATATTAGATCGAGACTCTAGGTTTACTAGAGTCTTTTAGTCTAAACTCTACTACTATACGAAGATTAAGCGACGATTAAGTACGGCGTTCTATCCTTAGATAGATAGTTAAATAGAGAGATAGAACTAAATAGTTTAGGAATACCTAAGGGCCTTCTACTTAGAAAATTAGATTACGTAGGCTACGCTACTTCTAGTTGCGGAGTTTATATATAATAATAGTAAGTATTCTACTATAGGTATCTCCCTATTCTTTATACTATGTAGCTACTATCTAGAGATCTACTTTAAAGCTAGTAATAAGTAGGGGAATAAAGTACTAGTAGTAAAAGAGCGTATCTAATCCTTATACTTATTACGCGCTAAGCTAGTAGCTCGCTAGTAGAGAGCGAGCAAATCGTAAGTAAAGAGCTATAATAAGAAGTATATCTCTATAAAACTTAATAAGGGAGATTTAGTCCTTATATCTATAAGGAATCTCTATATAAAGACCCTAAGTAAGAAGCTAGCGCAACGTATAATAGACCCCTTTCGAATCCTAGAGCTAATTAGGTCCTAGGCCTATAAGATATAGCTACCTAATAATTATAGAATATATCTAGTCTTTAGTATCTCCCTCCTAGAAAGATACTACCTACGAGAAGGTAGTAAGTAAGAGATCCTACTACCCCTAGAAATTATTAGGGGGGAAGAAGAGTAGGAAATTAAGAAGATTCTAGACGCGCGATATAAAGATAAAGTACGGTAATATCTAGTAAAGTAGGTAGGTTACCTATAGAAATTTAACTAGTAGATTCTATAGAAAAATATAGATAACTTCTAAGAGATAGTTTAAGCTTATAAGTATAGTACTAAGGGCTATCTAATCTTAGCGCGAGGAGTACGTAAGCCTAAGATAGGAAGCCTTAGAGGCGTAACAGGCGAGAATATAGTAATAACGACCTTAGACTAGGTAACTTTAAGAAGATTATAGAGGGGAAAAATAAATAAGGAGAATTCTTTTTATTAATCCGCTAAAGCGGTATATATAGTAAGTAGCTAGGAGGGGGCGGTAAGACGTAGTAAGAGAGTACTAGCTAATAAAGCCTAGAATTTTAAAAAATCCCTAAAGCGCCTAAGACGCTATACGCTACGCTTAAATATTAGGCTTATAAGCGAGCTATATACTATACTAAACCCTACTTCTCTATTTCCTCCTCTACCTTCTTAGTAGGAGCTAGAGTATAGGTATTTATATCGTCGTTATTAATACCGTCTATACCGGCCGTAGGATCCTCGCGGAAGAGGCGCTAGCTAAAAAGACTCTATAGCTACTTAGTTAAAATAAAATCTCTAGAGAATTAGAAATTACGAGAAGGGAGTAGAGCGAGACTATTCTATACGCGATTAGTATAGAAAGCGTAGGCGGAAATATCTAACGTACAAAAATTTATATTTAGCTTATAAGCTCTAACTAAGTATCGGTCGAGGCGACGATCTTATATAGAGTAAGTATAGTAGCGGAGTTTTTAGCCTCGCGGTCTTTAGTAGCTTCTTCTTTACTCTTTCGCTTCTAGACGGGGATATACTAAGTCGTAAGGCGGTTAAACCGTTTATAGTAGCGCGCTAGCTAGTCGTCGAGAGGCTTTTCGTCTAAAATAAATTAGTAAGAAGATAAATATATAAGTAGTACGCGTATATATACTAGCGCGGATATATTTAGTAGTCTCTAATAAGATATTAGTATATTTATTTAACTTAGCTAGTATCTATAAAAAAATATTAGTTAGTAATTTAATAAGTAGTAGACGCGTAGATTATAATATACCTTAATATACTTATAGCGTAAGGTAGTATAATAACTATACTTCTATAAAAGAGGCTTATAGTAAGTAAGAATACGCTCGGGGTCGCGGGCGTAGCGTATATAGTATAACTAGTAGAGTTACTCTAGGTCTTCTATCTTTCTTTTTTTTTTAAAAAAAAAAAGAAGAGATAGTAGGAGGCTATAAGGGTATAGTAAGGATATTACTTATCGAATTAAGGAAGTAGCAGGAGCTAATATAAAGATAAAGCTAGAGAAGAAAATTTTACGACGCGAATATTTATTTTATTTAGAGTATATACGCTTAGGCCGCGCGAAGCCCGATACGCGTTTTACTAAGAATAGAGATTTTAGAAAATCTAGTATTTTAATTTTAGAATAGAAATTATAAGATTCTAGGATCTAGTAAAGCCGCTATAATATATATACGTACTATATAACGCGTCTACCTAGATAGTCTATAAACGCGACTCTAAGATAGGCCTACGTTCTTTTTAAAGCCCGTACGCTATTCTTAAGTTACTAGTAAGATACGTACGCGCGGCCTTATAAAAGTATACGGATTACTACAAACTCTACCCTAGGGATAGAATATATAAAGGGAGGGATAGGGTCCCCAAGGGGTCGGGTCGGGTCGGGTTTTAGGGGTACCCCCCTAACCCGCCGCGGGGGGGGTAGAAATAGGGGGGGGGCGGGTTTTTGGGTTAGGGGGCGCTTTTACCCCCGACCCGCCAATCGGGGGGAAGTCGGGTTTTTTAAGTCATATGTTTTAATACTTAACCTAGGTATTATTAAGATCTAAATAGCTAGAATTATAGAGAAATACCTATTCTATAAGTCTATAAGGTTATATAATATAAAATACCTATAGGTCGTCCGTAATTAATAAAACCGTACGAAAAAGTTACGTTTTTTAGCTAAGAACCCGCCCTAATTAATCGGGTCGGGTTCTAGCGGGTTTAGGGTCGGGGCGGAGAGTCCTAGGAACCCCTAGACCCGACCCGAATACCCTTCCTAACCTCCTCTACCCCCGAGGGGTCGGGGGATCCCCCGACCCCTTGGGGACCCTAGGGAAGGATAGTTATAAGGACTAGCTTAACCGTACTATAAGGAACGCCTATATATAGTATATATTACGCTATATATAGGTATGGAAGATACTTATAATTCTCTACTAGGAGAATTATCTCTCTTTAGCTATTAGTCTTACTACAATACTATCTTTTACTATATTTACCTTTTACCTATCATTATACTAGCTAATAGAAAGGACCCTATATACTAAAAAAGATCGAAAACTATAACTATATAGTTAGAATTAATAATAGGGACGTAGTATTTTAGTCTACTAGCGTAAAGCCCTATTAAACTCGACTATTAAACGTACTTATAGCCGAAAATAATATATTTTTATTAGATTCTAAGAATAGGGAAGTAGTAATTAGAGAGGAGGAGTATCTTCCCTACTAGGAGCCTAGAATAGGTAATAGTAATAAAAATAATAATCTAATAGTAGCAAGTCCGTTTAATAGCTAATTAAGAGTTTCTAGAATATAAGAAATAGTTATAATTAATACGGTAAGGACGAGATCTCGACGGCAATATCTAGATAAGTATATCTTAGGGTCCCTAAGGAGTCGGGTCGGGTCGGGTTTTAAGGGTACCCCCCCGACCTACCGCGGGGGTAGAAATAGGGGGGGGCGGGTTTTCGGGTTAGGGGGCGCTTTTACCCCCGACCTACTAATCGGGGGGAAGTCGGGTTTTTTAAGTTATATATTTTAATACTTAACCTAGGTATTATTAAGATCTAAATAGCTAGAATTATAGAGAAATACCTATTCTATAAGTCTATAAGGTTATATAATATAAAATACCTATAGGTCGTCCGTAATTAATAAAACCGTACGAAAAAGTTACGTTTTTTAGCTAAGAACCCGCCCTGATTAATTAGGTCGGGTTCTAGCGGGTTTAGAGTCAGGGTAGGGGGTCCTAGGGACCCCTAGACCCGACTTAAATACCTCCTCCGACCTCCTCTACCCCCGAGGGGTCGGGGGATCCCCCGACCCCTTAGGGACCCTAGTATATCTAGTACTTTCTTTAGCTCTAGGAAGTATTTCTCTCTATAAAAAAGAAATTAGACTATATACTATATCTCTAATTACGTATAGAAGGTAAAGTCTCCTTAGATAACCTACTATTTCAAATTTTAATAATAACTAAGATTGATGGGTTAATAGATAAAGAGGTTATAAAGTTTATATAGAAACCTATTATAAATAAGCGCATTTTCAACTCTCGAATAGTCTATAAAATTAAAGGAAAAGGGACTAATAAACCCTATAAAAAGTTACGGCTTATAGGATAAGGATTTAATAATAAAGGTAAGGAGGTTATCCTAACCTAATCGCCTACTATTTAGAGAGTAAGTTTGTTGGTATTAACTAATATCCTATAGGAATAATAGGTAGTTGACCAATAGTACCAATAAAATAAGATAAGGAAAAACAGAAGTAAGGAAATAAGGAAAGATAAAGGACTAGTCTAGTTATTAAGTTATGAAATACTTATTTCTTAATTATAAGCGGACTTGCAATCGACTATATATATATATAATCCCTATATCTAATAAGGTGGCTAGATCTAGATAGATTAAGGTAGTATTCTACCTATAGTAATCTAGCCTTCTATATAATTGTATACTATTGAACGTAGCTAAATCCAAATACTAGTAACTCTTCTTTATAAAATATACTGCGTGAAGTTAGTATATAGATATCCGAACTATCTTATAGAAAAGTACTCCTAAAACTAAGAAACTAAGTCTATCTACTATCCTATAGCTATTCTAGTCGGCTATTAGATTAAATTTCCTCTATTAGGAATTGTTCGAATAGGTTATTAAGCGAATTTGTATACTTCGGATGTTTGAGATTTATATTATAAGTATATCTATTACTAAAGGTCGGGTTATACTATTCCTAACGGGTTACTAAGGCTGTTACCGGTATTCTTATATAATAGCAATTTAATACGTAGTTATCATAAGCTATATAACTTATATAAGTATAAATTATTAATTATACAGCTAGATCTAGTCGCCTAATTACATGTAAATTATCTAAAATCGTCTATTTTTAGCCGTTTTATTAAGTATAGGTTAATACCGTTGAAGTAGTTAAATAAGTAGCTATTCTATACTTTACTTTCTCTCTTTTATTCCCCTAAGTATTAGTAAATCTTTTACTTTTAAATTGACAGCCTTTTAGTAGGAATTCTTTAACTTTTCTTTAACTTCCTTAATAGAGATTACTCCTACTCCTTTAAATTCTTCAAAACTCTCGATCTCTTTCTTTAAGGTAATTAAATCTACTCGTTAAACTAACTTACTACTAATATATTAGTAGAAAGATAGTATTTATACTAATTAACCGTAGTAGAAACCGGGGACCCGGATGTCGTAGTCGTAGTTTAACGTCTATAGATCCTTAACTAGTCTCTTCTAAATCGCCTTCTAACGATAACTCTCCTCCTACTACTCCTCCTACTATACGTAGTAATCCTCGAACTCCTAATAGGCCCCTAGGTCGTTAATTTATATCTAGGTATTAGGATACAGGTGTACCTCTTTCTATATATAGTAGAGGAGTAGTTCCTAGATAAGGCCTATTTATAGGGTAACTTAGGACTCCTCCTTCTCCTTCTAAGAGTCCTAGTACTATACGTAGGAGTGGTTCTGGCCGTAGTTCTAGTAGTAGAAACTCTAGTAGTAGAGGTCGTAGCTCTAGCGCTAGAAATACCCCGTAAGTTAGAATTCTATTAAACTAGAACCTATAAGTTAACTTAATAATAGTTCTAGACCTCCTCGTAATCCTACGTTAATGATTCCTCGTCCTATTAGTAATCCTAATTAAGTTATACCTAGTAGATTCTAGAATTTCGAAGGAAAAACCGTCTATTTAAATAGAGATGAAGTCCTAGGTATCCGAGAGCCTACTAGACTACTTAAATTCTTTAGAAAGTTCGATTTAGCGCTAAAAAGCCTAGGGAATATACGAGAACTCTATACGCTATTCGCTATTATAGATTCTCGTAATAGGACTCGGAACCTATTAACCTATACTTATTTAGATATTATTAATTACGAAGGCGGTTAGGATAGTCCTAATTTCCCTACTTAGGAAGCTAACTAGGTTCCGGGAAAGAATATAGGTAAAGACGTTCGTTTTTTACCGAAGGTAGATCGAGATAGTACTAGAACTTATTACTAGTACTATATAGTAGCAGTCTTTAGCTAGATATTGAGAGGGGCTGTTACTAATCCTCTAGATCGTATCTATACCTATTACCGTAGTAGCTATACAGTTCCTTTTAATAGTTACCGTACTATTACTATAATTATTACTACTATTCGTCAAATTAAGTAGAATAGTTCTTACGCTAATTACTACTTTATAGCTCGCTCTTAGATTAAGAGTACTAGTAAGAAGTATTATAGTAATAGATCTAATAAGGTTAGGAATATAACTCCTAAACCTAAGGAACCTATCCTAGATCTAGATTATAATAGTTTATAGAGAGGTTAATCTTTTTCGGTATTCTAAGGCTTATAAGTTTATTTAATATACTTTCCTAGTTTTTACTAAATTTGGGATAGAGTTTATATATATATTAATACTATAGTAGGTATTACTAAATGAGTTTTTGATAGTTTTAATAATTTCTAGGATTCTTTCTTTTCTCTATACTAAAAGTAAGCCAAAATATAAAAACGGAGTAGAACTACTTCTAAAGAATAGTCTAAGTTACGAAGTAAGTATAGCAAGTAAACTTATAATAAATAAATATATAAAGATATTAGGAACTTTAAATACTAACTACCTTCTTAGTAAAAGTTCCTTAAAAGTTGTAGGTATAAAACTAATAGAATTACTAGGTATTCTAGCCTATAACTCCGTTTAGCCGCTTTACCCAGCCTTCTACTCGAATTTCGAGTTTATTTATAGATACTAACTTAGTTAAATAAGCGTTAGGTTTTGCCTTAGTAAGTATATTAGCTAGGTTATTAAGACTATTAATCTAACGGACTTCTAGAATATTCCTATTCTTATATACCTCTCTAAGAGCTATAATATCAATTATAAGTCTCTTTTCTTTTATTATTCTAGCTTAACTAGGCATTTATATAGGCTATATAAATCTATATAGATAATAATAGGAACTGCTAGAAAATCGACTTCTTTTAGGATCTAGGATAGAGTAGTAGCTAGTATATAGCCTTTATCTACTCTATTAGATATAGCGAGGATTTCGGAGGCGAGAACTAATCTAGTAACTCTTTTAGCTTTAGTTAAAGACTAATAGATAATATTTCCCTAAGATTAAACTTGAAATCTTATAGGGACTCGTTTCTAAGTATAATTAAGGAGCTAATTTAGCTACTTAGGTCTTTATTATTTACGAAAGAGCCGTTAACAAAATAAATAGCTTTACTTTATCTAGATCTAGTAGAATAAAGCTTAACCCTTAGTCTAAATTATCTTTTACTAGATAAGGCGTTTATTTAGAGCCTTAGCATCCTTAACTAATAGATCTTAATACTATATAGCTATAGAAAGGTCGAAGGCTACTTTAGGTTAGTAGATTAATATAATATATACACCTCTTGCACGTTACTTGATATAGGATTATTTAAAGTCTTCCTAGCTAAGATTAATAGGAAATAGCTTCTCTCCTTAGTTTTTCTACTTTATAAGTAGGTTTGGCCCTCGTTTAGACAATATATAGCTATTAAAAATAAGCTAATTATTATTATTAAGCTCCTTAATAGGCTTTACTAGGAAGTTAGCTTTTAATCTTTCTTCCTCCTCTTTAAATTTAAAGTCCTTATTATAGAGAATTAAAGTATTATCTATTTGTATACTAATAACACCAAATGTATCTCCTTTTATAACTAAGAGGTATAGATTATAGACTAAGGTAGTTATATCTAGATTTTCTTTATAGTATTTATAGTAGGTATTAAACTAGTACAGACCTACTTTAGCAATACTATATAATAGTTTAATGATTTCTATAATGGTTCTAGGTAGATAGAGGTAAATAATCTCTTTTAGTAAATTTACGAGTATTCTCCTATTTAATATCGTCTTTAATTAGGTATATGCCTACGAAATATCTCTTAATATTAAGAGGAACCGTTTTCGTTATCTTCTAGGTATAGATTTAGGAACTTTAAGGCGTAGAAACTCGAGAGTACGTACGTTAAGTAAAGTTACTATAATTGTAAGTATTAATCTCTAACTTACTCTCTAAATAGTAGGCGATTAGGTTAGGATAATCTCCTTACCTTTATTATTAAATCCTTATACTATAAGCCGTAACTTTTTATAGGGCTTATCCGTCCCTTTTCCTTTAATTTCGTAGACTATTCGAGAGTTAAAAATACGCTTATTTATAATAGGTTTCTATATAAACTTTATAACCTCTTTACCTATTAACCTATTAATCTTAGTTATTATTAAAATTTGAAATAGTAGGTTATTGTAGCAGAGTAAGCGTAGATAATAGGGGAGAGTAGTTTTCTACTTCCGTCTTAGAATCCTATACTAGATTGTAAGATTAAGGTAAGGCAGATCGGATAAATACAATTTATATAATAGAGAAGATAAGGCGGGATAACAATAGCTACAAATCAATATATTACTATACTAGTTAGTAGGTAATTATCTAATATCTATAGGCGCCGCGTCTCGTCCTTATACGGGATAAGAGAGCCGGGTTATACCGGCCCGTAAATAGCCGTCCCTACTATATCCTCTCCCCCTCCTACTATAGCGTCGTCCTATGACGCTATATAAAGAAAGTAGGTAATCAAAACCTAGGCTATTGAAGAAATCCCGCTAGCTATAAATATACTAAATAAATTAAGTAGAATTAGAAAAATAAAATAAACGCCTTATCGACTACTTAGTCTACCTCCTCTCTAAGCTCCTTACCGTCCTCCTCGTCACTATCCTTTCTACTATTATTACTATATCGGCCTTTCTATATTACTTCCGTCTTAACCTACTCTCCGTCGTCTATAACGTCTCTAAGTACTACGTTAAGGTCCTTATTATTCTCTTCGGTTATATAGTAGATCTTAGGCTTAATAATAGGGTCTTCCTAAAAGCGATATACGAAGAAGCTCTTATCCCCGAAGATATAGATCTTCTCGTTAATAAAATTAGCGAACTTCTTACCGATACGCCAAATAGCCTCTTTTATATCCTTTTTAAGGTAGGCCTTACGCTCCTTAGTATCTATCTCGACAACCTCTTAGACCGCCTTAATAACGTCGTAGTTAGTCTACTTTATTCGACTAATAAGCGCCTAGCTAATTAGGTTATCGAGGTAAAGAGAGATATAAGTCGGGAACGAGTACGGTAGTTTACCGTAATTAATAGAGTATCCGGATAGCGACGTTAGACTAGTAAATAGATCGCGATATACCTTTATAAGTTACTCCTACGTACCTCCTTCCAGGATCTCTATCGTAGTATAGTCCTTCTCGATCCCGTAGTACTAGGGTAATAGGGTTAGACGAGTCCTATTAGCCTTACTATATAAACTATAGAAGTTTAAGAGATAGGTAATACGTATAGTACAATCGGGCGCAATCTACTTAGTAAAGTCGGTCTTAAACTTCTTAATATCGTCCTTAGTCTAGTACTACTTCTTAATCTTCGTAATATAACTATTACTAATTAAAGTCCCTCGCGCCTTATTATTATTAATCTACGCCTATAAGTTCTCGTCCTTATATATCTTAGGTATAAACTAGGTATAGTTCTTCGTAGTCTCTCCGAATATTATTAGACTACCTTAAATCTAGTTCTTACCTTTCCTAGTCGTAAGTATATCCTTAATATTAATATCGACGTAGCGGAAGTTAATATTATCGCCGACCTAAGTCGTCTTAGTATAGTATAGGTACGAGATAAGCTAAAACCGACGGTTAGGACGAAAAGTAATATAGCGTAACTAGTACTCGATCGACTATCGCATTACCTACTAGATAACCCCGTAATATATAGTACGGTTCTAACTAAGGTTATACTTCCCGTTAACCTCCCTTAGATACTAGAGGTAGTATACCGACTTAATACGTAAGAGCTCTTTAACCGTCTAGTTCTTACCTACTTTCTTAAACTCCTTAGGAATATACTTTATATATTTAACCTTATTAATAGGGTTATCTAATACCTACTATTTAGTATTCTACTCCTTAAACGTACCTTTATAGAGAATACTACCCTTTTCTTCCTATTCTACCAGTTCCTTGTCCGTCTATATATCTTTACGTAGCTTCTCCTATTCCCTCTCGTCGAGGAAAGTCTTATCGAATAGGTACTATTTAACTAGTTTATACGCGAAGACCCCGAGGTAGTTAGACTAAACGTACGGTCGGTTTAATACTCGGAACTAGGTATAATATTCTCTACTAACTATAAACTTAGTAGGGTTAAGGTATTCTAAAAAGGCCTTAAGTCGGGTTATAAGTATCTCCGTCGTCCTAGTACGAATTTGTAAGCTAGCTAGGCTATAGAAATAGTAAAAGTAATTATTATAGGTAGTTTTCCTTAGCGGATAGACTATCTTCGTAAATAACTAGAACTTAGGAGGGTTCTC
This sequence comes from Venturia effusa, assembly GCA_007735645.1. Taxonomy (NCBI): domain Eukaryota; kingdom Fungi; phylum Ascomycota; class Dothideomycetes; order Venturiales; family Venturiaceae; genus Venturia; species Venturia effusa. The sequence continues at coordinate 2,043,230 of CP042195.1, forward strand.
GCGTATTCCGTATTCTTCTATCTCCTTCTTCGTATTCGGACCGACTCGAGTAGGGAGTTTCAGCTTCTTAGACGCCTTATAGTTAGAGAGGAGAACTTTCTTAGCTTCTACGCTATAGCCGTATTAAAGGTCTTCTAGAGGAACTACCTTCTTAATCTTTATTTCCTTAGACTTCTACGAGGCCTTAGGAGCTAACTCCTTATTAACTACCTCCTTATCCTCCTTATCCTTATCTTCGTTACCTATATTATCTTTATTAGGTACTCCTATCTACGGTAGCGCTTCCTTCTCCTTAGGTAGTAGTCCGAATTCCTCGAGAAGAGATAGCTCGTTCTCTTTCTTTATTTACTTAGAGAGCTTAGTACTAGTTAAACCTAACGGTTCTTTCTTAATAGTCTTAGTTAGAGGTTAATATATAAGGAATTTATCTATATCTTTCTAACTAGGAGGCTTCGTTCGCTTCTAGTATCGCTTATATATATTAAGGGTAATCGGTAGGAGATACTAAGGGTAAAGAATAAAGCCCTAGGGAGACTAGTCGAGAGGGTCTATTCTATAAGTCTTATTAAGGACTTCGTCAATAGCCTCCTCGGTCTTACCGGAAATTATCTTTACTAGATCTTTAATATCTAATATCTATATCTTATTCGTCTTCCTACTCCTATTACGCTATAGACGTATATAGATAGCTCGAGTAAGGAACTTAAGGGCTAGGCGGAGAGGACGGGAAAGTATATATTCGAAATATTTCCTTAGTACCTAGAGGGTACCCCTAGAGACCTAGTATTACGCGGTTAAGAGAATACTTCCGTCGTTCCTATTTAGATTTAGGGGTAACTAGCGATTATTGATTAGATCCGCTATAAAACCGCCCGTCTAACTTAGTCGGGTACCCTCTACCTCCTCGTAACCGTACGTTATAGGGTCTATATCGGAAATACTCTTATAGATACTTAGAACCTACTTCTAAGTCTTCTTAGTCCTCGCTACTCGACTCGTACTAAGACCTAGTTCTCCTAATCTTAACGCTTCCTCCTTCGTCTTAGTACTATTAGAGAGATACTTCTACTCCTCTCTATTAGAGTTCTAGACGTAATAAATCGTAAGCCTCGAATAGAGCTCTAATCGAGCCGCCTCTCTCTTAGCTAAAGATAGAATAGCTCGTAGTCCTTTAACTCGTCGAGTAAGGGGTAGTTTATCTAGTTTAGTACCTTAATCCTCTTTAGTCTAGGTAACTACTTTAGAGGCCCTAACTCCCTATAGTTACGTAATAAAGCCTAGACTATTATTATCCTTAGGTAGTAGTATAAGAGCGCTATTATCGACGCTTATAGTATTTCTATCGTTTAGTTTAGGTATATTCTTAGCGGAGCCGGCTATCCTTAAGTCCGACTAAAGACTTCGACTTATCTTAGTCGAAAGTAGGAGTATTAGTAAAAGTCTAAGTATAAGAGTATAAGTATAGTTATTCTAGAGTTAAGTACCGATTATCGTATCCGAAACTTTTATTAAGGGAATAGGAGGCTCGGAGGGAGAGAGAGATAGAGATAGCTTATATAGACCTCTCTTAGTATTTACTTATAATATTATACGGCTTTAGTATTTCTATTCCTAATTCCCTTTCCTATTCTAGTTAAGTTCCCCCGTAGAATCTAAATCCCCCGTGAAATCTAGCTCTTTTTAGTATTAAAAGAAGCTCCTTATAAAAGAATAAAAGAAAGAGATACGTAATAAAGAAAATAAATAAAGGGACGTAAAAGAAATATAGGAAGTATCTTTAATCTTAATATTAGTCGAGACGTATATAATAGAAAGATTCCTAGTCCTTATTATCTAAGAATATAGCTATAAGATTCGATTAGGCGTCGAGAGATATATCGAAGCGCTTATTTTTCTATTCTTTTAAGAACGATATATATAGGAGTAGTCGCTCGTAGGTATAGCGGTACGTCTATTATCGTTTCTAGATGAGATTAATATCTAGGGCGGCCCTAGATATTATCTAAGTCCGTTTTACGAAAATTTTTGCCGCCGGGAATCTAGTATATAGAACTTTTTAAACTCCCGGCCCCTTAATATTTTTATAATATAGATATCCTCGCGCGGTATTCTCCCCCGATATATAGTAGAGATAGAGACGCTCTAGGAGTAATAGGATTATTAGTAGATACGCGGGCGGCTAAATACTAGGCGGTACGCGGTAGAACTCTAGTAGAATACCTCCCTTATAAGAAAACCTTCTAACTTTCGTATTCTACTCTTCTTTTCTTTCTTTATCTACTAGGATCGGAGTTTATCTACGAATACGGCTCCGGCCGCCTAGTTCCTAATAAATAGAGGCGTCGCGTAAGAAACCTTAGGAGATTTACGACGTATCTCTACGTAGTTGGTTACGCTCTTTCTTTCGAATCCTCCTCGATTCCCGTATAGTACGACCTAGACCGACGGAGAGGACCGTTATATCGCTTATAATTATTACCGCTACCTACTCTAATAACCTATTCCCCGAGCTCTATCTCTATAATATACTCGAACCGGCTAACCCATTATAAAGAACCTTAGGAGTTTAAATATATTCTTCCTTATATATAAGCGTCGCTTTCCTTCCGAGTATTCTAATTATTCTATCCCCTATTACGACAACCAACGCGTAGTCCTCCTTATCTTTATCTACGTATATAACGCTATACTAGAGGAAAATAGATAATAATAGTATATCGTCGTTAAGTCTTATCTTCGTAGACCTAGGAGAAAGGATATACGTACCGGCCTATTTCTAGTAAGATATAGGCCGCGCGGTAGAACTCCGGGAGCGTACCGGCGAAACTTCGGTAGTATAGTTCTCTTATAGGAATATCTTCCGTTATCTATATCCTACTTTCTCTTTTCTTCTTTATCCGCGCATCTTTAGTAAAGATATATATATAGAATACCGTCTACTTAGACTCAAGAAGCGGAGGACACGCGGCGCGTAAGGGCCCTTAGGAGTTTTAGAATATCTTTCTTTAGATTTAAACGTCTTCTTCTTTCCGAGCATTTCTTAATTCCCGTACGGTATAGTTCTAACGCGTAGAGTAGACGGTTAAGCCTTTCTCCGAGTCCCGTCTCTATAAGGAGAAGAAGGTCGAACGGTAGAACTCCGGGAGTATACTAGTAGAACTTTAGTAGTACGGTTCCCTTATAAGAATATCTTTCGCTATTTATATTCTACTTTCCTTTTCTTTCTTTATCCGAATACTTTAATCGTAGAGAGATAAAGGGATACTATCGCGCCGTTTCGGTTAGGAGATTTAGAGGGTATATCTTTATAAGCGAGCTCGTTTATTATTTTAAATACGCGTCTAACCTAGTTATAGGGAAAGAGTTCCCCTTTAATAGAGTAGAACTAGAGAGAGTTATCTAACTAGGACGTAAGTATTCCGAACGATAGTATATCTATTATCTTAGCTTATTACGAGAACTCTTTTTCTTATTAAGGTCGAGTCTAATCGGGTACCTAATAACTAGCTTATCTTTCGGCCGGCGCTTAATAGTTCGTTTCTTTAGCGTATAGCGATTATATTCTCTAGCTACCGTACTAGCTATCTTTATAATAGTTAGAAGAACGAATACGCTATAAAGGATATAGAGTATCTATTAATCTAGGTTATCGTCGATAATCTTATAATTATTAGGGTTAAATTCTTTAGGCTATATAATCTTAATAAATAGCTCTTCTATAGATATCTCGTCGGAAGAGTAATCTAAAAACTATTCGTACTTATTACGGTTAAATCCTTAAGGGTTTATAACTTCGATAAGTAGTCCTTCCTACTCGTAGTCTAGTTCGTAATCCGTACTAGGGAGTAGGCCTTTCTATTTATAATCTAGTTTATCTAGAGTAGTTACTCTAGTCCTCTCTCCCGCCCTAAAGTCTAAGTACCGATTAGACTTAAGAGAGTCGTCCCTTTAAACGAAGACGCGTATACAATCTATACGGACTAACTTAAATACGACTATTCCGTCTAACTCTAATAACTTATAGCTCCTAATAGGTTTTTCCGTACGAGAGTTAATAATGACCCTCGATATAATATATAGACCGAGCTAAATAAATTCTAGTTTATTTCCGAAATTTCGTATAATCTTTATATTGTATAAGAGAACTTTCGACCCGATATATAGTCGTTCTCGTTATTGCTAGGACTTATAAGTCTCTTCCTAGTACTTATTAGCCTTGTACCTTATTCTTTCCTATCTTACTACTACCTCGCGAAGATTCTCGTTACGTAAGTCGATCTAACGTATTTATATAGCGAGGAGATCCTCTATTATAGAGACGGAGTCCTAGTTTAGCGTCTACTACGTAGCTATCTTTAACTTAATTAGAAGAACGTACTCCTCGCCGAGTATTATCTTAGCCGGAGTTATTCTAGTTATCCTCTTAGTAGTTGTCCGCTCTATCTATAGCGTAGTAGGTAATAGACGGACCTAAGACTTATTATTACCGTTCGTCGACTTTCGGAGGGCTATAATAAGTAGTCTATAGGCCCTCTTAATACCCTCCTAACCCTATAAGTTATAGAGAGATATCTATATTTTCCGAGTCTAGTATAAGTATAGAAGGGCTAACGTAAATCGCCTATTCTTACTTTCTCTATCTATACCTATCTCTAGAGGCACGCCCTAGCGACAGATAATATATTCGAAAATAAAGTCCGTAATCTACTTTACGTTCGGAGAGCTATAGAGTACCTTCGCCTCTAACTAGCTACTTAATTCCTCTCATATATATATAATATACTTAAAACTATCTCTCTTAGGTATTCCCGTACAGTTAATAGCCTACTAAACTCTAAGAATTTTATTACGAATAACTATCGTATTAAGGCCCTCGTTAATATAATTCTAATTACTCTTCTAGTAAACTTCGTACTCCCGGACCTACTTAGATATATCGACATAATAACTAACCTAGTAGTATCTCTATCGAACGAGTACTATAGTCGATTCTCGTCCCTTATAACTATATTTATTATAGAGCCTTTAAATAATACGGAAGCGTTCTTCTTTATCGTCGATAACGCGGCGGTAGGGAGAGCCTCTCTTTTCTTATCGGAATAGTTATCTATATAATACTAGGTAGTCGAAAGCCCTTCGTCGGATATTCCTATATTCTTTCGTATTTTAATACCCTTTAGGTCGATAGAGCGTTATTAGATAATCTACGATTATCCTATATTTAGTAGAGTAGTTACCCTTAAGACCCTACTATATATACCTTCTAATAGAGAATATATCTAATCCTTAATCTAAATCCTATTCCGTTGGAGAGGCGTTATTATACTCTAAGGAGGATAATAGAGAAAAGATACGAGGCCTAGAATACGTAATAGCTCCGAGATCTAACGCGACGAAGTCGTTAATATCGAAATCTAGAATAAGAGGGACGTCCTTAGAATCCGTATCCTTATATTAATATAAGAGACTATTAGTAACTATATTCTTCTTACCCTCGATATAATCGACTTTAAAATTCTATATCGTAATCTAGGTAAGCTAGCGAGTTACGAGAGCGCCGGTAATATCCGAGGCGATACGGTTTAACTAGTAAATAAGCGTCTTCGTATTAGTCTCGACGACGAAGCTAGCTCCCTAAAGATATATTTTAAACTTCTTAAGAGCGTTAAGTAAGGTACGGTATTCTAGTTTAATAGTATCGTATTTCCGCTTAGCGACTAACTAGATACCGCTCGTATACCGGTATAGATACCGTTTCTTATTATATATCTATACTAACTCCGCTCCCTAACCTTTTTTAGAGGAGTCTACTATAAGAATTATCTATCCCGCTTCCTCGTTATACCTTATAGGTTTAAGAGTAGGGGGATTCGTTAATATCTTCTAGAGTAGTTATATTACTCGTTTCTACGGCTCTTCCTAACGGAACTTAGTATTCTTCTTAAAGAGGACGAATATAGGCTGCGTAATTAGAGCGAAATTAGGAATCTAGATCTAGTAATAAACGTATATACCGATAAATACTCTTACCGACTTTAGTATACGAGACTTATTCTATTCTAGGATAGTAGTAACCTTAGACTCGTTAGGATAACGTCCGTTCCTATTATACTAGTAACCGACGATATAGAGGCCTTCTATATATATATCGAACTTCTTTCTAGATACTATTACTCCCGCGCGTTTAACGTCGGCTAGGAGTATATTAAGACCTCTAATATATTTAAGAATATTCTTACGGATTCTAGGTAGTTTACTTATTTATACTCCGTAGTCCTTCGTTAGCTTACTAAGAATATCGTTAATATAAACGTCGCTTATATATATCTAATACTAGATAATCGCCTTAGTTACCCGATAGAATTATATAACTAAGTTCTTAGCTCCCTACGGCAGCGTCGTTATTCTATATAGTCTAAAAGGGTATTAGAAAGAGGTTAGATCCTAGCTCTCTTTAGTAAGTTCGAGCTAGTTATATCTAGAGAATAAGTCCGCGAGTAAGACGTATAGATACTCTATAAAGAAGTCTACGAATTTATTAGCGGAAGGGGGAATATTCATATCCCGTATCGTTACGGTATTAATATTAGTCGTACTATTAATTAGTCTATAATCTTTACCTTTCTTCGAGACGAGGAACTACGGATTCCTATATAGCGTATAGCTAGGTTCTAGGCGTCCCGTATCGATTCGTTTCTAAAATATCTTCTATACTTCATCCGTAAGAGCCTTTAGAATATTAAATAACTTAGCCTACTACGGAATATACTCGATAGTACGTATACGCTATAGAGGAGTAATCTTAGGCCGTATTCTTCCATACTCTAAGAAGTCCTACGCGAGAGAACCCTTCCTACGGTAGAGTATTTCCTTAATAAGCGTAACTTCCTTAGGACTTAAGTCCGGATTAATACGTATCTCTTAAAACCTCTTCTCTATAAGTCGAGTACCTCGCGCGAATAGTATATATCTCTTCTCTAGGTATATATCGAGTAGGGAGTCCGCTTCTAAGCTCTTCTACTTAGCTATCGCGATCTACCTCTAGTCGACGCGGCCGTCGGGAGTACTTCTATCTTAGAGAGCGATATTCTAAGGCTATATCTTATCCGCTTTTCTCTTATAGAGTATATTAGCGCTATTCCGAACGTTAGAGTCGTCGGTCTAGCGAGATACGGGTATATACCTAATAATATTAATATCTAGGACGGCCTCGGGTATCGTCTAAGTCTATTTTATCCGGCGATTTCGCCGCGAGTCCGTTTTATCGCTAAACGGGAATCTAACTCTCCGTATTCTAAAATTATCTACTATATAGCGTCTATTCTATAAGAACTTCTCTCGAGCCTTCTCCTTTCTTATTTCGATCTAGAAGGTTATAAGATTATAGTAAGTCGTTGTTAGCTACTCGCGATTATCGACTTCCGAGGCGGCGTCTTCTATACTCTAAATATCGAAAAATAAACTAGCTAACCTCGCTCCTCCGGTAGAAAGTATACCTAGACTAATTACTACGGATAAGTCTCTAGGCCTTATAAATCCGTACTCTTATTTCCCGAGTTATTATCTAAGCTATCGTCCTTACCGTCCTTATCCTTATCCTTCTTATCTTTATTCTCCTCTACTATTAGAGTTATCTCTACCTCTAAGGACGCCTCCCTCGAGGCCTTCGCGATTACCGTATAGTTAATCTCTACTACGGTAGCCTACTAGGTTACCGTCTTATCTCTAGAAACGGAAGTCGCGATATAGTTAACTAAGCCGTCTAGACGGTTAAGGACTTAAAGAGAAGATCTCGCGGCGAATAGCTAACTAAGTATAACGGGCTAGGCGTACTTCTAGAGGACTATAAAGAGAACGTTATCGTAAGAGAAACCTACGTTAGCGAGGCGGATCTATATAGTTACCTACCTAATAATAGATATACTTCTCTTATCTACGATATAAAGACTTTAGAGTACCCGCTACTATTCTAGCCCTCTAAAGCTATTAATTCTAAGTTCGATACGTCGAGCGTAATTCTCGTTAATTATATTTACTTCTATACTAGTATCGATTAGACTATTTATAGATATATTTCGAAAATATACGTATATATATAGGGACTTAGTAGATATACGTCGTTTACCGTTAGCTCGGTCGATGATGTCGACTACCTACGTAGTAATTAAATTAATACTAATAGATATATTAGTAAGGGATCTTAGGTATTTTACGTCTCTAGAAGCTAGACTATTAAGTAATACTATATTCGTTACGGGTTATTAAGCTATTCTCTTTACGGCTCGTTTAAGCCGCCTCTCTTCCTTCTATCGTTAAGTAGCTTTAAACTTAGGCGCGACCCTTTCAACTATATCTAGAGAGAGACTCTAAAATATAAACTTCGAGAAGTAAGGAATATAGATAAGGACCTCGTTTAGAGTAAGCTAAATCCCGCTAGGAGACTATATTATCTTCTAGATTAGTCTTAGCTCGTTAGACGACTTATCCTATACGGCGAGGTACTACTTATACGTTGGCCGCCTCCCCTATTTCTTCTTCTATATAACTACGGGTTCTTTATTACGTAGGGTAGAATCTTCGTCTATTATTTCGTTATTATCCTTATTCTAAGGGCTTCCCTCGATAGCCTAGTCTATTAGGTCTCGAAACTATCTAGGAACGGTATACTTTACTTTTGTAGACTTCTTTAAGGACGGCTTTTAAACTTTATTATTCGACTTTCTAGGCGTCTTTTTCTACGAGGACTAGGTACTAGTAGTAGATACTCCTAGACTTTCGATACTAATAAAATTAGGAGGGTAAGAAGGTATCTTAATCTCTTTATCGGACTTAAGGAGATAGGAAATACTAATAGAGTTTACTTTTACTAACGAGGGCCTAAGTCCTTTCTTTACTTTATCGAGAATCTATAGTAGCTAATACTATTCCTAGTTTAGACGAAGTTCTTAGATCCTATTTCCTAGGTTATTAATAGTTCCCTAGAAAAGACCTCTCTATCCCTCTTAACGATTATAGAAATATACTCCCTAGGCGTATAGATCCTTTATATAACTATCTACGTAGAATAGTATATAGTAAGGGTCGTTATATCCGAGGTATATTTATAGCTTCTATAAAGCCTAATTATTTCTATTTCCGATATTATTATTATAATAGGAACTACTAGGGTTGTTTACGTAATTAGTATTGCGAGGAGTAGGCTAACTATTGTAACGGGGCTACTAGATAGGTTTCTAGACGTACTATATCTAAGACTAGTATTAAGGCTACTACTAGACCTAGAGTTAGTATTTACTTAGGAAGTTCTTATTAATATATACGGTAAGGAGCGCAAACTATATTATATCTTTCTATATAATCGCGAAAACTAGGTCGTGAGTTCGGCTAATAGTCGTATATAGAGTCTCTCTACTTATATTATTAATACGGAGTTTGCTAATAGCCTTAATAAGATCGGAATTTAACTTAGGAGGGCCGGTAGCTTTCTTACGTCGGGTGCCCTCGAAGTACTTATTACGAGTAACGACTAACTTATTAGCGATACGGCCGACTTTCTTATCCTCTTCCTTATTAATACGGAAGATTTTAAGTTTCTTAGTAGTATAAATAACCTTCTCTACTATCTTAATAACTACGTTAATATCCTCGTATAGGTCGTCCTTATCTTCTTCGTTAAGGTTAATTACACGGTTAACCTTAGTTAGGATCGTATTAGAAAGACTACTAAGGAAGATACGTACTCCGTCTATAGCCGTACTAGTCTTACGTTAACGGATACCTAGCTAGTAGGTCTTAAACTCCTTAATAAAGCTACTCGTATTTAGAATACTACTCTCGCTCTAAATAGCGAGCTTAGTTAGGTAGGTTAAGGTTTCCTTCTTTCGTCGTTCGTCCTAGGCGCGGTACTCCTTATAGAATACTTTCTTAAGGGCTGTCTAGTTCTTTTTAGACTAGCCTTTTAGATACTCGATATCGTCCTATAGGGTCTAACTATAGTTTATTAGGAGGCTATAGTACTTATACTCGTCCTTAGTAATATCGAAAAAGCTAAAACGCTTCTCTAAGTTCGAGATAAAGTTAGATACGTTCTTCCTAGTAAACGCCTTATAAGTAGGGAGGAGGAGGTTCCTAGGGTTATAGTAAATAGAACGTTTCTTAGATATACTATACTCTTCGGTAGTAGTCTACTAACGAGTTAAAGTATTACTAGGAGCCGTATTAGGAGCCCGGGAAGCTATATTCGTTATAAGGTTAAAGAAGTCCTTAATAGTAAATAGGGTTATCCCGTTTCCGCTACGAGTAGTACTACTAGGAAGATAGGTCGCTCCGGAAGTACTTATCTTAGGAGGGGTAGTAGTATTAGAACCGGAGTCCTCTAGGGCCTCCTAGTTATAGGCTAAGCTATCGGTACTCGGAATAGGAGGAGGTAGGCTTCTTAGATCCTAAATAGTAGGGTTAGTAGATATACTAGATATAGTTAGAGTACTATTATAGTAATATCTTAGAGAAATAATTTCGTAGAAGTATTAAGATAGATAATACTAAAATATACGTAGGATCGTTTATATTAGTATTAGGAACTTAAGGACGGTACTTATAATAGTAGACTATAATAGTACGGATAGAGTAATACCCGAAGTCGGTACTAACGAGCCTATCGTCGTCGCCGTATAAGTCTTCGCTCCTTAACCGGATTAGAGAAAAAATATACGTAGTTACTTAAGTAGATATTCTTCCGAAATACGTACTATATCGTCTATATCCCGTTTAAGGTAATTGCCTCGGAATAGGCTTATCCTTAACTAGGTATATTACTATAGCCTCTTTAATCTTCGAGGCCTTAAGGATAGTTATCGAGTTATTATTAGTCGCGCTATAGTTAGTAGGATAATAAGAGAGAGAAAATTCTATATAGCGATACCGCTATATATAGCCTTCGGCCTTAGTATCGTCGTCGTCGTCGGTATCGTCGTCGGTATCGTCGTCGGTATATCGAAAACTCGAGGTAGATCGAGATATAAAAGTTCGCCGTTGTAAGAGCTCGTAAGTATACGCGAATAACTAGGTAAATCGACTCCTTCCTATAATATAGACAACTAATATAAAGAACCTATTATTCTTTTAACTTACCTACTTCTCTACTAAAAATATAGTAGAGTAAGCGTAGATAATAGGGGAGAGTAGTTTTCTACTTCCGTCTTAGAATCCTATACCAGATTGTAAGATTAAGGTAAGGTAGATCGGATAAATACAATTTATATAATAGAGAAGATAAGGCGGGACAATAATAGCTATAAATCAATATATTACTATACTAGTTAGTAGGTAATTATCTAATATCTATAGGCGCCGCGTCTCGTCCTTATACGGGATAAGAGAGCTAGGTTATACCGGCCCGTAAATAGCCGTCCCTACTATATTATCTAAGGAGAGTTTCTCTTCTACACGTAATTAGAGATATAGTATATAGTCTAATTTCTCTTTTATAGAGAGAAACACTTCCTAGGGCTAAATAAAGTACTAGGTATACTTATCTAGATATCGCCGTCGAGATCTCGTCCTTACCGTATTAATTATAACTATTTCTTATATCCTAGAAACTCTTAGTTAGCTGTTAAACGGACTTACTACTATTAGATTATTATTTTTATTACTATTACCTATCCTAGGATCCTAGAAGGGAAGTTACTCCTCCTCCCTAATTATTACTTCCCTATTCTTAGAATCTAATAAAAATATATCGTTTTCGGCTATAAGTTCGTTTAATAGTCGAGTTTGATAGGGCTTTACGCTAGTAGACTAAAATACTACGTCCCTATTATTAATTCTAACTATATAGTTATAGTTTTCGATCTTTTTTAGTATATAGGGTCCTTTCTATTAGCTAGGCTCTCTCTATACCAATACCTCTAACCCAATTAGTATAGAATATAGTGAAATTGGTATAGGGCTATTCTGTTATAATAGGGCGGATACTACTTACTCCTTTACTTGCATCTCCCTAAGCTCTTTTATTACCTTTTTAACTATAGTTACCCTCTAAAGAATTGTACGGCTAGGAGGGTAAGAACCTATAATCTTAGGGTATACCCCAAAAACGAGAAGTATAGGAACGAGTCTATTTAGTTCTACTATATCGTTAATAGCTTTTACAGTATACTAGAGGAGGGTTTTACTATTTTCTAAAGGTAACTCGTTCTTAAAAATTAAGTAGTACCTCCTAAGGATAGTATAGTATCTTTCAGCCTTTCTAATACTATAATAGGCCTTAACTAGTATCTCTTTAACGTATATATTAAGAGAACTTACCTCCTGATTAAATTTTTAAGCCGTAAAATTCGTACCGGCATTAACAATAATTATATCTAGAGGACCTAAATAGGTATTAATCCAGATCATTTGGACGTATTTCTAGACCTTATTAGTAGTTATTCCTTTAAGAAATCTAGCAGCTTAGAATATAGTTACTATATCTATAATATATAGTACTAGTTTTCCTTCTAAGAAGAAGATATCTAAAATAATCTCTAAATTAAAAATGAGGTCATCTTTTAAGCTGAGTTTGAACCGTATTAGAGCCTTTATATTCATCTAGTAGAACTTATAAATTGACGTAATTGATTAAATAACGTTAGTATTAATCTTATTTAATCCTACTCTAGTAAGAATTATTAATAGACGTTGAGCCGAAGGATATCTAAAACGTTAATAAATTTGCCTTAATCAACGTTTATCTAGGTCTAAAAAGAATGATTAGAGGAAGGTGAATAACGGTATATTATTAGTAGCTTATTTCAGCTAGTAAGGGGTTGAAAATCAGGTATTTTTTAGTTCCGGGGTATTATAACGGACTAACCGTTAGTTAGAACCGTTTAATAACGTAGCTAAGTAACTCGAATTAGTTATTAAACTATCTTATATATGCGGGGTATCTATAATTTACTTAAGAACTAGTAGTTTAATCTATAGATAACCGTACTTCCTAGTAATAGGAAAGTATTTATTACCCTAGACTAGCTGGTTTCGAATATTATTAAGATAGATCCTAAGGCGATCTATATCTCTAATATATATAAGAAACGGTATATTGGCCGGTACTACGTAGAATTTATAAGTTTCGAACGGTATTAGTACCGTAGTAGTTCCGAGGCTTAATATAGAACCCTTACTAAATAGAATAATATGTTATCCCGCGGTAGATTAATCTAAATTAAGTAGTAAGTAAACTTATAATGCTCGGAATTCCCCTTCTCCTACTATAGAGATTTCTAATACTTCTATATTAGGTAGGATACCGTAAAATACCTAGTCCGAGTACCGATAATTAAACTAAAATATCTCTAGTATAATATGTATAAGTTAGTTTACTAGCCTTTTCGAAGTAAGGAAATATATAGTAGTATTATCGGATAGCTATTAGGCAACTATAAAGAAGCCTTCGTTATTTTCTTCCTTCTAGAAGAGAAAATATACCTCTTCTCTAGCTAATTTATCCTATATATTATTAGTACCTTCCTAGAACTTAACTATAACTATATAGGCCTTCATAATCTCCTCTATAGTATAGTATAATAGTTAGGAGGCTTTAAATCATTTAATACTAGCCTTTCGTTCTTCTTAGGGTCCCTAAGGGGTCGGGTCGGGTCGGGTTTTAGGGGTACCCCCCCCGACCCGCCGCGGGGGGGGTAGAAATAGGGGGCGGGTTTTCGGGTCGGGGAGCTTTTACCCCCGACCCGCCAATCGGAGGGAAGTCAGGTTTTTTAAGTCATATGTTTTAATACTTAACCTAGGTATTATTAAGATCTAAATAGCTAGAATTGTAGAGAAATACCTATTCTATAAGTCTATAAGGTTATATAATATAAAATATCTATAGGTCGTCCGTAATTAATAAAACTATACGAAAAAGTTACGTTTTTTAGCTAAGAACCCGCCCCAATTAATCGGGTCGGGTTCTAGCGGGTTTAGGGTCGGGGCGGGGGGTCCTAGGAACCCCTATACCCGACCCAAATACCCCCTAACCCCCCCTGCCCCCGAGGGGTCGGGGGATCCCCCGACCCCTTGGGGACCCTAGTTCTTCTAGGGTATAATAAACGGACCAACAGCTCTATTTACTATATACGTAGCATTTCTAACCTATTTTTCTTAGCTAAAATCTTCCTCCTCTTCCTCGAGAAGATTGCCCTCTATTTAGGTATTCTATTATACGTCTTATACCTCTTCCTCTACTTCTAGAAAGGGAGTTCTTCTAATAAGTTCTATTAGTATAGTACGCTTTATTATCGTTATTTTCGTATTCTATAATTTGTAAGTTGGTTTAACTATCCTTCTTATCGAGAATAAACGCTTATTAGTTCTATTCTAATATCTAGAAGCGTACTACATAACCTTCTACCGTAATTATTATAATAGAATTCTGTAATTAATCGTATAAGCCTTAACACGTACTTATAGGAGTAAATAAGGTATACTAGTATTCGCGAATACCTTTATAGCCTAGGAGTAAGTGTTCGTATACTTCCGCCTAAGACTTGTCGAGGTTTCTTCGTAGCTTATTTAACTAATTAGTAAATAGTTCTAGATACTCTAGAATTAACTTTCCTAGTAAACTTTAGATATAAGAGAGAAGAGTAGCATTTCTCTATTCTATTAATTATCTTTAGCGTCTTTCGGGAGTCTCGAAATATTATAGTAGTTACTTAGAACCTTAGATTTATCTAGTAGGTCGGTTTACTATTATCTCGTTATAGTAAAAGTCTCCAGCCTTTCCTTTTAGTATTATTAGAAATGTATTAATAACCTCTTTTCCGTCGAATATTTCGTATTTTCCTATATTTTCTACGAAGATCCTAAGCTTAGTTTCGAGTACGTCGTCTTCTTCTCCGCCGTATTTTATATCGTCAGTATATAACTTATTAAGGTCGGTTAATCTTTATATAACTACTATTTATAGATCTTGCAAGTTAGTTTAGCTATCGATAAAGTTCTAAAAAATATCTTCGAGTCTCGATCCAGGTCGTTCTAGTTACTATATAGGCTACTAAGATTATTACTAGACTAGTATTTCCTCTAGTTCTTTCTAAACTATTAATAGTAGCACTCTATAACGCTAATTATTAATAGGTTGTTTACTTTTTCGTTAAGTAATATTAGTTTAAAATCGTCTTAAGTTACTAGACTCTAGTTATATATACTAAACCTCCTAGGTAGTAGATTATTTTTGGTCTAGAGTTGGAGTTATAGGCGGGATCTTCGGATAATCTATAGATATAGTATCTATAAGTTTATTTAACTAGTAAGTCGATATAATTACCTAAATACCGTTAGCTAATTATAGCTCTATAGGGGTCCCTTTTTAGGTTATAGCTAGAAGAGCCTCTCCTAAAACCGATTTGAGCGCTCTTAGTCGTTCCTTATCGACTTTCTACTACGTAGTAGTATTCTAATTACGAAAGTCTTTATAAAAGTACTTCTAGAGTTCGTTAAGTAAACTTACTAATGTATATAGGTACGCTTAGTACGCGATATAGCTATTAAGCTCTTCGTTAGTTATTATAGGACTAAGGGATAAAGATAACTTAAGATACTTCTTATTAGTAAAGAAGAGTTGTCCCTTAAGTTATACTTAGGAGCTTTTCGTACTTTTAGTAGTTATAACGCTTGGGGTTAATTTCTATTACTCGTCTTCTCTAGCTATATTATAGTTTCTAGATCTTAGTAATCTATAAGGATTCTCGATAGAAATTCGTTATTCCTAGGGCTATAAGTTCGCTTAACGTAGTCGTTCGATATTATTAATAAACGGTAGGGTCAGGGTTTAAGTATATAAGGGTAGAAATACGACTGTCGGACTATTTTAGGTAAGTATCCGTCTGAAACTTAGGAGATACAGTTGTAATCTCCTTGTTTAATAGCGAAACCTTACGAATCTATAGTTAAATTAAGTCCAACTACTAATTAGTATTGGTATTAACTAATATCCTATAGGAATAATAGGTAGTTGACCAATAGTACTAATAAAATAAGATAAGGAAAAATAGAACTAAGGAAATAAGGAAAGATAAAGGACTAGTCTAGTTATTAAGTTATATAATACTTAATTCTTGATTGTAAGCGGACTTACAATCGACTATATATATTTATAATCTCTATATCTAATGAGGTGGCTAGATCCAGATGGATTAAGGTAGTATTCTACCTATAGTAATCTAGCCTTCTATATAATTATATACTATTGAACGCAGCTGAATCCAAACAAAGTTAGAGGTTAATACTTATAATTATAGTAACTTTACTTAACGTATATACTCTCGAGTTTCTACGCCTTAAAGTTCCTAAATCTATACGTAAAAGATAACAAAAGCGGTTCCTCTTAATATTAAGAGATATTTCCTAGGTATATACCTAATTAAAGACGATATTAAATAGAAGAATACTTATAAATTTACTAAAAGAGATTATTTATCTCTATCTACCTAGAACTATTTAGGGTCCCTAAGGGGTCGGGGGATCCCCCGACCCCTCGGGGGTAGGGGGGGTTAGGAGGGGTATTCGGGTCGGGTCTAGGGGTCCCTAGGACCCCCCGCCCTAATCCTAAACCCGCTAGAACCCGACCCGATTAATTGGGGCGGGTTCTTAGCTAAAAAAGGTAACTTTTTCGTACGGTTTTATTAATTACGGACGACCTATAGGTATTTTATATTATATAACCTTATAGACTTATAGAATAGGTATTTCTCTATAATTCTAGCTAATTAGATCTTAATAATATCTAGGTTAAGTATTAAAATATATAACTTAAAAAAACCCGACTTCCCCCCGATTAGTAGGTCGGGGGTAAAAGCGCCCCCCGACCCGAAAACCCGCCCCCTATTTCTACCCCCACGGCGGGTCGGGGGGGTACCCCTAAAACCCGACCCGACCCGACCCCTTGGGGACCCTAGAACTATTATAGAAATTGTTAAACTATTACTTAGTATTACTAAAGCAGGCCTATACTAGTTTAATACCTACTATAAATACTATAAAGAAAATCTAGATATAACTACCTTAGTCTATAATCTATACCTCCTAGTTATAAAAGGAGATATATTTAGTATTATTAGTATATAGATAGATAATACTTTAATTCTCTATAATAAAGACTTTAAATTTAAAGAGGAGGAAGAAAGATTAAAAGCTAACTTCCTAGTAAAGCCTATTAAGGAGCTTAATAATAATAATTAGCTTATTTTTAATAGCTATATATTGTCTAAACGAGGGCCAAACCTACTTATAAAGTAGAAAAACTAAGGAGAGAAGCTATTTCCTATTAATCTTAGCTAGGAAGACTTTAAATAATCCTATATCAAGTAACGTGCAAGAGGTGTATATATTATATTAATCTACTAACCTAAAGTAGCCTTCGACCTTTCTATAGCTATATAGTATTAAGATCTATTAGTTAAGGATGCTAAGGCTCTAAATAAACGCCTTATCTAGTAAAAAGATAATTTAGACTAAGGGTTAAGCTTTATTCTACTAGATCTAGATAAAGTAAAGCTATTTATTTTTGTTAACGGCTCTTTCGTAAATAATAAAGACCTAAGTAGCTAAATTAGCTCCTTAATTATACTTAGAAACGAGTCCCTATAAGATTTCAAGTTTAATCTTAAGGGAAATATTATCTATTAGTCTTTAACTAAAGCTAAAAGAGTTACTAGATTAGTTCTCGCCTCCGAAATCCTCGCTATATCTAATAGAGTAGATAAAGGCTATATACTAGCTACTACTCTATCCTAGATCCTAAAAGAAGTCGATTTTCTAGCAGTTCCTATTATTATCTATATAGATTTATATAGCCTATATAAATGCCTAGTTAAGCTAGGAATAATAAAAGAAAAGAGACTTATAATTGATATTATAGCTCTTAGAGAGGTATATAAGAATAGGAATATTCTAGAAGTCCGTTAGATTAATAGTCTTAATAACCTAGCTAATATACTTACTAAGGCAAAACCTAACGCTTATTTAACTAAGTTAGTATCTATAAATAAACTCGAAATTCGAGTAGAAGGCTGGGTAAAGCGGCTAAACGGAGTTATAGGCTAGAATACCTAGTAATTCTATTAGTTTTTATACCTACAACTTTTAAGGAACTTTTACTAAGAAGGTAGTTAGTATTTAAAGTTCCTAATATCTTTATATATTTATTTATTATAAGTTTACTTGCTATACTTACTTCGTAACTTAGACTATTCTTTAGAAGTAGTTCTACTCCGTTTTTATATTTTGGCTTACTTTTAGTATAGAGAAAAGAAAGAATCCCTAGAAATTATTAAAAACTATCAAAAACTCATTTAGTAATACCTACTATAGTATTAATATATATATAAACTCTATCCCAAATTTAGTAAAAACTAGGAAAGTATATTAAATAAACTTATAAGCCTTAGAATACCGAAAAAGATTAACCTCTCTATAAACTATTATAATCTAGATCTAGGATAGGTTCCTTAGGTTTAGGAGTTATATTCCTAACCTTATTAGATCTATTACTATAATACTTCTTACTAGTACTCTTAATCTAAGAGCGAGCTATAAAGTAGTAATTAGCGTAAGAACTATTCTACTTAATTTGACGAATAGTAGTAATAATTATAGTAATAGTACGGTAACTATTAAAAGGAACTGTATAGCTACTACGGTAATAGGTATAGATACGATCTAGAGGATTAGTAACAGCCCTCTCAATATCTAGCTAAAGACTGCTACTATATAGTACTAGTAATAAGTTCTAGTACTATCTCGATCTACCTTCGGTAAAAACGAACGTCTTTACCTATATTCTTTCCCGGAACCTAGTTAGCTTCCTAAGTAGGGAAATTAGGACTATCCTAACCGCCTTCGTAATTAATAATATCTAAATAAGTATAGGTTAATAGGTTCCGAGTCCTATTACGAGAATCTATAATAGCGAATAGCGTATAGAGTTCTCGTATATTCCCTAGGCTTTTAGCGCTAAATCGAACTTTCTAAAGAATTTAAGTAGTCTAGTAGGCTCTCGGATACCTAGGACTTCATCTCTATTTAAATAGACGGTTTTTCCTTCGAAATTCTAGAATCTACTAGGTATAACTTAATTAGGATTACTAATAGGACGAGGAATCATTAACGTAGGATTACGAGGAGGTCTAGAACTATTATTAAGTTAACTTATAGGTTCTAGTTTAATAGAATTCTAACTTACGGGGTATTTCTAGCGCTAGAGCTACGACCTCTACTACTAGAGTTTCTACTACTAGAACTACGGCCAGAACCACTCCTACGTATAGTACTAGGACTCTTAGAAGGAGAAGGAGGAGTCCTAAGTTACCCTATAAATAGGCCTTATCTAGGAACTACTCCTCTACTATATATAGAAAGAGGTACACCTATATCCTAATACCTAGATACAAATTAATAACCTAGGGGCCTATTAGGAGTTCGAGGATTACTACGTATAGTAGGAGGAGTAGTAGGAGGAGAGTTATTATTAGAAGGCGATTTAGAAGAGACTAGTTAAGGATCTATAGACGTTAAACTACGACTACGACCTCCGGGTCCCCGGTTTCTACTACGGTAAATTAGTATAAATGCTATCTTTCTACTAATATATTAGTAGTAAGTTAGTTTAACGAGTAGATTTAATTACCTTAAAGAAAGAGATCGAGAGTTTTTAAGAATTTAAAGGAGTAGGAGTAATTTCTATTAAGGAAGTTAAAGAAAAGTTAAAGAATTCCTACCAAAAGGCTGTCAATTTAAAAGTAAAAGATTTACTAATATTTAGGGGAATAAAAGAGAGAAAGTAAAGTATAGAATAGCTACTTATTTAACCACTTTAACGGTATTAACCTATACTTAGTAAAACGGCTAAAAATAGACGATTTTAGATAATTTATATATAATCAGGCGACTAGATCTAGCTGTATAATTAATAATTTATACTTATATAAGTCATATAGCTTATAACAACTACGTATTAAATTGCTATTATATAAGAATACCGATAATAGCCTTAGTAACCCGTTAGGAATAGTAT
The DNA here is from genome assembly GCA_007735645.1 of Venturia effusa. Classification (NCBI taxonomy): domain Eukaryota; kingdom Fungi; phylum Ascomycota; class Dothideomycetes; order Venturiales; family Venturiaceae; genus Venturia; species Venturia effusa. Next base: position 2,063,289 of record CP042195.1, read on the forward strand.
AACCCGATCTTTAGTAATAGATATACTTATAATACAAATTTCGAGTATCCGAAGTATATAAGTTTGTTTAATAACCTATTCGAACAATTCCTAATAGAGGAAATTTAATTTAATAACCGACTAGGATAGCTATAGGATAGTAGATAGACTTAGTCTCTTAGTTTTAGGAGTACTTTTCTATAAGATAGTTCGGCTATCTATATACTTATTTCACGCAGTATATTTTATAAAGAGAGTTACTAGTATTTGGATTTAGCTACGTTTAATAGTATACAATTATATAGAGGGCTAGATTACTATAGGTAGAATACTACCTTAATCTATCTAGATCTAGCTACCTTATTAGATATAGGGATTATATATATATATATAGTCGATTATAAGTCCGCTTATAATTAAGAATTAAGTATTATACAACTTAATAACTAGACTAGTCCTTTATCTTTCCTTATTTCTTTACTTCTATTTTTCCTTATCTTATTTTATTAGTACTATTAGTCAACTACCTATCATTTCTATAGGATATTGGTTGATACTAATAGGGAGTCTAAGAGGCTCCTCCTAAACCGGCTATATATCTATTTAAGGTAGCCTTTTAAGGGATCTTAGTAGTAGGATATATTTAGGTCCTATCGGAGCTAGTATATCTAGGTCCTACTTAAGGAGTTACTAGTCTTCTAAGGCCGTAAGTCGTATATTCTTATTAGCCTATATCTCTTTAGCCCTCTTAATTTTTCCCGTTATTAGATCCTATAAGATATATATCTAGGTACTATCGTATCCTAGGAGAATTATTACTTATATACGTATATTAAGTTTTCTTAGGAACGTAAGTTTAGGGACTAATTTCTAAACCCTATACTCTATCCTTCGTAGGTAGGATACGTCTAGCTTTAGGCCCGTCTACGCCTAATATAAAGTCTATTTATTAAGCGCTACTATTAGTATTCTATTCTTAAAATAGACTATAGTATACGTAAGGTAGTACTAAAGGTTGATCGGGAGCTAACTATTAGCTAGAATCGCCCTAATTATATCCTAGATAACTTTATATACTCGTTCTATAATCCCGTTCTATAAGGAGGTATAGGGGGTACTTAGGAGCTAGTAAATCCCTCTTACTATAAACTATTTAGTAAATCTAAAACTATTAAGTACCGCTTTAATATCTAACCTAATAGAGAATAGTTTATACTAGCTTTAGCGCTTAACTATTAGAAGCTATACTTTAAAGATAGCTAGTAGAGTCCTCGTATCTTTAGTAGCTATTATATATATCTAGGTATATCTAGAGAAATTATCTACGGATATAACGTAGTATTTATACCTATTTACCGTAGGTAGTTTAGTCCTCCTAGTAAGGTCGATATATACTATTTTAAGCGGTCTAGAGTATCTAGTCGGCTAGGTATTAGTGTTTTCTACGTATTGCTTTCTAAGCTAATATAGTAGATAGATAAAGTCTATATTTATATCCAATAGTTTTATACCGGTATACTAATTCTTAAGGCGCTTAACGTTTCCTATACTAGTATAACCGAGTCTCTAATACTATATATATAGAGGTTCGGCCTTAACTAAGTACCTACCTACGAATACTACTAGTAACCCCTTAATATTAAATTTCTAGACTACGAAGCTCGCTAGTATATAGACGTTAAGTTTATAGAGGCCCGCTATCTTAAAGCCTAAATAGATCTCTCTTATTTTCCTAGTATATTCTTAATTAGGATAGAGGATATAGTAGAAGTCCTTATCTCCTAGGAAGTACTACCGTCTTTTTATCGTTATTTAGTCTACTAAGAATATATTAGTAGTCGCGTTCGGGATATATAATACTTTCTAAAGTAAAAGCTTATTCTCCTTACTATTTACTAGAACTCTAAGTCTAATAGTTCCTATTTCTAGTACCTAGGCCCCTAAGCTAAGGGTATTAATATCTAACGGCCTTTTAAATACTTAATATATCTTAAATATTTCTTTTATATATACGAGGTAGTAGTTAGCGCCCGTATCTATTAGCTAGTTAAGCTTACTAAATAGCTTAGTAAGTTCTTTTATAAGCTTTAGGGTAGTTAAGGTATTCTAGAACTAGGCTAGAGAAGTTATTATAGGTCTCTCTAGTATTAGCGCGATAATAACTACGAATCCTACGAGTAGCTAGTTCTATAGTAGTATTAAGACTATTAGAAGAATAGGGATAACTAAGTTTAAGGCCGTCCTTAGTTACTATCCTAGCGCTATATACGCTATTTTAAATCGTAGGCTTACCTCTAGTCCTAGTAGTAATTATACTATTCTTCTAGAGAGTATATACTTAATTTATAGGAAGGTAACTTATTATAGAACGTTATTAATATATTCTAGAATATAACTCTACCTAATTATTACGCCAAATAATTTCTAAGTTTTATAGCTAGTATTATTATAATTTCCTAGGTTATTCTACTATCCGTATATACTATATACCTTCTAGTAGGGGCCTCTATACTTAGAGCGCTTCTCCTTCTTATAGTAGAGACGCTTTAAATTCCCCTAACTCCCCTCGTTATCTATCTTTCGTTTATTATTAAGTAAGGCGCCGCCCCCTTAGCTACCTCCTTCTCTACTACGTCTACGGCCTCTACTACCCCTTCCTCCTCTTTCTATAAAGGCGGAGGGGTCTTGCTTAATACTAGCGTTATAGGCGTAAATTACCGTTTTATTACCTAACCTTAGAGTTATTTAAGTCTATTCTATATAATCGATTAATTATTTAAAGGTAACCTTCTAGCCTTCGCCGTAGCCGTAGATATTATAGGTAGTATATAGATTATTCTACTAGTTAGTAAAGGCCGGTCCTAATAATTATCGCTAGTATATAATTATAAGGTCCTTAGGCTAGTATACGTCTCCCGCTAGTAATTCTAGCTTCTTAACTTTCTCTTTAAAGAGTCTAGAGTACTTACGTAGCCCCTTTACGTAGTAATTTAAGAACTATATATAGTATAATTTGGCTAGTATTATCTCTATAGTTACTATAGTAGATTATAGGTATTAGGACTTTAAGAATAGTAGAATCTTAGTAGCTAATTCTATTCCCTTAATAAGGGTAAGAAGGTAATCTTCTATAGTAGTTTATAAGCTACTAATAAGATAGTTATTTTTAGTATACTAAGACTAGTAGGTCTTTATTTTATTATTCTAGGTCCTTACTAGTAATATTATATCCGTAGGTTCTTCTACCGTAGGTACCTCTATAATAAATAGAGGCTTTACATACTCCTATCTCGAGATAGTATCTATTACCTTTAGCTATATTTAATAGTTTTTAGGTCTCTCAAGTTTAGGTACCTTTTCGAAGCTCTATCCGTACCTATAGGCTTTACTTATAACTATATCCCTCTCGTATACCTACTTATTAAGTCTTCTATCTTTATTATTATATTAAGAGTTATCTCTCTCTCTTTCTCTATTATTATTACCTCCGCTCCTAGTAGGCGGAGGGGTCGACGGTCTACGTCTTTATAGGGGTACCCTTAGAGGTATATTTATTTCGTAGGGCTCGAAGCTCGGTAGGTTAAGGTATTAAGTATCGGGGGGTCTATTACTTTTATCTTTTAACGAATATTTACTAAACTAAGAAGGATAAGTATTATAGTTTAAAAGGTTATTAATACTACTCCCCTTAGACCCGGAGGCCCCCTTATTACTCGATAAGTTATTCCTAAATCTATTTTACCTTCCGGGTCTTCTATACCTCTAAGGGCCCCTACGTTAAGGTCTATAGATAGGACTTAATTTGGTACTCTTACTATTAGCTAGTATAGTAGGCTCTTCTTAGGTAACTAGGCTTCTATTCTTATAGTATCTCTTCTACCTATATAGGCGGAGTCCTCTACTAGTATATTCTTAGGGCGGTACTCCTAAGAGACTACTATATATTTTATCTTTATAGATACCTCTTAGGTCGTAACTATTAGCGTACTAATACCCGGTAGGACTTAAGATAGCTTTAGGTTACTATAGTCGCCTATAGGCGCCGCTTTTATTAGCCCTTCTTAGGTCCTCTATCTTATCTACTAGACCGTCTCTATTTATTATATCCTCTCTAATATCTTTAATAAATAGATCCGTAGTATTAGTACTTAATTAGTTACTCTACTTATAATGATAGGTAAAAGGTAAATATAGTAAAAGATAGTATTGTAGTAAGACTAATAGCTGGAGAGGGATAATTCCCCTAGTAGGGAATTATAAGTATCTCCTATGCCTATGTATGGCGTAATACATACTATATATAGGCGTTCCTTATAATACGGTTAAGCTAGTCCTTATAACTATCCCCCCCCTTTATATGTCCTGTCCCTAGGGCAGAGTTCGTAGTAATCCGTATACTTTTATAAGGCCGCGCGTACGTATCTCGCTAGTAACTCGAATGCGACGTACGGGCTTTAAAAAGAACGCGGGCCTATCTTAGAGTCGCGTTCGTAGACTATCTAGGTAGACGCGTTGTATAGTACGTATATATATCGTAGCGGCTTCGCTAGATCCCAGAATTTTACGATTCCTATCTTAAAATTAAAATACTAGATTTTCTAAAATCTCTATTCTTAGTAAAACGCGTATCGGGCTTCTCGCGGCCCGAGCGTATATACCCCGAATAAAATAAATATTCGCGTCGCAAAATTTTCTTCTCTAGCTTTATCTTTATATTAGCTCCTTCTACTTCCTTAATTTAATAAGTAACGTCCTTACTATACCCTCGCAGCCTCCTACTATCTAAAAAAGAAAGATAGAAGACCTAGAGTAACTCTACTAGTCGGTCTACGTACGCTGCGCCCGCGACCCCGAGCGTATTCTTACTTACCGTAAGTCTCTTTTATAGAAGTATAGTTATTGCACTACCTTGCGCTACGAGTATATCGAGGTATATTATAATCTACGCGTCCGCTACTTATTAAATTACTAACTAATATTTTTTTTATAGATACTAACTAAGTTAAATAAATACGCTAATATCTTATTAGAGACTACTAAACGTATCCGCGCTAGTATATATACGCGTACTACTCGTATATTTATCTTCTTACTAATTTATTTTAGACGAAGAGCCCCTCGAGGACTAGCTAGCGCGCTACTATAAGCGGTTCGACCGTCTTATAACTTAGTATATCCCCGCCTAGGAGCGAAAGGGTAAAGGAGGAGCTACTAAAGACCGCGAGGCTAAAAACTCCGCTACTATACTTACTCTACGCGAGGCCGTCGCCTCGACCGATACTTAGTTAGAGCTCGTAAGCTAAATACGAATTTTCGTACGTTAGATATTTCCGCCTACGCTTCCTATACTAATCGCGTATAGAACGGCCTCGCTCTACTCCCTCCTCGCGATCCCTAATTCCCTAGAGATTTTATTTTAACTAATTAGCTATAGAGCCTTTTTAGCTAGCGCCTCTTCCGCGAGGACCCTACGGCCGGTATAGACGGTATCGACGACGACGATGCGAATACCTATACCCCGGCCCCTACTAAGGAGGTAGACGAGGAAGAGGAGGATAAGGAGATAGAGAAGTAGGGTTTGGTATAGTATACGGCTTGCTTACGAGCCTAATATTTAAGCGTAGCGTATAGCGTCTTAGGCGCTTTAGGGAATTTTTGAAATCCTAGGCTTTATTAGCTAGTACTCCCTTACTACGCCTCGCCGCCTCCTCCTAGCTACTTACTATACGTACCGCTTCGGCGGATTAATAAAAAGAATTCTTCTTATTTATTTTCCCCTCTATAATCTTCTTAAAGTTACCTGGCCTAAGGTTATCGTTACCGTATTCTTACCCGTTACGCCTCTAAGGCTTTCTACCTTAGGCTTACGTACTCCTCGCGCTAAGGTTAGATAGCTCTTAGTACTATACTTATAAGCTTAAACTATCTCTTAGGAGTTATCTATATTTTTCTATAGAATCTACTAGTTAAATTCCTGTAGGTAATCTACCTACTTTACTAGGTATTACCGTGCTTTATCTTTACGTCGCGCGTTTAGAATCCCCTTAATTTCCTACTCTTCTTCCCTATTAATGATTTCTAGGGGTAGTAGGGTCTCTTGCTTACTACCTTCTCGTAGGTAGTATCTTTCTAAGAGGGAGATACTAAAGACTAGATATATTCTATAATTATTAGGTAGCTATACCTTATAGGCCTAGGACCTAATTAGCTCTAGGATTCGAAAGGGGCCTATTATACGTTACGCTAGCTTCTTACTTAGAGTCTTTATACGGAGATTCCTCGTAGACACGAGGACTAAATCTCCCTTATTAAATTTTATAGGGATATACTTCTTATTATAGCTCTTCGCTTACGATTCGCTCGCTCTCTACTAGCGAGCTACTAGCTTAGCGCGTAATAAGTATAAGGACTAGATACGCTCTTTTACCGCTAGTACTTTATTCCCCTACTTATCGCCGGCTTTAAAGTAGATCTCTAGATAGTAGCTATATAGCGTAAAGAATAGGGAGATACCTATAGTAGTATACTTACTATTATTATATATAAACTCCGCGACTAGGAGTAGCGTAGCCTACGTACTCTAATTTTCCGAGTAGAAGGCCCTTAGGTATTCCTAAACTATCTAGTTCTATCTCTCTGTTTAACTATCTATCTAAGGGTAGAACGCTATACTTAATCGTCGCTTAATCTTCGTATAGTAGTAGAGTTTAGACTAAAAGGCTCTAGTAAACCTAGAGTCTCGATCTAATATAATACCTCTAGGGGCTCTAAACCTAGTAACTACCCTTTCTATAAGAATGTTAGCTAGGTCTGAAGCTAAGAGTTTCTTAGTAACTATAATATATAGAGCCATTTTTATATAGCGATCGAGTATTACTAAAAGCGTATTATAAGCCCTGCCCCTAACCTTACTAGGAGGTATTCTACTTATAAAGTCTATAGTTAACTTCTACTATAGCCTCTTAGGCTGCAGTAGGGACTATAGGTCTCTAAACGGGGTATACCGTTTAATCTTTATCTTTTAGTAGACTTCGTAAGTCTTGACGTACTCGTCTATATCGCGAGATATATACGTCTAAAAGTACTTCCGCGCGAGTAGATTATATATTCGTACTACTCTAAAATACCCGGCGAAGGTATTATTATAGTAGCGTCTTAGTAGCTCTTACTTTACCGTAGCGTCTTAGAGTACGTATATCTTTTCTCTAAAGTATAAGGTACCTATAGACGTACGTATCTATTAGTATAGCCCGATCGGCTTATCGATTAGCCTTATATAAATACTACGTACGATAGGGTCCGCGCTTTAAATCGACTAGAATTCCTCTAGCCTAGATTCTAGATCTAAATAGGCGTACTCGTCTTTTAGGAGATCTCTAGCGAGAGACCTAGGGGTTATAGGCGCGGTCTCTTTAGCCCGGACTAGGTAGATATTCTATACCTACTTATAGGTATCTTTAGCTCGTCCGCCTTTATTACTACGTAGTTACGAGCTATTAGCTTCCCTATTAATCCGTACGTCTACTCTATACTTCTTCTAAATAGAAAGACTCTAGATAACTACTACCCTAGGTAGTAACCCTAACTTCTAATATAATATAGGGAGTAGGGTATTCGTATTCGGCGTATACGAACCGTAGTCTAGTCGCCTTAAGAGGGTATCCGCCGGATTCTTAGGTCCTACTCTATATATAATAATAAAATTATATACTAAAAGTAGTATAGTCTAGCGGGCTTACCGGCTATTTAGCTACTATAACTCTACGAAGCCTACGAGGTTGTTATAGTCTATAAGAACCTTAATAGGGTAGTAGCTTTCTTTAAGGTAATACCGCTAGTACGAAAAGGCTGCGACAATAGCGAGTAGTTCCTACTTATATATTTTATAGTTCTACTCCGTAGGAAGAAGTTTACGCGACTAGAAAGCGATGGGGTACTATTAGCTACTATCCTATACTTAGGTTAGGATAGCCGTAACTACTACGCTAGAGGCGTTAGTCTCTACTCTAATTCTTAGTTTAGGATTGAAATGGCGTAGGAGGGGCGCTTACGTAAACGCTTTCTTTAGCGTAAGGAAAGTATCCTTCGCGTTAGTAGGCTAAAGGAAGGGACTAGTCTACTTCCTATTTTTAGATTCTTTAAATAGTACTATAAGCGGTACTATAATACGCGAGTACCTCGCGATAAACCTACAGTAGAAGTTATAGAATTCTAGGAAGGTCTATACCTTAGTATAAGTCTTAGGTTTAGGCTATTCTATAATACTTAAGATACGCTTAGGGTCTATACGTATACCCTACGTATCGATAATATAACCTAGGAACTCTACTTCTTAGGAGAAGAACTTATACTTCTTTAGATTAACGTATAAGCCGAACTACTTAAGGCGACCTAGGACTTCGCGTATATACCGTATATAGGTAGTACGGCTAGCGGAGTAGATAAGTATATTATTAAGGTATACTATATATATAGAATCTACTAGTCTACTTAGGGCTTTATTAATATAGGCTTAGAAAGTAGTAGGTATATTAGTAAGTCTAAAAGGTATAACTAAGTATTTGTAGTACCCGTAGCGGGTACAGAACGCCGTCTTCTACTCGTCGCCTAGCCGGATACGGATACGATAATATATATTCTTTATATCTAACTTTATATAGTACTTAGCGCCCTATAGGCGGTCTAGAAGTTCGGAGATAAGAGGGAGCGCGTACCGGTTCTTAATAATTACCTTATTTAGCCTACGGTAGTTAACGTATAAGCGTAGCTCGCCTCCCTTCTTAGGGATAAATAGGATATCTACTCCCGCTAGGCTAGTTAATAGGCGGATTTAGCTACTCGTACTCGCGTTATTAATATATTGCCTAAGAATCCCTAGCTTCTTTACTAAGAGGTTATATATCTTTCTAAACGGTAGATCTACTATAGTTTCGATAGTATACTCTACGCCCTCTACGGCTAGTATACTTATAGCCTTACGGTCGTCGAAGATAGAATTAAAGTCCCGGAACTTAGGAGGTAGTTAGATAGATAGGGTATTCTACTTAAATTCGTCTACGCTTAGGATAGGGGTAATATTCTCGCTCCTTAGCTTAAAAATATTCGTAGAATTCTTACTTACTAGTTCTTCCGCTAAGATAAGGCGGACTTAAGTATCGGCGCTCTTAAAATACTACTACCTCGCTTCTAGGTCGAGCTCGACCCTTGCGTCTAATAAGGCCGGTATCTCTAAGAGATAGTTAGAACCCTTCCTATCTAGGGCGTAAAATTCTACTTCTACTTACCTTATAACTCCTAAGGAGTTAGTAGCCTTCTATACGCCTTTATAGGCTCCTTAGTAACTTATACTATTACCGGCTCCCTAACTTATAGGAGGCGCGGGGATGTCTATAGGGATTAGATCTATTTCTAGGGCTAGAAGGGGACTAATAACGTTAACCTCAGCGCCTAAGTCTAGCGTAGCGGTAATATCGTACTCGGATTAGTCCCCTTTTAGGGTAGAAAGAATAGTAATTAACTTTTTTACTATAGTACCTTAGGTACGCGAGGAGGGTACGATACCCGTACGTATTAGGTTCTCGCTACGTATACTTAATAAGGCCCTAGACCCTTTCTAGTCTTTCCTAGAAGCCTTATAGGCGGATAACTCTACGACTTTAGCGCGCGTTATCTACGTAGCTAGGACGACGCCGACTCGTTTCCCGTTAGGTCGTAGTATTAATTAGCTATAACCTCTATAATCTCCTTTAGCTTTTAGGGCTTAGGGTACTTATTAGCGTAGTAATCGTATTCTCCGTAGTTATAGTATTAGATAGAGGAGAGATCCTTCTCTTTTCTAGGCTATATAGGGGTGGCGTTAGTATCGGAGAGCCTACTACCCCCTTACGATACTTAATATTACCCCTTATTTATAGATATACGGTTACCCTAGGTATTCCTACGCCTAGGATCCCTCTCTAAGATACGAGAGTTTATTACTCGGCGCTTATTCGTCTCTAAGCGTATAGCTAGCGCTACGATTATATCTCGAGTTTTAGGAATATCTTAATAGTTAGAAAGTATTAACCTTATATTAGGGCGTAGCTTATACTAGAGGTAGTTTCGCAGCTAGATCGTAGTATAGGGCTCTTCGATCTAGGACTTAAGGCTTATTAAGTAGGAGTTAAAAGATACTATAGACTACTCTACGCCTTACTTACTATCTATATATAGCTATATTACGTCTAGCTAGCGATTCTCCGGGTCCTTAATTAAGTTAAGTAGGAAAGTCTTAAAGTACTTCTAAGTAACTTAGTCCTCTTCTAGGGTAGACTCCTTCTCTATCTAGGAGGTATAGGGGGTACCCTTTATAAACTAGAGTACGTATATAATTTTAGAGATCTTACTTCGGAAAGTATTAGGCGTAAGGCGGAACGTATTCTCTACGCTACGTATCTACTTACGATAAGAGCGTATACTTTTCCCTTCGTATAATTATAACTTCTCGGGTTATAGCTCTTTACTAGGTCGGATATCGGTTAGTATAGGCGTAGCGCTTACGTCTCGCGCCGTAGAGGAACTTAGCGTATTATTAAGGTCTTCTATCTAAGCTATTAGCCTTACTAGTTCGACCTACTTCCTCCTAAGGGCTACGGTACGCCTCGCTTTATCTAGCGCGGCGTCTATAGCCTACTCGGAGGCGTCTAGATTATTCTCCTCTTCTATAGCTATATTACTCCCGCCTTACGTATCCGGAGCCTTCGAGTTCGATACGGGTGTCTAGCTAGTACTACGCGTAGATCTCGATAGTTTTAGATTAGAAGTTATCTTTTACTAGATCTATACCGAGTTAAGAGCTATTAGAATTATAATAATAGGTTAAAGGTAAATATAGTAAAAGATAGTATTGTAGTAAGACTAATAGCTAGAGAGGAATAATTCCCCTAGTAGGGAATTATAAGTATCTCCTATACCTATATATAGCGTAATATATACTATATATAGGCGTTCCTTATAATACGGTTAAGCTAGTCCTTATACTACTATATATTAAGAATTATCTCCGGTAGTTATATACTAGTAGGAAAGGATTCTAATATTATTAGATATTTAGTCTTAATATTTATTCTCTCTATCTTAATATTAGGGTCTACTAGAGAGTCTTCTCTAGTAGCCTACTTAATAGAGTCGTCTAAGTCGGCTTCCGACGGCGTACTACTTACGGTATTATCTACTAGAGTTATTATTAACTCTTAACCTTATACTAGAGCCTCCTCTTATTAGGGCTATAAGATATCTAATATTTAAGGCTTATATATTCTAGATTCTAATATCTCTCCGCGTATCTTAGTAGTATTTATCTCTCGTAGAAGCCTTATAGCCTCTTCTTTCTACTCTATACCTATACGGAGAGGTCCCTACCTTAGAGCCTTAGTAAGAGAGATAAGGTTAGTATTATACTTACTATTCTTCTTAGATCTTAACTTTTAGTATCTAGTTATATTAATACGTTATATAATATACTAAGGAATACTTTAGTAACGTAGCGGAACTATAAAAGTAATTAGATTAATTAAATAAATAAGTCTAACGTAGTATATAGTAGATTTTAAGTATTACTACCTAGGCTTATAACCTATTAAACTATATTACGTAGTAGATCTTAATATTAAAGGGTAAAGTATTATATTATAGGTTATATATACCCTATATAAGTTATGTATAATCCTTAGGTTATGTAATCCCCTGCAAGTACCAAGTTTACATGCCGTAACTCAACATAGGGAAGTATCGTACAAGGTCCTAGGCCCGCTCCCGATTGTCAAATCTTTTACGATATAATCATTAAAATCACGTGCCAACCCGCGCCTACAGTCAAGCACTCTCCGTCAGCGTCTACCACCGACATTCCCTGATGACTTAAATCGCCGCTGCAGCAGCAACGGCAGCGAACAAGCCCAGCATGCTACCAGCAACTTCTCGTGGCACTCCTCCTCCAGTGTACTGAGCCGGTCTCGGACTGCCTGAGGTCGCAGAGGCACGAGCCCTTGTCCCTGTTCCTCGCTCTGATGAGTCAGCGCCAGCCTCTTCTACCGAGTCGCGTCGGATCATCTCGTGATGGCCTGGAGTGACATGATCTTCTCCAAACTGGACCTGTACTCCCGCCGCTTGGCATTTCTGCACAAACGCCACCTTGGCATCTACAAACCTCCAGTCAGCACGGCCAAGTCGATGCTGGACGTAACCATACCTTCCAACGCCGTCGTGTCACAGGCAAACTCCAAGCATGGCTGTAGTTGCTTTATCATGCCCGGTCTTGAACAAGAGCATGAAAAGTCGTTCGCGTCACAGCCGCCGACTTGGACAACCTTCTCCACGCATTGTGTCTTTCCTGCGTTAGCCTTTGCCGTGTACCGATATCGAGGGCCGTTCAAGACTCACAGAGCAGCTTCTCTTAGCCAGCTGTGTAGCTGAAACGAGCCCAAACAACAGAGCGAAGATGGTGGATGTCTTCATTCTCGCGGCTCCGTAAGATTGCAGGGGAAGGGGTCGAATCGAAGCCTGCAAGGTAGACTGAGAACCACAAACGACTGTCCGGACAAAAACCACGACGGGGATTCGTTCAAGAAGAACAAGTGGGCGAGCATCCTGCGCTTTACTTTCCAATTTGTCGCACACAAGTGTGTTTTCCGGTTAATAAGGCCTCGACACGAATGTCATCAAGCTTCGATGCACCATGTTGGCTTTCCATTGGCTGTCGCAGCTAGAGCAGTCCATGCTGTTGAGGTAGACCAATTGTTTGTCGGGCGTGAGTGGTGGGTGGTCCGCCCGCAGCATCAAACGTCCTTCTAACCATCTCATGGGACGTCCCACTGGCTTGGCGTTCATTCACCTTATTGATATATATACTGAGGACAGAAGCACATCGCCCGTTCGCACGATGATCGCAAATCCATTACCATTTCTGCTTCAATGGTCGCAAATTCTGGCCCTTTGTCATCTGATCACCGCCCCCCTTTTCCTCATGGATTGTGGTTTCAAGTATTCGAGTTTTAGCATCACCGTTCTTCTTTCCACTCTCAGCGGGCAACTAACCAACAACTATCTTGGAGAATTCGGTTCGAATGGGCCGACGACTTTTCTGCAGCGCTGGTATGTATAAAAGCCACGGCCTATTTTCGGTTTCGAAGATGCTGCGATTCATAACAAATCTTTTCGGCGCGATTCAAACACTACAAATCAGGCTTTAAACAACAAACCTAATTGGACAATACCTCAGCTGTGCAATCCATTCTCAGCACGACTGCTTGGACGAAATCAGCGGATGGGGTCCATTTGTTTTCCAGCGCGTGACAAATGTCGTCTTGATATCATTTCGACGCTGTCGTCGTACTTGTATGGGACGAATCGGTTTTCATGCGAGGCGCCAAGGAACATGCCACAGCATAATCTCCAGCAGGACGCGGGACCATCGATTGACTGGTTGTACTCTTACAAGTCGCTCGAAGAGAAGCCTGACATTGGTCCTACCGCGATTCGCCAACTTATCAGGGGCCTTGCGAATCATGGGTATGATATGTCAATCCTGTCATCCATTGCTTTGCAGCCCGCCTTCTACACTCTTTTACTCTCTAGAAAGTGAACCATGAGGCATCGACATGTACAAATTTAGACTATAGCATTCTTGTGTACACGCTTGACACCAATCGTCTGATTGATCTATATATTTAGATGCTGTTTGGAGGTACAGAGATGCTGGAGAAATGGGTTATTAAATACTCGGTCAAGTAAATATGTTATACACTTTGCTAAGCAATGTGGGAATGTTTTGGATATCCATTGAACGTAGCTGTGCATGGAATAATAACAGGATCAGGAAACATGATCCATGTATTTCATAGTGACTACAACCTTCGACTGGAGAGGTGGAAACAAACGTGTCTAACAAATTTCGAGTATACCAAAACGACAACGCTAATGAAAATGTACAAATACAAGAGATAAGCATACGCTCAGGGATACATCCTAATCCATGAAACCCTTCTTTCCGTCACCATCGGCATCTTTCTTTGGGTTCAGCTTGTCCAACAGGGAGGGCTTTTTGGTAGCGGAGCCAGTAGCGCCTATCCCTGCACCACCAATACCTGCGCCAGCTGCGCCGTGAGTACCGGGCACATTAGATCCTGCTACTCCAGGAGCTGTGGGACCTGTGTGAGCGTGGTCATGACCGCCCAAAGCCTTTCCAATTGCTCTTGGTTCTCCCTCGAATCCATCGTATTTCTCCCCCCGACCGCCTAACACACCTCCCTGCTTCTTGAAGTCCTGCATAGAGACGGTGGGAAGAGCAGATGTAGAGTGGTGTTGCGCAGCATTGTGGTGCTGGGGACCATGTCAGTATTGAATAGATCAAAAGCAGATGTAACTCACGACTTCATGGATGGGTACGGTGGTGTGGACAACATGTGGTTCGATAGTTTCCTTCTGAACAATTGGTTGGATAGTCTCATGCACATGGTGATGAACATGTTCACCAGCCACAGATGGGGCCACGCCCTCTGTACGTCGTTCTGGCGCTCGAACATGCTCGTTTTTAAACTTGGCAGCCTCGATCTCGAGTTTGCGAGAGACATCTTCTTGATTACCATGATGAAGCTCGCGATGCTCAACTGCCTTCAAATTGTGGTGATGTTGCTCGGGCAAGACCTCCCTGTCCTGAACAGGTTGTACTGAGGTATGGTAATGGTCTTGGTGGACCTCCTTGTCGATTGCGGTTTGGATTTCCTCGTGTCTTTGAGGAGTTGTGGTGTTGTGCGTGACAGCTGGTGCGACCTTTTCATGAACGGTAGTGTCATGGTGTCCAGATTTGGACATGAAGTCACTGACAGCGGCTTTGGCCTTTTCCATTGTGTTCTGGTTGTGTTTGTAGTGAAGTTGGAAAGGTGAGAGTAATGCTCGAAGCTCTAAAGCTATGGATGTGGTGTAATGAGGTTCGCCTTGAGAATCTTGTATGTTATATACTTTCCATATAGGATTCGAGGACACCTCTACGTAATGCTTGCTTGGTACGACTGCATCATCGTGCCTTAGCTGTTGGAATACTTGGTGGCCGCTGAGGCCAACCATACAGGGCAGAGCCACAGAGAGCCGCAGGAGCCACCCATTGCTGTGCCATCTGCACTACGAGTACGCACTCGGATCGACTGGTACGGGACACGTCAGTGTATGTAATCTGTCAAGAAGTGGGGTTGAGGTCCGACAGGAGGGTTGGTGGGTGGTGGAACACAATGATGATCCCAGCGGCGATTGCATACAGAATGCAGATCTCGATGGCTCCCTCCCAGCTACCCGTACTCGCACGGAGCTGAGAAGCGTGGCCCAATGATGTGGAATTTGGAATCTGCAATCTGGAATCTGGACTCTGGACTCTGCATGGATGTGGCCGGGTATGTAAGGTAAGATACATTGGATGTCTCAGCGACCAGAAGAACGGCGCGAGGCTAATGTGAAGCCTGCCGCAGATGAGTTGTAACGTCATCCCTCGTGAGGGCATGGATCGAGGGCGGACACCCGGACTGACAGTGGATGGGAGACGGAAGAGGCGCTGTCACTAACCTCAAACCGTCTTTTGACATCATGGATCCCGTGCTTGGCTGCTCCGATCGTGAGCTTCGACGGCTTCAATCTCCTCTTGCGTGCCATTGGTGGGGACCTTGGTCGCTCCTCAGAGTCGTGACAAAGCACAGAGTACCGCAGACACGCACACGCAGACCCAATCGCGGGGCCTTGCGTCTTCTTGGACCTCCTCATCACTACTCTACTACTTACCTCGACCGCACGCTTGTTAAGGTATTTGAATCAATCAATCATCCCTCCATCCATCTGTCCGCCGCGTCCAAAGATGCGAAGACTCCTAGACAAGTTGCCCCACAGGCGCAGGGATGCTGCCTCTGATGAACGCCACTCATCTCAGCCTGATGGGCCAATCAATGCAACATCGCTCTCGCCGCCAACATCATCCGTCGTCTCCGACGCAAACCATAACGACCGCACTGATCCAGCGCGGATTGCCAGCAACGGACGACCAGATGCTACCGCCTCGTGCGACGACTCAACCAGTGCAAGGCATTCGCAGTCCACATACGGTGCAAGCCACAAAAGGCCTTTTCAGCAATCCAAAGACGATGCGCTCAACAAACAACCTTCTCGGCACTCCAGAGATGATGCACACCGCAATCGGGACTCCTTGTCGGATGAGTCCGAGGAAAGACAAAACGCTTTGACCCCTCCCAACCAGCCAATCGATGGAGGTTCCGTATCCAAATCAGACACGAACAAACTCACGGCCCTGGCGCTTGATCACGGCCTTCAATTGGAACCCCAAGACACAAGTCTATACGAAGACTTGAGCTATCTCGCACTCGCCCATGACAGCAGAGAGGCCGCCGTCCCAATTGAGAAGAAATGTAGCGAAGACTCTGTCAACAGGAACGTCATGCTCAATGACAAAGAGGTTCTTCGTGAGAACACTGCAGGACGCAGGGGAAGCATCTTGCGTACACCTGTCCAAGTCGACGAGTTTTCAGAGGACATTGCGGATCGCAACCTTGACCCACCAGTTCGATCAAGTAAGTTCAAGACTGAGCTACATGCTTTCGAGACGCTAGACGAATCGGATACCTACCTCACCACTCTGCTCCTCCGAGCTCGGTCAATCTCGTGAACAGTGTACCGCGTCCAGTACTCCTTACTCTTGCTGTAACCAGATGACGGCTGACGAAGTAACGTAGACTCGAAGAGGGCTCTAATGACATCGACTCCGTCGAGTCCAATCGATTCCTTGGACCAGTTTGATTCGCCTGGTCTCTTGGCGTCTGATCGAGGCGTGCTTCCTGCGCCAGGAAATCTGGAAGATTTACGTCGAATCCAGCGAGTTGGTCAAGACAAACCCTCTACTGGCGCGCCTAAGACCGATTTCAAAGATTTTGATTTCAACAACTCGGAAGATGTTGACTTCTACACTCAGTATGCACCTGCCGTCACCCACGAAACTGTGATCCCCGAGATCCACCACGTTGAGCATGAAGTATTGACACGCGAAATTCACAACTATGACATATACCACCGCATTTTGCCCATCAAAGATATTGAGGTACTTCCAGCAAAGCACTTTGTTCGCGACCCTGTTACCGGAGAACTCACTCAAATTCCCGCTCCACCAGGAAGAGAAGTCGAAAATCATCAATGGAAGATTGTTGCAGCAAAGTCGGACTCTGGCTGGCAACCCTCAGCTCCCAGGCAATTCACAGCGCGAACATTTAAAGACGACGAAGGGATGCCTAGAGAGTATGTAGGCAGAGATGGCATTCTCCACACAGAGGTTACCTGGGTCCATCCACCGACTATTCAAGATGGTGGGTATGAGACAGGCCAGACCGAAGCTTTGTTCATGAATGCTTTCGACGATCAAAATTCGACAGGAAAGAGAGACCTATCTCATGAGCAACCAGGTGGTATTCATGAGTTTGATAGCCGGTTCTGTGATGACTGTTATGACGAGTCTATCTTGGAGAAAAAAAGTGCGCAGACGTCCCGTAATTCCGATTCGAGGGCATTGGCTTCGTGAAAAGGTTCTTCCTGCGTCTTAGTGTCAAATGCTGTGTCTGAGCGTCGGGTCGGCAGTACGACCCCAACATAGCATGGCGCTCGTGGCATTCTTTCCTTCTATCCTTCAAATTTCTCAACATTCCAGTGTAAGATAATGTGAAATAGTGTACGCATGGCATCCTTTTGCGTAAGCTACTAACGGATTTTGCATCGACGACGAAGCTCCGTGAAGATTGTGTTATGCATTAGAACAGGTCAGACGCATGTAATGTCTCGAGGGTCATTGTATCGCCAAAGTGACAAACCCATGCGTTGAGCATGGACCTCGAAACCACCGGACTCGTGTGTGGTGGCTTTGATATCGTAGCAATCTTGATTTGTTCAGCTGCGAACAACTTTTGAGCAGTTCATCGAAACAAAGTACAGTCTTCCCAGCATACGGCCGGTAGTCCATGTGCGTCACCACATCCCATGTCGATCATAACAATATCTTCCGGTGGAGTCGCACTTGGATTGTGAGTCGCTGCAACCCAAAACGGTGAATGAGCAGGATTTCAGTATAGCTGGTCTTCAAGTCGCATGTTCTGTGTCCAAATGCTCGTTGATTTCACTCTCGGCAAGTCTGGTCTCGCATATTGGACATGAGACGAGCTGTCGCTTGATAGTCTTGGCGGTGCTGCCATCATCGTTGGTCCATTGTCGTTTGCTGCCAGATAAAACTGCCAAACCTTTATCGTCTCTTGCGTCAGGCGTTTGTAGAGCCGTCTTGAACCAACTGTCAATCTTATTCTTCTGCCTTCCAGCTCTCTCTTTCGCGCTCATAGCCTCGAGCTGCTTCTTTGTCAAATCTGGCTCTGATATCTTGATGTATGCTCCTCCACATTCGAACTCGTGCTTCGTGAACCACGGATCGCTTGATGAAGGAGCTCGATTCATGCTGCGCTTGACCAGACCATAGTATGGTGGTTGACCTTGACAGATTCCATCGCACTTCCATATGTGGGTACGGTATGAGTCCACCTCATCGTGAAAGGTGTGGTAGACAGAGATTTCGTAGTCGCCATGGCTATTGATGGCGTCTGCTAGCAGCAAGAATCCTGTGCCATGTCCTGTCCCATCATCACCTCGAGAATGCTGCCAGCCAGCTGTGAGGAAGAAGTATGCGTGGATTGCTTCGTGTAGCAGTGTATTGATTGTGTCGGAGCGAGGCCTGTATTTGAGCAATGCCTCCGAAAGCTTCAGTCGGATTCGGCGGTATTTGCCCTCATCGTCTTTGATAAGCTCACATATGCCGGCACATAGGGTCAGTCTCGAGGACCAAGAGACCTCGACGCGTGGTAGAAGGAGAGAGCGGAAGTACAGCGTATCGTACAGGCCGAACAGCTGGTGAACGTCTACGACGGGAAATCTGGTTTCGTCTCTGATGATAGCCTGAATGTGATCATGGGCGGCTTTTTGCTCGTCTGACAGTGCTTGGAGGGTTGTAATGGCTAGAATGGCAGCTGCCTCGTCAGTAAGAAGCGCCATGCTGTCGAACCGCCGGTGAATGCAAGATTATTTGGCATGGTGCATGTCTTCAGGCTGTACCGCCAGGCGGGGACCAACAATTGCTTGCGGGATGCGGTTGTGGTTCGCGGGAGAGGTTGACAGGTTTGTACATGGGCACTGAATCACGGGCAGCTATGGGGAAGACGAGCACGACTCGGAGCCATGTCATGTTAGGTATGTATAGCAGGATATCACCACTGGCACCGCCATTCTCAATATCTCACATGATTGCGAGACTTCCTCTCTCCCCCTTTCCACAGGCTCCTCTGTCGCTAGCCCTGGATTTGGACTGTCCCATCAATGAGCGACAATCCGCCATCATCGCGCCTTTGTCAAGGTCATCAGCATACGCGTCGAGGAGCAATACGCAATATCAACTCAACTATCGCGTGCGAGGTGGGTTAAACAGTCGCAAACTTCACAAGACTTCCTAAAGCAAACTCATCGCGTTCGCTTGTGCATTGGTCCACGCCCAGAAATCCAGATTTCTATGGACTCGAGAGGTTCGCCTGGTGCTGGGACCTTACGCGGTGGCAAACGAACCTCGACAAGCTCTTCGATTGCTTCAAACAAGAGTCGTCAAAACAGTATTTCCGAAGCTCCGCCAGCATCACCAAAAGTCTTCACATCATTTCCAAACTTCTCGCCGCCGCCATCGGCATCGCCTAAGAGGAAACGCTCCTCAAAAGAGACATCTAAACTAGGGAGCAGTGCAGAAAGTCTACAAGCTGGTGGTCAAAGCCGGAGAACGTCAGGAGAAAACACGTCGAGTAGTTCCACCATCAAAAAGTCCTCTGGGGAAAGTGGACCATCACAGGTCCGGAAGTCCACTTCTTCGTTTGCAGGCAAGACGCTGAAGGGAGCTGCAAATCTGCACAAGTCGATACTAGCCAGCCTCACGTTTTCGTCAGCGGTACCGCAAGTCTCCCCGGATGGAGTGTTCGACGACCCGGATTGGGATGCATCTGACCCCTTGGAGAACGCAACTGATGACCAGATTCAGAGGGTTATAGATCGAAATGGCGGAGCAATCTCTTTACTAAAGCAGTACTCACAGGATTTGGCAGAGAGCAACTCAAGAGTGGCCCAGGAAAGAAACGGTAAGCTTGAAGTCATCGAACGAAATCGGCGACTCCGAGACGAATCAGATCAGATGAAGCTTCAGCTTGAGGACATGCAGAGAAAGTACAAGAATGTGCAGAATCTCTTGAAACGTTTTGTGCGGCCGGAACACCCTGGGCAGATCCAGATCGTGGATAGTCCGAATGGCCATTTCGTTCTAGACAGCACTACTGGGGAGATGGTCGAGGCGACGAAGCCGTTACGAAAGCCTTTCATTGCTTCAGTAGACCCGTCTTTATCCACAGCCGCCTTTTCTACCAAAGAGTCTCCATCGAAGCCAGCATCTTCTGATGCATCGACCAGTTTGAAGCAAATAGCATCTCAGAGACGAGCATCCAAGGACAGTCGCTCACTGAGAGGCGCCAGCATATCTGTGCGGCCAGATTCCCTCCCAACACGACCCGAATCGCTAGAGCTGACTGCCCCTGTGGATGCTGAACAGTTACCACCAGCCCTTCGACTGGATAATCCTTTGAGCAACATTGGTCCGGTCGATCGTCTGGGATTTTTCTTCACTGCCAGTCGAGAGACGAGGCAAAATGAGGCATTGATCTACAAGCCAGGAGACTCATCAGAGACATCGTCCTTGAACAGTTATGAGATCGATCCTGACGACTTGGACGGTAAAACGATGAGATTGCATGATGATGCTTCTTCTTTTACGACCACCCTGAATGGCGCGTCGGACGGAGAACTACTGTGCTACGCACCGTCAGGACCTGCACTTCGATTTGTCTCAGGCCCAGACAAAAGTATACGAATGTTTGTTGATGTGTCCGTACCCAGCACGCCTTCTGAAGGCATCACTGTGACCACGGTCGAGGCGGCACAATCCGCTGCCACTGTAGCTCAGGCATCTGCCTCTGGTACGATGGTGACACCCACGCAAGATTCCAACAGAAGTTCCGAAGCACTAGGAACGCTGCTTGATAAATTCAACGAAGTCTTCGACAACCAACAAACCAGTCGAATGTCTGAATGGACAGCATTCCACAACCATCTTCGCGCCAACATTCCAAAGACCTTGAGCAGGGCGTCCAGTGATTACAGCACAGCAAACATAGCAAGACTATGCAGTAAAGGCACAGTCTCTGCTGAAACGCTGAAACGATTTAACAACCTGATCCTATCCGGCATCCCAGTCGCCGTCCGTCGCGAAGTATGGATGGAACGAACAGGAGCCAACGCCCTCTCGGAACCGGGCCTCTACACCACCCTCGTCACAAACGCGTCCATCCCCTTGACAACCCGCAACGAAATAACCGCAGACATCGACCGCACCCTCGGCAACAACATCTTCTTCCGCACCGGCGCCGGCAAAGCAAAGCTACAAGATATCCTCACAGCCTACGCCCAACACAACCCCACGATCGGCTACTCACAGGGTCTGAACATCATCGCCGCCAATCTCCTTCTCATGCTCCCATCCGCCGAAGACGCATTCTGGCTCCTCGTGGCCTGCATCGAAAACATCCTTCCTTTTGAGTACTACCACCACGACGGTACCATCTCGGGCCAAAGCCTCGATATTGATGGCAAGGTCTTGACGTCCTACGTCGTCGATCACCTGGGCGCACAATTGCACAAGCACCTACGTGTCCACGGCGTCGATCTGAGCATGTTCACACCGGGCTGGTTCATCTCCGCCTTCGCGGCGTGTCTTTCCGGCGAACCCTTGTACAGGATATGGGATGTTCTTTTTGGATTCTGCGACGGGCGGTACATGTTTTGTTTTGCGCTGGCGCTCTTGAAGATCAACAGGAGGGGGCTTTTGAAATGCGAGAGTGCCGAGGAGTTGATGCTTTATTTGGGTGGGAGGATGACGAATGCGGCCGTGGGTTTGGATGTTTTGGTGAAGGAGGGGGTGAGGATGGGGACCGTCGTCACGACCGAGGATTTGAAGAAGAGGAGGAAACAACTTGGTCAGGTGCAAATGAGCTGAGGTCACCCGATCTCTCAACTCCATCGGAGCAATGCGTTCGAGCAGTTCCATTCTTAGTAATGAGCGACTCTGGTAAGGTTAGACTCTGCCATGATCACCCTGTACAGTGACCGTGGGGCGGACATTATACATTTGCGCAAGAGAATGTCCGTGTGTCGTCGTCTACGTAACGCTATGCTATGGCATGCTATGCTGAAAGAGGAAATGAACATGTGTTATGAGTCTCGATATGCTCCCATCTCAACCAAGAATGCACCAAAATATGCAGTACATGCTCGACCGTGACTCCATATCCGTTCCAACTCTCAATCAGACCATGACAGAGAAGAAAGACGCAAAGAATGGCCTGATATGCGGGATCTTCGATATCGCAAAGACGTCCAAGTGTGTACGCACCGCCCTTGTAGAAAGCATGTGCGTTGCAGGTGATCACTTTGAAGAATGTGGGGCCAAGTTTCAATCAAGCTTTCAACCTCCGCTCCTCGCAACCAGGACAATAAGGTTCTTGTCCGCCAGGCTGTCGCACGAAAAATCGGCCATCGGCGAAGCGGCCATTGCACTCCTGTCAACTCATTAGCACGATCCCCATTCCAGACCTTTCCGAATTTCTTACTGTGCAGCAGAAGCAATTCTCATGCCACTCCGCTCCTAAAGCTTTCACGACCGTGTCGGTAACCGGCTTCTTGCATTTTTTGCATTTCGTAGAGTAGCGATGGGTATGACAATTGATACACCAAGCGTAACCATCCTTCTCGACAAATGGAGTGGAAGAATCGAAAGGCTAGAGGGCCATCAGTATGCTGTCAGGACACCAGGGTCAGTAGTGGAACTTACATCGCCACATTGAGCACAGAAGAAGTGGCCAACATGCCATTCAGCACCGCAAGCAACCACGACCTCGCCCTCGATCGGAGTCTTGCAGCTCTTGCATCTTGGACTGAAAAATTCATGGTAGTCTAGGTGACAATAGAATCGCAAAAGCTCATCACCGTCTTCGAGATGCGTCTGACCAACACGTTCCTCGACATATTGACCAGCAGCACGTGCTCGTATGCGCGCAATACGCTCTTCGCGAGCCTTTTCTGGCTCGGGGTAGAATGCCACGCACTCTAGGCCCTCGAAGCAGTTGTGACAACGGAAGCATTCGGGATGAAATCGGACTCCACCAGCTGAGACGATACGTCCTGAAATTGGAAGGGAGCAGTTCGCACACAGTGCTCCCGAAGCTCTGATGGTAGTTGGTGTGATGTGTCCCTTACTACGAAGAGTAGAAACGGGGGCCGTGTTAGCATGATGAGGGATTGGTCGTCCCGCTAGGCTTGGAAGTGGTCGCTTTGAACTTATTGGACCGTTCACTGAAATCGTTGGAAGTCCGTTGTTGGAGACTGATGGTGCCACGTTGACTGAAATTTCTGGTGGTTCATTGACGGAAACTGGTGGAGGTCTATGGACTGAAGTCAGGGGCTCGTTGACTGAACTTCTCGGCGGCCGTTTGATCGAGATCTTTGGTCCTCTACTGGCAGCGATTTTAGGAGGGCTCTCAGCGGTTACAGGTGCACTGATTGAGATCGAAGGAACACTATTCACCGCAATCGATGGGATTGACGGGCCGCCGCTCACTGAAAACGACGAAATCCCCGGTCCATCTCCAATCGAGATAGAAGGAATGGAAGAGGTTGGCAGTGGGGGCGGGCTTGTTCGTTCCCGACCTCGATCTGGAATCGTCATGGAAGCTTGTGGCTGTTCTTTGTGTTCAACAGTTGGCAGCACCTTCTTCGTTGTAAATTTCGCATACGGTTTAGCCTCAGTCGGTATTGGTACCTGACTGGGAATCTCCGGCTTCAACTCAACTGCCTTTGGCTTCCAGTCTTGCTTGAAACTAACGATTGGTCGGCCGGGACTATCAGACACCATGGTTGGTAGAGGCAGTTTAGGGCTTCGATCCTTGAGATTCATGCTCGTTGCCTTTCTAATGTCATCCCCTCGAATCTCCAGACCATCTTTCATTGGGATTTCATCTTTCACCACCTTGTTGATTTTCTCAGGGCTTACCGGACTATTAGCAGTGTAGGCAGGATTTCGAGACTGAGAAGGTGGATTCTTCTGGATCTCAATCAGGTTCAACCCTTTGCGCTCGGGCAATGGAGCTGTGCTTGCTCGGCTGAGCGAGCCTTTCGCATTGCGGACTCTAGCAAAGGGATTTCTGAAGTGTGCAGGGACTGCATTGGATAGGGAGTTTGACACAACTCGTGCGGCCACAGCTACATTAGAAACTTTGACTTCTGGAACATCTTCCGACTTCTTCTTTTCCACATTAATGCTAGACTTTGGTGCCTTGGCCGGGCTTGGCGCTCGGGCGCGTTTGAACATGCTTGGTATCGCTGCATCGGATTCTGGAGGCGGCTCAACAAATTGGACGGAACGCTTCCTTGATTGATGCTCTCCTTCCCCAGTAGGCGTCTCCTCGTCCAGCAACTTTGGGCTCTGGGGGATTCGAAGAGAGGAATCACTAGGAACACGACTACTAGGCGCACTGTTTGATTTGCTTCCCCCCGAGATCGATCGGCTTTGACTTGAGTCACGACTTCTCATCTTCTTGTTCCGAGACTGAATATCTTGGGCCTGTCTGGACCAACTAGCTGTTCGAGCATGAACACTCTCCTTTCGCAGATGTTCTCGGTAATCGTAGGGAGCGTCAGGGTTTCTGAAAGTTGCCTTGGAGTTCTGATGATTCCACACGAGCTCTGATGCCTCTTTTTGCGCCGCTTCGTGAAGCCTTTGTTCCTGGCTGATATCCATTTCCTCAAGAGCTTTCCTTAGCGAGTGTGCCTCTTGACGCTCCATCCAACGCTGACTTCGCTCAAGGTACGGTAGATCATTCTCGGTAGTAGCCTCAAAGTTCACATCCTCAACTATAACCTGGGACGGCGGTCTCGCTAGGGGTCGTCCAGCATTTGGATCTGGTACAGAAACGGCTGATGGACGACGATTGAAGGATTGTGCACTGGAGCAACGAGGAGGCGGGGCTTGCGTGCCAGCGGCGGGATCAAGCAGAGCAATTTGAGGAACAAGTTCGGACGCTGGCGAAGCCAGAGTCGAAGTCGAATTGCGCTTTGAAACGAATGATGAAGGAGGAGGTCTGGCGCCGGTGGGTCTTGACGGTCGATTTGCTCGTAGATCTCTGAGATATTCGCCTGATAGATCATGTTAGTATCAAGCAGAACGGTTGGAGGCGGCGAAGCGCGTAACGGGAATGGACAATCGAAGGCTCACTTGAGCCGAACCGCACTTACTCATTTTCTCCTTTGACATGTATACGCCAGGAGGATCTGCACTTCGCTCTTTGCTCTTCGAATGCAGCATGTTTGGCAGAAATGTTGTCGTGGGGAGCTCAGATGTGGTTTGTTGACAGTCTCCGGCGCCTCTGTTTACACGTCGTGTTTGGAGTTCGGATGAAATCTATATGGCAGTCGATGGTCCAGCATGTACTGATACATGAGTGAGAGATATATTGATTGGAAGAAGTCTGCGGCAGAAGTAAGAGGGGAATGGAAGTCAACGAGTTCGGATGTTTAAGAGGTGGCTTGCTAAAAACCTACTATGCGCAAAACCCGAGCACCCCTGTCTCAATCGTATCCTAGGTGATGAGAGATCAGAATATGAGACATGTTCAACATAACATCCCGAAGGCCGAGACATTCGCAGGAATATTTTCTCTTCATACAACCTCGATTTGCTAGACACTGTGCGCAGAAGTGTGATTGTGCCGACGCGCAAATCAGATGAATCGTTGGGGTTTGGGAAATTGTAAAGGTGCGTTAGGTTTGCTCCGCTTCGGATATTATGTCACCCAGCCTTGCGTGTGGTGCCAGCAAATGAGGCAGAGCTTAACCGAACTAGATATTTCCGATAGAGGCACTTTGAACGCGGACGTGGGCTGCTACAAATTTCGCGAGATGTATCTATCAGTCTACATTGGTCTGCCATCAGAGGGCCCGCATCTTCGAATCGAGGATGCTCGATCTCACGTTTTTCCTAGGCGTTCGAGTGGCTTGCCTATCACATTATATAACGTGCTTCGCTATTTCAGCGAGATCGAGACACTTCACCATCTCTGAACAATCGTTTTGGGTACTTTAAAGCAGGAGGGAGTAGAGGAGCGAGCGTAAGATTACGTCGGCAGAACTCTGTTGAAATAAAGACTTCATGTAGACGTGCATCGAATTCGCACCAATAACATTCTCTTGTGGTCTTTTGAATAATTTGCACGACCTGTCGAAGGAACTGATGACGAGCAGCATGATTCTGCTCATGACGGCAATGGCAGCTTCCGTTGTACTCATTTCTCTCGTATTCAATCCGACTCAAGCGCAGACGAAGAGAACAGCATGGACAGCATGATACTAGTCGACCGTGATGTCCAGTGCATACCGTATGCCAAGCGTGCTCGAGAGCCGGGCCATTCTTTGCTATATATCAACTGCCAAAGCTCTGTTGTCTCCTTCAACGACCACGGTACACGGTATGGGTATACCTCACAGGTACGTCATCTTACTTTTACCTGAAATTACAGAACTCTTCTCTCCAACACGTCTTCCTGCAATATTGCTAGGATATCGTCCGCATTCGACATTGCTTGTAGTCCCGGAGGCAAGTTGTCCTCATTAGCACCAGGAAGTGTCTCCTCGGCTTCCAGACCTCCAGCTTCGTCCACGAGACGCTTCATCTCTTCATGCTCTTTGTTGAATGAATCGAGCCAGTTGTGCACAAGGATAAATCCATTGGGTAGCGCATGAGGGGGACAGGATAAGACTTGTATGCTTGGAAATTCCAAAACAGTCTGGTCTTTTAGACAATCACGAAGACAATCCGTGGGCGATAAAACAGTGAGAACCTTTCCCATACCAGTCGTACGTGGTTTGAGGAGGTAATAGTAGTTGCCTCTCTCGTCAGGTGATCCAGGTGGTTGTCTTAAGAGCTCAGATAACGACGATGTCTTGCCCGAATATGACTGCAAGGTAGCGCTTGCGGCCGAGTCAGGTTTCGCGGCCCTCTTACTGGGCTGCAGTGTCTGGCTGTCAGCAGCATGCTCGACTGTCGAGTCCGGCGCAGATTCAGCCAGAAACGATGGCCCAGCTGCTTTTTCCTGTTCTACAGAGTCCTCTTCGAGTTCACATTTATTGGAAGATGACAAGGAAGCGCATGCTTGGGCATGGGTTTCATGCTCGGCCAAAGCATCTGACTTTGACGAGCCAGTAACACGCCTTCTTTTCCTTCCAGTCTCTACATTGTTGCGCCTGAGAAAAATGGGAGTGTACTCGCGACAAATCGGAGCGGAGTCCAGAACCTGATGGAATTCGTTTTCGCCATCCTGGTGGATCCATTCGACGGTCCAGACGATTTGCCGCGTCTTCTAAAAACGTGGTAAGCACGTCCCAATGGGGAAAGGGATGGACGACGGCTAGCTACCTTTGACCACTTACTCTGGTTGAGCTTCTGTCGACTAAGGCCCATGGGGGCCCATTCGATGGTGACGCGAGTCAAGTCCAGACGCTCCCGAACATTCTTGTTTTTCGAAGCGATGCCTGCTCGCAGGGCGCTGCCCTCGAGTCGCTTGCTTTGCGGAAGCTTCGTCTCCAGACTTGCACGCGATCGCTCAATGCCCGTGATGAAGTTGAAATCGTGGTCGATGCCAGCGGGAGTGAAGAGCTGAGCCTTTGGGACTTTGGCGGTCGGATCTCTTTTGCCAGAGCACTGATGCCATTCCTTGTGTCGTTTTACACACTGGGCAGAACATGTCTGGCAGGAGCAGCGAGGACAGCGATACTGCGGAACGTTAATGTGACTGATATGGAGGTTAGAAGGGCACAGGTTGAGGGTGCGGAGCGCAGCGCTAGCCAGACATACCAGATGCTGCAGAGATCACTGAGCACAGTCTGATGGGCCATGGTGGGAGAGTCTTGTTCCGCGGAGCCGACTTGTGTGTCTGCGACGGACGGACGATTTGACGTCGAGGTCGAGGTCGTGGTCGTGGTCGTGTGTCGTGGTCGCTGTGGCACCTGAGGCAGAAATGTTGCAGGGTCAGGCGTTTCATTGGGGCCTTGTCTACGAGTACGTCTCTTCCATTTCGACGATAGAGGTGGGTCGGGGTCGTCGGAGTAAGTATCTTCCATGGACGGGGGACACCAGAGATAGTCTTACCAGGTACCAAATAGGTAGTGGACACGAGTCGTGTTGAGCATTAGCAGTCACCAAACCATCTCACCTTCCATTTGGCGACGTGTAATTATTACCGTGTCGTCGACTTGGGCTGCGGGCATAACATGGGCCTGGTCGGGTTCTGCACGGGAATGTAGGAGTAACGTGTCTAACGACCCCAACTTTGGTCAGCTAGCTAGACGAGGGGGAGAGCTGTACCGTGTACGACTCTTCTGACTAGCGAGGTGGTGCAATGGACTTCCCACTGGCACCTGGCAGCTACTGACTAGCACTTCTAATCTACAGCCTGTAATTGTATGATTCCCATCCGAGCATCTTTCATTTGATTTGATTCTTGGCCTTGCCGTCGCCCCCGAGTACAATACAGTGTAATATATGTCCTCGAGACCTGCCCTGTCCTGTCGAGGCTCCGTCTCGCTCCGCGTGCCTCGATTCTCCTCCCCCAAGAGCTTCTTCCTGGAATCCTGGGCACTACTGGGACGCTTCTTTCCCTCACGATTCGTTGCTCGTCCCATTGGTGTCCAGCAGCTGCGGGCGAGAGATCGGCAAGCAGCTGGCCTTCTCTCCTGTGTGGTGCCTGGGCTCCGAGCTTGCAAAGCTTCCTATTCGCCTGCTGAGCCTGCTGGGCCTGCATACCGTATCCTTCCCCTACCGATCCCAAGCCGCAGGACTCGTGGGCTCGCTCTCCGCTCAATGCGCGATAATTTCCTTCGCACGGTGACGCCGTGACGGGAGAAATCAACTCTCACCACTTCAGACTGTAATTAGCTGTCCTCTGACTTGTCCGCCATGTCCGGTGGCATCAGAGATGGATGCACAGCATCGTCCCTTTGTCCTGCATCGTCACCACAAGGCTCGATCCCCATGCGCGCTGCAGCGAAGGTACAGCTACTACTACTAGTAGTATAGTGCGGTACGAGTCCTAGTACCCGACGTGCAGGCCTGGCCGGCTCCCTACTATGTACTCCGCATGCATATTGAGTTATTGACCACTCGTGCCACTGCGTCCCCTGATCCAACCTGGACACGGCCCCAACTGCAGTCCTTACTATCCCAAGCCTATCCTCATTCGGCTTCGTGTCTGTCACCAGCGGCGTGCTGCTCAAGCCACAGGCACCCGGGCTCCACGCCTTGACCTTTCTTAACCATCCTCCCTCCTCTCTTCATGCTCATAGCTTCCCTTCCCCTTCTTCGCCGGGTCTGCCATCCACCCGACAAACTCGAGTTCGTTGCGCCCATTGATTCTCTGGCCTGGAGCTGGTCTTGACCTTGGACTCAGCACCCTCTTCGACCTCATGTCCTGAACCTACTGCCATTCCTCACCCTCGTTTGCTTCAGTAGCCCCTGATAGCGGACCATCAACAAATTCAGACGTTGTCGCTTCTTCCTGCACCACGCGCACCGCTTTCGGTCAACATGGCGCCCTCTCTTTCTCTTCGATCTCGTACTGGCGAGCGTCCCCCAACACGCGATCAGGCACGCGATCAGGGCGATACCAGTCTGGTCATTCCCAGCAGGACCTCCTCGCTGCATTCGAGAATTACCCAGCCCCTCTCCAACACTTTAAACGTGAAGCCAGGTCAAAGGACACCAAAGACCTTGACCCATGCGTACATGGTCTGCGGTGTTGGTCGAGAGCCTTCGCAATGGGTCAAGGCACCTCCACCTAGTCAAGGAAAAATAGGTCACATGAAAGGTGCCGTCGGCCAATTCTGGTTGCCCGAGATCTTGGGAAGTAGTCCAAGGCTGGAGCAGGACAACGAGATTGCAAGGTCTCTACACGCAGCTATGCGGGTGAGCGAGGCCATCTTTTTTGACCTCGTCGTCTGAAACTAACATCCTCTAGGCCTGCTTTCCACACGATGTAGAGATCTGCACTGGTCGAAGCCAGCCACACTGCGTACATCACTCATTCGTCCTGCAACAGGATTCGAGCCACACCCTTTACGGAATCGCATTGCGAGTTTGGTCCCGTGCGGATGAGAAACGCGCAGAGACTATTCGTGACCTGCGCAAACGTACCGAGACGGACTATTACGAACAGGCTGACGAGACATACTGGATCCCTTACTGCCTCAGTTTCTTGTCTCGCTACCCTCTCTACAACCTCCTTGGCGACTACCTTCGAGGCATGTGGATTCATTGGAATAAGGCGACAAATCTCTTCCACGCTGAGGAAGTCTCTCGCATTCTCAGCTTTCCAGCTCCGCGTCTCAACGATCTCGTACGCATTGATATGAAAGATTACGCGCTATGCTATCAATTCCCTTCTTCGCCAACCGGTTTCCAGAACTTCGCCATGTGGCCCTTGTTTACCTGCTTGTCCATCCCAAATATCGTTGGTGTTATTGAAGCAGCTGTTTCCCCTACACGTCGCATCATTTTCACGAGTCACTACCCTGCGATGCTCACCATCGCCGCCGAGACTATTAGATTCTGCGTTCGCGTCTACGAATGGAGTGGTCTGTATGTTCCCGTCGTCCATGCCCGTCATGTCAAGGAGCTCGTGCAGGAACCTGGTCCATACATCTTGGGAGTAACTGCAGAATGCCGAACTCTCTTCACTGCCCCGACCGACGCTTTGGTCGTAGATCTCGATCGTAACTTTGTGCTTACCTCAAGCCCGCCAACAGCACTCACTCCAGGCCAGCGGACAAAGATGATCAACCGCCTTACCCAGGCACTAAATGGCGAAGTTGCGCCCTCAGGTGTTCCACAACATCTTCGATCAGCTTACGGAGGAGGGAAGCTCATTCCAGCCGGTCAGATCATAGTCATGCGAGGAGAGGTAGAAAGCATCCAAGACCCCGACTGGTGGAATCAAGACACCGTGATGACCGTCATGGATCATGTCTGCGAAAAACTTGTACGTCTTTTGCCTTGGGCGCCTGGTCTTCCAGCTAATCAATCACAGGGACGCAATACTGGTCTGAAGGCAGTGTTTGGCGGAGCTGTCAAGAAGCCGCTGATGACAAAGGTTTCCATGCGACATCTAAACGAGATCGTTCGTGAAAGGAATCAATACTCACGCGATGCCATGGAGGCCTGGCAAGACTTTATCAATCTAAAGGGTAGAATGGATATGGAACTCACCAAGGTTTCGAAACGCAATAATTTCCTCGTCGAAGAGTTGGAAAGTTGGAAACAGCAATTCCTCAAGTTCCAGGCTTTTGCCGAACAACTCACCAAGGAGACCCAGGACCTCAAAGTCAAGATCGAAAATCACAAGCGTGAAAATCGTCGCCTCACCAACCTCATCGACCAGCAAAAGGATGATGCGACTCGTCTTGCCGTTCGCCTTTCTGGTACCGAGAAGCAGCGCGACGACGCTTTGGAAGCACTTGTCTTACAGCAGGAAATTGCCGAGGAGCTCGAGAGAGAGCGCAAGCGAAACAAGAAAGAGCTTGGTGCCATGCAGCACACCAACACTACTCTCACTCGACAACGGGATGAGGCCCAACGCGTCGTGCTGCATCTTCGCGCTCTTATCGACGGTCAGGCTCATCACATGGAACACATTGTCAGGTCGCTCTCGACTGCACCAGAAATTAGCGACTACATCGAGGAGGGCTTCGACGAAGATGACGAAGAATCTAGTCAAACGTCCGAAAATGTCGAGAACAAGATTGAGCTTGCTACACGCACCAGCAAGATGCCTGGTGCCGTGCCTTCCCGACCACAGTCACGTCTTGTATCTTCGCGTGCTGCTTCTCGCACCTTCAACCGCACAGGAACTGCGGCAGGTCAGCACCTTGAGGGCGAGGATGTCTCTCCGGATATGGAAGATCGCTTGCTGAGCAATATGTCCAACCGAAAGAGGCTTTCAACAACGAGTATGGCTGACGTGGCCGACCGACATCTTCGCGACAAAACCGACGCTATCGCATACATTATCAGAAACATAAGCGAGCAATGCGCCGCCGCGGTGGAGGGGCTACAGCTAGCCCAGAGGGCTGACAATGAAGAAGAGGACAACCTCAGCCAAAAAGGTAGAATCGTCTCGCGCTCAGAGAGTGGACAACCTTCGACCGCCCAGGGCAGCGAGTTTGGTGACGATCGCTCGGATTACCTCGACCCAGCTCGCGGATCTAGCGTACCACCTACACCAGATCTCGTACACAACAGATCGAGCACATCGATGAGCATGGCTAGTGCCTCCACTACTCCAGAACGTCATAGTTTGCAACCCTACAAGCATCACGACATTCCAGAAATGCCAACACGTATCGTTGAGGACGACAATGATTACAATGATCAAGAACCAGTCAGTGAAATATCCACAAAGTACGCCCAAGAAGTTCGAAGATCGATGGGTAGAATAGCCTGATTTCAACATTCCAAGAGAGAAAGATCGAGTTGTTCGCCGCGACAGTCTCATTTGTCTTGTGCGTTTTGATTCACGTTTTCGCACGCGCCTTAGGGTAAATGCTTTTCTGCTGTTTATTTTGATACCTCGGGTTGTTGGTGTTCGGGGTCATTGTTCTTTGGATACAACATGTTTTCCCAGTGAGCGGGACCCTTTTTGCAATTTACTTCGATCTCCCTCCTGTAAGGCCTCTTCGTTCCGAGGACGATTTAATTGGCTTTGATTTGCTTGGCTGGAAGCGGTAATGGAGAGAGAAACCGAGTGAATCCATCTGTGAATAGTTTTCTGGGTGGTAAACTGCTTGCTTGCATGATTACTTGTACGAAAAGCTGGTACGTCATACGGGTTTGGACGGAAGTCTAATCCTCGCGCATGTTCCATATCACCCAATGATAACATTGACGCCGGTACTCCCCTTGGTAGCGTTACTGAAATCCCTGATCTCCCACGTCGGCAATACTAAAAGTCAAGTATATTCGTTTTCACACTTGTCCACTTTCGTTTCGGGGCAGCACCATACCTCACGAAAATCGAACTCTGCCACAGCCGAGGTCCAGATCATCCTCGTCCACATCACGGCAATAATGTATCTCGCCAGTCGTGCACCTCTCTTTCATCTATTGAGCAACCTTCGTTGTAGATGTCATACGCGACATGTCACAATTTCAACCCTCGAACGATTCCACCTCCTCGGAGTTCATTCCGTGCGGTGATCTCAGAGTACATATCTGGCGCACAAATGTCGTCTAGACTCCGAGACTCGGTCACGACATTGTTGCCTGTACAGACGTTTCCCAATGTGTGCGATTCTCGGGTGTCTTTCGACTCCATATCATCCTTGATGACGATATTCTGTCAGAGACACGATGCACACGAAACTCTCACTGCATACTCGGATCTTCCCAGACTGTTGATTTCCCTTGGTGGATCTGTGCCCTATGCTCGATTCTACACACTGAGATCCGACAATGAGCCGGGTTACTTCCTCTACCACAAACTCTACGGTTTCCGTCGCCTACCTGTGGCGGCAGACCCTCTACTCGTACGTCTGAACCAATGCTGCGGAACTGAGCTAGCACAGGATCAAGTCACGTTCAGTAGTCCGTCGTGGCATCACGATCGCGCGATCCAGGATTAGGGCAAGAAAGGTAGCAACGATGCACCCCTGGCTATGCAGAATGCAGCGCAGAACTCATGGATTGATAGGCAGTACCTTAGGTTTGTAAGATCTAACCTCCAATACGGATCCTTTTCTTCTTCGTGCACAGCATGATCCTGTATTCCCCTCGTCGTCGTCAGAAACTGAACAACGCAACCACCCTCTCCCATCTACCCCTCCGCACAACCCGCGCGCCTCTCATCATTTCAAATCAGTACCCGAAAACCTCGAAAAGAACACCTTCCACAACTCCCTCCACTTCCGCGCTCGAGTCGTAGTCTCAAATGCATATAGGGCCCGCGACGACGTTCCCAGTGCCTCCGACAACACCGGCATGGAACCAATGGCGCACGCGGCGGACAGGACAGGATGAGTTATTGGTCCTTGGATCGGCGATTCGTGGTGGGGAAAAGAGGAAAGGTGGGAAGGTGGAGAGGTGGATGCATGATCTCATGGATGAGGAAAACGACGTGTCGGCCACCTTTGGAGAAGATGATCTGCTTGCGAGTCTCGCATCCGATGTACACGAGGAAGGAGAAGCCAAGTGCTGCAACGTGATCTGTAAAGTGGATGGTGTTAACAACGAGGGATTTTCACAAATTGCATACCTGGGTGCCCCGGGCGCAGCTTCGACTGCTCGTGTCGCAACGAGACCATAGATGCTGGTGTTGCTTGCGGGAGCAGTGGCTGTCGTCGGGTAGACAGAAAGCCGGAGAACGATCTATAAAGCTGTCAATAGTATAGTAACGCTTTGTCAGTGTATCCAATGTATCAAGACCCAAATTCATGACGCATGCATCATTTCAGCTCCTGCTAGCTTGCCCTCCATGTATCATATATCTTTGCAGTATGCAAATTCTCCTTTTGAATCGCGATGATGCGGGATCGGAAATAGCTAGATAGATTCAGGATATCTGTAAAGCCGACACTGAAGCTCACTTTGTCTCAAGGAACAAGGATAACGTAGAACCAAACATGGCATTGGTCTCACGGACAAAGGATAAACTCGCTAGCGCTCAAAAGAGTCCTGACTGACCACTGCCGCCTTACGGACCAGAAACAAGC
The DNA here is from genome assembly GCA_007735645.1 of Venturia effusa. NCBI lineage: Eukaryota > Fungi > Ascomycota > Dothideomycetes > Venturiales > Venturiaceae > Venturia > Venturia effusa. The sequence continues at coordinate 2,098,272 of CP042195.1, forward strand.
ACATAGGGTAATGACACCTATCCTCATGCCAAGGTGCTCCTGCACAGTACTTCAGGAAAACACTTACTCCTCGCCCTCGAGAGGAGCCTCCTCATCGTATTCTTCCTCACCCTCGGAGACGGAAGCTTCCTGGTATTGCTGGTACTCGGAAACAAGATCGTTCATGTTAGATTCAGCCTCGGTGAACTCCATCTCGTCCATACCCTCACCAGTGTACCAATGCAAGAAAGCCTTTCGCCTGAACATAGCAGTGAACTGGTCACCAACACGCTTGAAGAGCTCCTGAATAGAAGTGGAGTTACCCACGAAGGTCGAGGACATCTTGAGACCACGTGGTGGGATAGAGCAAAGGGCGGTCTGGACGTTGTTGGGAATCCATTCGACAAAGTAGGAAGAGTTCTTATTCTGCACGTTGCGCATCTGATCCTCGACTTCCTTCATCGAGACCTTACCACGGCTGTTATAAGGTGTTAGCGGAAAGCATGCATGAATGAAGACTCACAAAACTTACAAGATCGCGGAGCAAGTGAGATAGCGACCATTGCGGAAGTCAGAGGCAGCCATCATGTTCTTGGGGTCGAACATCTGCTGCGTAAGCTCCGGAACGGTGACAGCACGGAAGGAGTGGGCGCCGCGGCTGGTCAGAGGTGCGAAGCCAACCATGAAGAAATGTAGACGTGGGAACGGCACCATGTTGACAGCCAATTTACGCAGATCCGAATTCAGCTGACCAGGGAAACGCAAGCAGGTAGTGACGCCGGACATGACAGCGGAAACCAAGTGGTTGAGATCGCCGTAGGACGGGTTGTTGAGCTTCAGTGTGCGCATGCAAATATCGTACAAAGCCTCGTTGTCAATGCAAAAGGTCTCGTCGGAGTTCTCAACAAGTTGGTGAACGGACAAAGTGGCATTGTACGGCTCAACGACAGTGTCGGAGACCTTTGGCGATGGGACGACAGAGAATGTGGCCATCATACGGTCTGGGAACTCCTCGCGAATCTTGGAGATGAGGAGTGTACCCATACCGGCACCGGTTCCACCGCCAAGGGAGTGGGTGATTTGGAAACCTTGGAGGCAATCGCAACCTTCTGCCTCACGACGGACGACATCGAGAACTTGGTCGACAAGCTCAGCACCCTCGGTGTAGTGTCCTTTGGCCCAGTTGTTGCCAGCGCCAGACTGGCCGAAAACGAAGTTATCGGGGCGGAAGAGCTGGCCGAAAGGGCCAGCACGGACGGCGTCCATAGTACCTGGCTCAAGATCAACGAGGACAGCACGAGGAACGAATTTGTTGCCGGATGCCTGTTTGGAGTCAGTAATTGCACATTTGACGCGTTGGGGCGAGTTCTGACCTCGTTGAAGTAGACGTTCATTCGCTCCAACTGGAGATCGGACGTGCCATTGTAGCTAGTGTTCTGTTAGCGATGAGCATTGCCCTGTTTGTCCAAGGAGCAGCTTACACTCCGGAGCCGTCGAGACCGTGCTCGCCAGAGATAGTCTGCCTGGAAGTGAATTAGTCGAGGTTGGGACATCAGTTGCGCTCGGGTGCGCGAACCAGAAGGCAGCACCAATTTGGTTACCCTGCCAATTATTAGTGATTGTATTTTTGGATGGAAACCAAGACTTGACTTACACATTGGCCAGTCTGAAGATGGACCTATATTGAGAAGTACACGTCAGCTATGATTTCTATCGTGTTGTTGTGATTACCTGGACGCGGGGCAGCAAATTCAGGGGACGCGTCCAGACGATGGATGCAGACGTACAATCTCTCGCATGTTGATTAGAGTGAGGTTTCTTGGGGGAAGAATTGGTGTCTGGGAGTTGGAGGAAGATTGAAGGTAGTCAGGAGTCGTAGAATCGGTGGTGGAGTCTCTGTGTTTGTGTGGAGAAGAAGAAGAGCGGTCAACCTCTCAAAAACAAAGCAGTCGCACGGGCCCTAGCTTGTTTGGGGATCACACGTGATTTCAACTGGATTGTCAACACTGAGTCAACACTGCACACCTGAGGCACTGCACTGCATTCGGACTTGAACAAAATTCATCCTCGATATCGACGTGGACAGGTAGTCGCTTATGCTCACTAATCCTTCCTCTTCTTCTTCTCCTTCTTCTTCTTCCGATCTACACTAACTCCTCTTGAGGTCAACCCGCTCCATGCCCCCTTATTGCTAATCTTTACATAATCATCAACAACGAGAAATGGCAATAAGGCCATTGACCTTGGTAGTCGATTGAAAAGCTGACGTCTGAGATGTGGGCCCGATGTTAAAATGGGTTGAGGCTACATGCCATGCAGCAATCAATCATCGGTGATCAGATGACAGAGTTTTGCGCACTCGGAATTAAGCTGGATAGAAAGATTTTCCTTAGATCTCCTGTCTAGTGATCGCTTCTGTGAGGGGGCATGAATCGAGGCTTCATCACTACATCGCAGCAAAGGATCAAGCTGTATGCAGAAGGGACATAATCAGGTTCCTGTAAATCTGGATCAATCCTGTTGCACATGACTTGCATATCTATGAATATGAACTCACAGTGGTGTGTACCTGCTTCTACGATTTGGAGAAGCAGCATTCGTCTTCACTTTGGCAACAGCACAGTGGCCTCTGCCCTAGACATTTTCTCTTTCTCTCATCACAATCCAAGGATATCTCATTTGTCGTCTCTTCATACATGACAACATTAATCACTCCTTCTGATAGCATCCCAAAGCTTAGATAGCATGTCAGACACGTCAAGCATCGAGCGGAAGAGATTGCTGCTCGAGACTTTCTTGATGATCCTCGGTCTTGCCCTCTGCACCCTGTCCGTCATTCCTAGGCAGCCTCCTCTCCCACTTCCAGCAAAGAGAGAACCTCGCTCAATGCCAGCTCTGGACAGAGAAGTTGTTTAAACAAGGCATCGACCCGGCCGATAAGCAACTGGCTCAACACAGCTCTCTCCCATGGACCGATGAGTATCCTTTTCGGATGAGAGGCCGAAAATGCAACAAGATTCTCGATGAAGTCGTTGTTCTCCTCAAGCTCATCGTCTTTTCTGTGGTCACCGGAGCTCTAATTATCTGTTGTGCCTGGGAACAGCGCCCTCGCAAGTCAGAACGCGTCCGCATTACAAGCAACATTGTTGACACGAACAAACCGTCATTCGGTTACAACACATCGTCCACCCCATGCAATGGCATTCCAGACGATTCCGATGATGCAATAGATCTTGGATCTCGTGGAAGACTACGTGGACGCCTCGCTTGCAGAAAGTTTGCCATGCCAATGTCGTATTACGAACCCTATCCATCATCTCTTCCACCTATCCAGGAATACAGCCAACGATCCGGAACTAGCAGCAGCAGCAGCAGCAGCAGCAGCAAGATCTCCTCGACAGTCCTTCCCAGTGTCAAAATGAAACCTGCAATACCCAGCGATCTGCTCTTTAATGGCACCACGAAGCTACCAGACTCAAGCACTTGCAGTATGTTTGACTCGATATCAATACCCTCAAAGGCCGAGGTCAAGGACAGTGAGAGCATAAAGCGCCGTATCTCGAGACTATAAGCTGAATCTTATATTGGATTGTTCTTGAGCTGGCTTTGTTTTACAACTGTTTAAGTGTCGAATAGAGCCAGTCTAGTTCCGATGGGTCCAACAATGCCAAAGCTGTAAACGACAGCCTAAGCTGCAGGGATCTGATCCTGCGGAGGAGGATCGGGAGAAGCTTCAAGATGCCAAAAACTTCGAGGGTACCAAGAAGAGTGAATCTCAGTTGTTTTCTCTGCTGGGTGGAGTTTACGTGACCGCGGATTATGGATGAATCTTGACTCCACAGTGACCGACCCCATTGATCGATTTGGAGCATGTTATCCGCGGCTTTGCTCTTCTGGTTTTCGGGACAATTTCTCGACTGAAAGCACTGTACCCATGTAATGGTAATGTACGAAGATCTAGGCTCTGATGAAGGCCACAAGAATTATGTTGCTCTTTGATCAATCTGCTCTCTCGTGCCTAGCCAGTCCAAGCTTGATGCTGATTGAAGATAATGGTCAATTCAATATCGAAATTGACAAAAACCTATAAGACCGTTACCGACATCTATCGTTGATGTCGATAGTAATCTAAGATTAAAGTACCTTGGAAAAACAAGGCCTCGATGCAATTGGGAAGCTCATCGTTTGCGGTCATTCTATGACCATGACGAGGTTTTCCTTGAGCAGACGACGATCATCAATTACACAAGCGCACATAGCACCGAAGTGATAATTGTTGCTCGAGATTGCGTTCTGGCTGCCAGTTTCGACACATGATACAATGCTCGAATTGACATCAAAGGCGTTTGAGTCGTGAGCCGGGTGATGAGTTAAAAAGCAGTTATGCTGCATTCTGAGCGACGGTGACGACGGACTGAGGGATTGTGTTCCAGGTCTTGCCCTTGAGACGTAGGTAGCACGAAGAGGAAGTAGAGTAGCTGACGCACCTACTTACATTGACCATAAGCTTCTGATCATAAGGCTGCCTAAAACATCTGCTCAGATGAGACAACAGTATGGAGCGGATCCTTGCAATTTGTTCTTACTGCGGGAAGGCCAAGATGAGATGCCATGAACATGCGGACCATTCCCAGCTGCTTTAATCATAGGTATGGATGAATTGTAGACCATGTGAATCAGTACACTTACTTAGCAGTAGACGGCCAGCCACAAGAATCTGGGCGGCGGCACGGTGACTTCCATGTCTGCAGTGCCACTCAACGCGAAAGCCAACTGCTTGTATATTCTGTAACTTAAGATCGAGATCGATGGGCTCCAAGCGATATCGGGAAGAAAAGGTCCCGCAGACACTTCATCAATGTTGGCTCCAAGGTTTCGAGTCTAAATTGGATGAAAGGCATTGAAAATACCAGAGACTGGAGAACATTGGGTCAGCAAAGTCGCCATAGTGGTAGCATTACAGTTCGCCGATTCAGCTTGATCATCCATAGCCCAAGACCAATTCATCAAGGCTCCTCTTGACTTGGGCTAGTCCGTAGTCAGGACTGCAGTATCCTCGACCTCGATTCTTGGATGTGGATTCATGAGGAATTATGGGCTATGGCAGGGATGTGAAATCTCTACTTCCTCGCACGAAAGGGGGACTGTAGATACTTTATCGAATAATAATATAATGTATTACCCTTAGAATATCTATTATTATTTTATACTCCTTTATTTTAATCGATTAACAAGTGCAATTAATACTGATTAGTAGTTGTAAGGCGACCGTAGATTAATAAGATCTAAACTTAGTCTACCGTGTATAGCTTCCCTGGAAGCTTCGTACGATAGGCTATATACTATTCCGAGAGTATCTATAAGGATTAGACTTCTATACGATGGAATATCTATCTAGAAGGTCGACGCTATATCCGCTACCTTAGCCGGACTCGACGAATTAAGGAGGAGGATAAAGGGATCGAGATCCGGAGCTTCCCCCTTAAAACCTTAACTATTAATCCGCACGATAACTATAATCTTTACCGCTAGAGGTTTTCTCTTAAGAGGAATAAGATATATATACGTACGATCTACTAAAAGCTAGAGAGATTGCGGCATAGCTAGGTATTATATACTAGTATGTTGGCAGGTATATCGATAGGAAGATATAGTTTAATCCTCTTAATCCTTTCGTGCATTCCGAACTAATCTAGATTAGAATATATTTCGTACGATAACTATACGAAATTAAGAGTAGCAGATATATAGGAAGGATACTTATTAATGTATTTAAGAAAGTCTTTAGAGGCTGGAAGGAAGAGTATTTTAAGAAGATTCTAGCTAACCTTCTTCTAAAAGTATTCTAAGCATACGAAGATAGATATACCCTCGTACGAGAGAGTAACGAAATAGCTATAAGAAGGATAGTATACCTTCTTTATAATCTAGTATCCTTAACTAGGACAAGCAGCGTTGCAAGTTCTAAAGTAGAACTAAGCTTAAGTATAAGAAGTATTCTAAGTATAGGATAATTACCTCGTACGGTTCTAATTAGGATAGCTTTAGTAATACTAGCAAGGTAAGCCCCGCACGATAAATAGAAAGAGAGACGTCTATATAGCGCTTAACTAGGGACTACTTACTAAAGTCTAAGTACGTCTTAACTATAGGTTATCGTATAATAGCCTATCTAACCTCTCTAACCTATTCTATAACTATCCCTAGTAAATCGACGGCTGGAGGCCCTTAGTAGGCTAGAAGAGAGTATAGAACTCTAATAATAAGCTCCTCCTTAGGATAAGAACTAGAAATATTATCGTACGATATAGGAATAGTAAGGATATAAGAGATATCCTCCTAGAGAACTATACTAACAGCTTTAAGGAACTTTCGTACGGAACTAATAAGCTACTTAACTACGGGGAGAGACCTAAGCTCGAGTATAATACCTACCTTACTATAAAACCTACTATTCCTAAGATACCGGGTACTACCTATACTAACCCCAGAGAGAGGAGAGGTAGTAGACTCGTCCCGTACGGAACTAGCTAATCTAGTAACTACCCTATTAACCCCAGAATAACCAGGGATACTATATATACTAACCCTAGATATAGAACCTACCTCTATATAACTAGAGGTAATATAGTAACTATATTTAGTAAGGGTATAATCCCCAACTAATATAGAAACTAAATGGCGCCCCGTACGGATCAAACTTAAAGGATTAATTAATTATTATAAGAAATCTACTCCCTATGATAACGGTTTCGTACGAGCTAATAGGAGTTCCTAATAAGCCCTATAATATTAGAACTATTACGATATTTTCTAAGGTATAGAAGAAGGAAAGGAACTTTACTAGAGAGCCGTACGATATCTTCTAGAAGAAGGTTAAGATTTTCATGGTAACCTATAAGAGATTCTTGATTTTTGAACTATATTACTATACTATATTTCCTGATATTCTTTCTAGTCGTACGGAAGAATTTTATATTGACTATATTAATAGAGAAGTACTATAGAGCGAAATTTATACCGCTATAGACTAGAAATTTAATACAGTACAGAATTTTACGAAATACTATATAGACTAGACTATAGTAACCTAGTCTCGTACGAAGGTAGAAAATACTAAGAAATCACTCCTAGATATTCTAGAACTCTTGATTAATAAGCTCTAAAAGATATAGAGAGCGCTAGGTCTAGGATATACTAGAGATATTTACCTCCGTACGGTAGTTATAGCAGCCTATAAGGGAGTCGAGGAACTAGAACTAGCTTTTCTAAGAGTCTCTTATTCGTGCGAAGAACTTTTTATAGAATTAAGAGTAGTAATCTAGATCTACTAAGATAGGAAGGGATCCAGATTATATCTAGTAGAAGAGAACTAGAGGGAGGATCCCTATACATTCTTTAATAAAAGGAAGTTTATTAAGAATAGGAAAAGTAGATTTGGGAATTCTAGCCCCTCGTACGGAGGGAAGAAATAGCCGTTAAAATAAGGCTAATAACTATAGTAGAAAAGAAGGAAGCTATTCTCTCCTAGGCCTTTCGTACGATCCTTAAAAGACAATATATACTAGATATATAGAAAGTTAGATTGCAGAAGCTGGAAATATACCTAGAAGAAGAAGGACCGGACTAAGCAGCAATTCTTCTAGTTAGTAGAAGAAGCTAAGATAGAAATTCTAATAGAATCTAAACTTACTTAGTATCTTGTTTCGTACGAAGGAATAGAAGAGTAATTTATAGCGTACGGAGAATAGGATTTAGAAATAGAGGATAGAAATTAGATTATTTAATTCCTTACAGATATCGCTTTTCTTTACCGTACGACGGGAGAAGATATCTATAGCTAAGAAGAACTAGAGATAATAGCTTAATAATTTACCCTATAAAGCTACTATATAACCTAGTACTAAGGTGAGCTTTAGGATACTAGTACCGCACAAGTATTAATAGTTAGAAGGAAGTAGGTAGAAGTATATCTACGAGAATTCCCTCGTACGAAAGTTAATTGGATACTAGGATCAGTAAATATTACCTTTAGAGACAGTAAGGCAACTAGTATAATTAGGATAATAGAAATAGAGAATCCTCTCGGGCGAATTACCTACTATATTCTAGAGAGAGATACCCTATTCTTATTTAGCTTAGAAGATATAGATAGGTTAAAATACTTCTTTAATAATATTAAGAATATTATCGTACGATACGAGATAGGATAAAGATATCTAGTCGTACGGAAATAGGGATATACTTTCTTTAATATCTTACTAAAGGAAAGGGCATTTCTTATAGAACCTAAGCTAAGAAGGATCTATAAGCGGTTTAGATATCCTCGTACGGAAAGGCTTTATAAGCTTCTTTAGTAAGTAGGTTATAATAATATCCCGGAGTCCGTTTTAAAGGAGATCTAGAAGTTCTACTATTAATACTAGTCGTACGACCTAAGTCTAAGGAGATTTAAATTTTTAATTAAGGATGATTGCTACTTTAATTATGAAATTATTATTAATATAATAGACCTAGATAGTCGTACGGTACTCTATATTATTAATATAGTAATATCTTTCTAAGCGGTAACTTTCCTAAAATCTATATCTATACGAGATATATGGGACGCCCTCTATAGGTATTAGATCTATGCGTACTAAGGACTACTAGATTTTATTATCTATAATCTAGGGACTAACTTTGCTTCTAAAGAATTCCGAAGTTCTACTAAGGTTATTAGTAGTTCGTGCGAAGAGATGCTAGTAGAAGCTTACTATACTATAGGAAAGATTAAAAGATAATATGGACTACTAAGGAGAGTATATAATATAATTTTAAATAAGATTAGTAATCGTACGGATAAAGAAACCAGGTTATAGATAGTAATTAAGGCCCTAAATAATATAGCTAGGCCAAATAGAATTGTTCCTATACTCCTAGTCTTTAGTATATATCCTAGGATTAACTAAGATTCTCTACTATCTCCTGACATTATCGCACGAGGGATTACTATTAAGAAAGTAATAAAAGCTTTACGATCTATCCGTACGAAAGTAGAAATTAGCCGTGCGATTAATACAAGAAATAGACCTATCTAATATAGAGTTCTCTCTCTTCCACTTAGATCTAAGGTTATAGTATAGAGAGAAAAGAAAGGATAGAAGGGACTATTCGAAATTAAGGTAATTAAAGGAAATAATATAATCCTAGATCTCCCTAGTAGACTAACAAAGTTTCGTACGATATTAGTTAAACTATACTTTAAGGATAGGAACTAAGATAAAGATATCTATCCCTAGTAAGAAGACTCGCACGAAGGAGATAGTAGTAAGGAGGAAGATAGAGATCTAGAAGAAGGACTAAGAGATCCTATCCCTCCTAAAGCTCCCGTACGATAAAGCGGGAGGAGAAATTAAGGACGATTACCTACGAGGTACGAAATATTTACAGCCTTCCTTTCTAAGAAGGAAATAGATGATTTTAAGCTCGCCGTACGACTACGATAAAAGGGAAGAATTAAGACCCTAGGCCCTCTATATAGGTTATTAGACTAGATAGAGCTAAATAACCTTACCGCTACAGATATTATTAAGATTATCTAATACTATAAAGTAATTTATAGTAAAGGAGAGTTCTTTAGATCTCGTTTCGTACGAGAGATTAAAGGAAAAACTATAGAGCCGTACGAGAAATTACGGCTGGTCGTATAAGGTTTTAGAGATTAAGGAAAGTAGGAACTTCTTACCTAATCTCTAACTATCTAGAGGATAAGCTAGAGACTAATTATCGCGTTAGGCCCTTCCCTAATCCTAATATTTAATATACGAGGAGAGTTAAGAGATATTACCTAGGCATATACCTAAGCGAAGGATTTATTGAAAAGGAAGATCTTCGTACGATTACTAAAGGAATTAGTTAATCTATATCCTAAAGGCACGGTAATCTGGATTAAGAGACTATTATATAGGCTTACGGAGGTAGGTCTATACTAGTTTAAGATATACTATAACTACTATATCTAAAACCTAGGGATGAAAATCTCTTCGTACGATCTATATCTTCTTTTTATAACTTTAGGACTAAAGGAATTTAGAATTATAGGGCTATAGACTAATAATACCTTTAGTTTTATTACCGAAGCCTTCTCCGTATAGAAAGAAGATAAGCTTAATAAAGCTTCTTTCCGTACGAAAGGAAAAATAATACTTTCTAAAGACTAGCTAATTAAATTTAATGGAGGGAGGATTAAGCTAGAAGGAAAGGATATTATCCTTACCTAGAAAGGCTAGCTAGATCGTTTGGAATTAATTGACCCCCGTGCGATAGATACTTAATAGAAATATATTAAGTAACGAGTAAGAGGAGTATATATAGCTTTAGTTTATTAACCTAAAGCTGCGTACGACCTATCTATTATAGCTTAATCTATAAACCTAGACGAGAAGGATATTAAGACTCTTAACGCTAGAATCTAGTAGTAGATAGATAATAAGAATAGAGGCTTAAGGTTTATTCCTCTAAGCTTCGTACGAACGAAACTATTTATGTTTATAGATAGTTCTTTTATAAATAATAAAGATCTCTCTTCCTAGCTTGGATTTCTTGTTGTTCTAGCTAATAAAACTACTCGTACGGAAACTAGCTTTAAAATCTAGGGTAATATTATATATTAGATATTAACCAAATATAAAAGAGTAACGAGAAGCGTCCTAGGAAGCGAGCTTTACGGGATATCGAGTAGTTTTGATAATGTAATTATATTAAGTACTACGCTTTCCTAAATTACTTCTTGCTTAGGACTCGTACGAGTACCTTTAATCGTTTACTCGGATTCGAAATCGTTGTACGACTACCTCATTAAGCTAGGAATAACGGTTAAGAAAAGACTAATGATCGATATTATAGCTATAAGGGAATCGTACGAAAACCGCGAGATCTCGGAGATCCGACGTATCTCTAGAAAAGATAATCTAGTAGATACCTTTACGAAAGGAATTCCAAACGGTAAACTCGAAAGGCTAATTTTAATAAATAAGATTACTATCTAGATAGAGGCTTTTGTTGAAAGATCTAAGTAATAACTAGCCGTTTGTACGATAGAGGGGAGAAGGGAGTTTATTTTCTTTTATCAGATTATTATTTATTTTATTTTATTTATTCGTACGATGGTTTTTAAAGTAAGCTTTTTCAAACTTAAAAAGCTGCTAGAGGTTATTTTAAATTTTTCTTTTATTATATCGGGAAGGAAGACGGGAATTATATAAGGTAAATTTTAAAGTAAATTATTCTTTGAATTAGGTTTCTAGGACTGGCTAAAGCTCGTACGAGTACCTACGTCGCTATTCCTAATAATTAATTGCCGCCCTAGGTATACCGTACGCTAGATTCCGATCCTAAATAAACTCTAGATCTTACCGTACGAACCTCTACTTATACCTAAATATAATACTTATACTGAAGAGCGTGCGAGTTATAGATATAGATACCGTACGTACGACCGAGAAGAGTAGTATAGGCTCGACTATTAAAGTTACCGGCCGGAAGATTCTTATACTCCGTAAACTTAGTACCGGGCTTCTAATAGTAGCCGTACGTATAGTCTTAACGAACGATACCGCGCGACTAGACTAGAAGAGCTAGGAAATACCCTTTACGACGGAACTACTTAGCTATCTAGTATATCGGATTGAAGTTCTAGAGGGTGGTACTAGGAGGGAGTAATATAGTAACGTCGACGGAAGGGAGCGAAAGAATAGTAGCCTTATTATCCTATCGTACGATATTAATTTTATGCTCGTACGAAGGATTTAAAATAAGAAAACTTATATTAGTAGCGAAGTAGCCTATAAAAGTACGGTAGTTAGGCTGGCCGGTAGGGACGACGATAGCGATACGGCTAGTAGCCTAATTAACCTAGTAGACGATCTAACTAACTAGGGTCTAGAGAGTAACTTAGGTAGCCATTATTCTTTGTACGATAAGTTAGTAGAAGTTTTAAATTAGATTTAGATAATCGTACGAGAACTTAGAGAGAAGGGAGGAGAAAAGTTAAAGTTAGATTTAAAGTTAAGGCTAAAGAGAAGGCTAAATTTACTAGAGGAGACCTAGTCAAGGTCTTAGTAGTAGTAGTGGTAGTAGTAGGGTAACTTAAGAAGGAGAAGAAGAGAGAGAGAGAGAGGAAGTCTATTCTTTTAAGGATAAGAAGAGTAGAGCTATATTAAGAGTTAAACCTATATTATATATACTATTATAGGTTCGTACGGTTAGAGTTATCTAGATCTATAAATAACCTCTCATAATTAGTTCAACCGTACGGTTGAAGTAGTTAAATAAGAAGAATACTATTTAGATAATAGTATTAGACCCTAACCCGCACGAAACCCTATTCAATATAACTAGTTAAAGGAAGAGAGATTAGAGAAGGAAGCTGGTAGAAACTATTAGTATTATTGTTAATAGTATTATAGGCTATTATAGTATTTTAACCTACTATATAATAGTAATAGATAGAAGAAGATAGAGGACCGTACGGTATAATAAGATTATACCACTATACTTATTTAGCAAGAGATGGAAAAGAGGAATTATTTGAATATAGTATTGCCGTACGAAAATGCGATACTATACGATGAAGTATTACTATAAAAGAAAAGACTCCTAGTATAGATTCATAAGGAATTATGGGCTATAGTAGGGATATGAAATCTCTACTTCCTCGCACGAAAGGGGGACTGTAGATACTTCATCGAACAACAATACAATGCATTACCCTTAGAATATCTGTTATTATTTCATACTCCTTTATTTCAATCGATTGACAAGTGCAATCAATATTGGACGTTGCCTCGGATACGATCAACAGTCCCTTATATGTACTTGTCGTTGTTTGCGGACGCGCTCTTTTCGTAGGACGCGTCGTTGGTGAAACACATCAAAGTCCACATACAAACGCTAAGCCTTAGCCCAGTGCAGGTACTGGGGCAGGCACTAATGCATCCCGTCTTGTAGTGGACCCTTCCCTAAATACTTGTATTTTCTCTCATTCCCGTGGATGGAAACCCGAGAAGATTGAAAATTTGGGAAGTCCCGAGCCACAAGCCTTCGCTGCCACTCCCGGACGGTGCTTGATGTCGAGTAAAGAAGTGTGACTATCATATGAGTCAGCTGTCGTTGCAACGAACGCTATCCAAGCGTACAAATTCTCGCTTGGCTATGGACCGCTCTCCAAGATGCACCTCGGTCGTCGAATATTATTGAACCGAAGATAGCTTGCAGTAGCCCGTTTGGCCATTCCAATTGAACTTCAGGTCTTGGGAGAGACCATCCAACTGACCACAGAGATTCTCCCAATTCCGAAAGACGTGTTTCGAAGAGGCCGAATTGCTGCTCGGAGCCACATGGAGGTAGAGCGAACTCGAATGACTAGTTCACCATTTCCCAACAGAATCGTCAAGGGCTCTGGCGACAGTTTTGTCGCTTTCCGTCCGTTCTATCCATCGCAAAACATTAGTGGTATGATCATTGAGGACTCAGATGGGCCAAACACGACGGCTCCCTGAAAACTCGGTCCTTTCTGAAGACCCAGCCTGGTGACAATCTCAAAAAGGGTACCCGTGGCTGCAAAAAGCCAGAATGCAGCTGTACAGAGACACTGAATGCATATGATCCGCTTGTCTGTGCATTAATAGTGTATCCTGGCTCTGCCAGTGTTCTTTTGGAGTGCAACGAACGCCCCAGACTGTAAGATCAGTATATCATAACAACGTCGCAAACACAAGAGAGGCAAACGAAAACCCCAATATCGCAGTGATGCAGCATGGTAGATCCAGCATGCATTGACAATCATCGAATCTAGCTGAAGTCTGGAGAGTTGATACATGCAAACGAAAGGACGATCCAGAGCCAGAGTATGGGCAGCGAGCATATGAATCCCTTCAAAAGGTCTTCGGTCTACACGGCCCGAATCGTCATCTCTCTTCTGTCCTGATGGACTGGCGCAAATGCTTGGTCATCGTGTTCTGAAGCTTTCAAGGAGTCAGATTGGACACTTGCCGCGGGAGCATGCACGCGTGGCTGACACAAGCCTCTACATCTGAAGCTTGGAATTTGAGCCGTGATTTGTATTACGATCACAGCCGATGATGTTTGATGAACGAAGTGCTCTTTGCGGACGATAGGTCTCTCTCGGGTTTCGTACGGAGTCGGATCACCTCGTACTCGGGTGGTGGCCGAGAGACAGAGAGAGGCAATAGAGGCTGAGATGTACTTGGCCAGCGAATAAGGGTGAGGCAGCCAATGTATTTAACGTGGTTATGCAACCCATGCACTCTGGGAATGCACGCCCAGATGATACAGATGGTGCTATGCAGACGGCGAAGCATCAAATGTAACATCTCGGCAACGTCGTACAATGAAGCCATGGCTCCAGCAGGACCCCGCTGCAGTTGCAACGGGCAGCCCGATGGAAAGGAGCATCAGAGCAAATGCGTTGAGATTGATGGTAATTTCAGAGTCGTGGCGGAGTCTTGGTCCTTGGAGCAGAGGACTCGGGGTCAAGGAGTCGAGGAGTCGGGCGAGCCAGGAGCAGGCGGAATCTCAGCCCTGTCGAGAGAGGCCATGAGGCAGCTAACCACATGAAGCCTGGTGGAGGCAGTTGGACGTTTCATCCGTGTCCCTCGTGCTTGCATGACACTATACTAGTACCACGCAAGTAGCCACGGAGTCGCGGCTGGTCATGCCCAAGTAGCACTGTAGTAAGGACTACCTAGGTATCTTACCATACGGAGTAGCAGTACCATGTTAGTACCATCCACATTGGCCGTTTGGTACCATATGTAGCAGTAACGGGAACCATACTGTTACTGCCACCAGTGCCACGGCTGCTATTCATAGACATCCATCCTTGCACTGCGTTTTATGTCCCACCGGCCTGCAGGCAGCAGGCCCTCTCCAAGCTGCCGGGCCAGGCTGCGTCTTCTCCTCCGCCGCTCCGCGACACCGCGCAACATCTCTAACCTACATGGTGGACGCTGGACAGAATTGAGACTGCCAGTGCTGCGTGTCGTCTGAGTCGACGCCTGTGTCCGATATAAACGCTCGAGGCAGGTCCACGTCTCCTCTCTCCTTCACCATCTCGGTCGAGTGGCGAGTCCCTCGACTTGCTCTCCCTCCTCTCCCTCCTCGTCCCTTGCTATCATTGCCTGCTGTCTATCTAGCGTTGACCATTTCTGTCTTGCTAAGAGCCTTGTCCTTCGCTATATTCAATCCTTAACCACCCAGATCCCTTCCCTTGGCGAGCACCCCCTCCGCCTCCCCCAATCTACGGCAAGGTCTCCCCGGATATATTACCGCAGTTTCGACCAGACTCAGAGGCCATCATCACCAGAACAATTGCCCACTCACTGCCTGCGAGCCTGACGCTTTGTCCACGCCTCCTTCCCGCTGCCTCGAATTGAACGCTTGCCCCATAGTCGAACCACGTCGTCTCCCGTTTCTCTCATTCTTCAAAATAGAAGAGCCTGCCACTCTGCCTCCCTCCCGCTCTCTAAAAACACACTTCGCAAGCCTATTCAGCAGACCGGCTGCACCATCACTCGTCGCCTCCACAATCGCCAACCTGCACCTGGAGTATTCCAGCACCCTTCAGCAACTCCCTCATCGACATCGACACTCCCTCAGGCACTCTTAGCTGAGCTTGCCTTTGCAAAACACCGGATATATCAACAACCGTCATCATGTTCCAAGCCATCACTCCTCCTCTCCACCAGTCGAGCTTTCGTCTCCGCCTCCGCACAGCATTCTCACCATCTTCGAATACTCGCTATGCCTCAAGCAGCTCGTCAACTTCGACAACCTCGCCACTTTCTCGCCGCGAGTCCGATGAATTTTCTCCCGGCTCCCTTTTTTCCTCGTGCTCAGCCGATAGCAACACATCTCCCTTCTCCGCCTCGACCCGTCTCAGAGCACTGCTCATGCGCCATCACAAGCCGAGCGTAACCGACCTCAGACTACAGGAGGAGCAACGCTCATTCGGCCCGGAACTGAAAATGTTGGAACCACGGCCACAAAACGCTATGGTGATGGGCGGCATCTTTGAGGTGCTCGAAGGCAGCGCATAAGTTTTCCGTGTGTACAACCAATCACGAGCAGAAAGCTACGCACGACGCTCTTTGCTTCACTGATAAGGCCTGTATCGGGCAATAAATCTGGGTTAGCACGGCGCAAGATTCTTTTAACCAATCGACTTTAGCAATACCCTTCCGTTCGTGGTGTCTGGCTTTCTCACATATAGTGAAGAACCTCGAAAGGATATTTCCAGGCAATTGTACGGAAAGTCGGTTATGTGTATGGCCTCTGGATTGATAGATTTACGCGAATGGGCAGGTGTAAATATGGTGTTATTATATAATGGTTGATGGGTGGGTGGTGTGGTGTATTGCGGGCGGAATTTACTTGATCAGCGACCTCCCTCAATTGGAAGGAGAGAAATTTTAGTCGTTATTTGCCTTTTCGAACTCAGTATTTGAAAGAGATGAGCTTGGCGAGATGTGTTTCACCGTTGTCAGATGATGATGGCAGCTGCTCGACCACAGAATCGCCAACTCGGCTCAGAAGTCTTCGTTCGGAAGTATCGAATCCGGACAAAACTTCACTCAACTGGCACGGCTCTGTTGCATCACTAACTATCTGAAACGGATCAGGAACAGAGGGTCATTATGCGCATGGATGTCCTGAAACGTGGAAGAAGTGGGAGTCCCAGGATCAAGACATCCTTTGTCGTACTTGAAGCCTGGGGCAGCATTTACTGCTATTCTCAAGAATGCGGCAGCGGGCCCGGCAATGATCGTTTGGCAATATAAGGAGTCATCGGTGGCTGGTCACGAATTTTGATGGATAGCATCGCTTTTGCGGCCAAAGGGGTAAGATAAGCGTCTGCGCTTTAGCGGCGTTAAGCCTCTTTAGGTAAGTGCTAGGTCCTCAGAGCTTAAATGCCTAGGTAGGTCATGCTAGGGAGTGACTATGAGATCTCTCGACCAAGCCTTCCCCTACCCAAGAAGATTTTGAAATCTTTCCCTGTAACCTACCTACGGATCTGTCCGTAACGAAACTCAACCCAATGGGTAGCAGCTCTCCACCACGATGCTGAATTCGAGCCGAAGATTCAGCGAAGCCGGCTGGTAGAATCTCTATACTGCCGTAGGCATTCCGTGTCCAACCATGAGTGCCCTCGTCCCACCTGGGAATGACAATATCAAGGTTTGGGGAACATGATTCGTTGCAGACAAGTTCCTCACCGTCGAGGAGCAGTGAGATTCGGAATGTGGTGTGAGTTGGCCAAACGCGATGTTGGCGCCAGGACGTTCGATGTAGTCTATTTAGTAGTTCATCTGGCGATCAAATCACCAAAGTGTAGAGGACTTTTGAGGTCGGGGAGCGAGTGCAAGTTTTGTTCGAAGGTGCGAGTTCAATCGGAATATGGTTGAGTTGAGAGCTGTCTCCTTTGTGTCTACTTCTCATGATCTGCGAGGCGCATAAGTCTCATAAGTCTCTGGCGACGATGGTGTATATACAAATACAGGTGTTGGAGCTCTCTATCTATCCATGAGCCTGAGGATCAATATTCCCATCAGAATGAGCTCCGTGATACCACCTTCTCTCATAACTGAGGCCACTGAAGACTCTGATGTAGGTGTGGATGTAAAAGTGGTTCGTGACCATGCGGTACATCGTGTCCCCCCACTTGCCAGGCTCGCAAAGGAGCCGCTGCTAGAACGAATTACCATTCACCGAACCACTTCTTCGCCTTCTTCACCGTCTCTTCCCTATTATCGTTGTCAATCTGAGCACTTTGAGTGCACGCCTTACCATCCTGTCCAAGCAGGATACCATTTTTCGTCCTGTCATCGTTTTCCCAACGGGCCAACAATAACCTATGCGCATTCTGTTGCTCGAGGAGCAGCAATTATGATTGCTCATCATCCATATCCTGAGGTGATGAGACCTCTCCAGCTTCAAGGGTCTCTCCCACCAGAGCCTGGCGCTCCCTTGCCCTCTTTTCCTTCCTCGCATCACCCTCCACGGTACCGAATCCAAACAGCCCCTCTTTCTCAATTCCATGTGCAATCAGATACTCCTTCCTCTTTCTTGCTTCGTCCATCATCCTCGCCCGCTTCTCTCGTTGCTCAGCCATGTACGCGTTCGAGTGCAGTTTATAGACGGCAAAGTATTGCTTTACGAATGAGATTGGGCGGGACCAAAACATCGAGCTCGGTGGTAGTAGTTCCGGGAATTTGTTCTTCGTCTTGAAGTCGGTGAGGATGACGAAGCCGGTCAAAGATACGAGAACACTCTGGAGATAGACAAACATAATTAGCTCAAAGGCATCCAAAACAAACCTCGACCAACCACTCAATGATGCCCCATGGCTAGCCAAGTCTGAGCCAAATTCTCCGCCCTCCCCATTTCAAAGTCGATAGCCACATACCATACTTATCCAAAGATGAATCCCCTTACTCTCCAAAAATTTTCTCATCACCGTCCCCTCGGGCGGCATCATGTGTGGATACCTCTTCGTGGCCTGCTCCTTGATCTCCCCCTCACTTAAACTCGGTCCGAAGTGACGAGGTTTCCTTGGTTTCCTGGCGCCATGCGACGGCGGTCGGAATTTATCGGGTTGTTCGAGGACGAGCTGGCGGAGTGCTGGTTTATCTTGGTCAGTGGTGGTGGAGGCATTGCGGCGAGCGAAGAGACAGAGAACAGATTGAGTATGGGTATGAAGGCGCGATTTGAGGGCGCGGGAACGCGCGAGACGAGGGAGAGACATTCTTGTGTTGCGTGGACGGGCAAATGGTGTTTGGAGAAGGGATGGTGATGCTTTACGCCACAGATCGTGGCGTTGATGTCAGAAGATGGAGTAGTTCCATTTCTTGGTACCTCGTACTGTGGTTCGGCCCGGTCTCCGAACGACCTCAATGTCAAACAGGTGAGCAAATCGCGAAGACGGTCCGAGCCAACAACATTCCGATTCCGACAACGAGGTCACGATAGACGAGTCTCACATTCGACATTATTCGGGTGACAATCACACCACATTTCATGAGCACAGCGATAAATCATGGAAACCAGTAATGAATTCTGCGTAGAGAATTGAGACTGGCAAAGGACTGTACCGCTAAGATCAAGCTCGAAATATCACAAATTAGTTCGCGAAATCGGCGCTATGCGACCATTCTCGTCACCCCTTGCTAGGCACCGTTATGCGTCCCTTGAATGGTCCAATACTGGACTAGTCGCCGGCCGAGCCTTCACTCTTCTCTCCAAGAAGCGCTGGCACGAGTTCAAAAGAATCATGACGATGTGAAGTCCGCTAGTCATCGAATCAGCACAGCGTCTCTTGAGCTCCCAATCGAGCTGGGGGAATCAATCGTACCACAGCGTAGTGACAAGTCCAGCGGCGCACCTCAGGTCATAAGACTCTCTCCATTGGAAGAACACGATCAATTGACCCGTGAACAGACATGCAGTCGAGACATCGATGAGTAAAACGCCGAGAGGTGGGAAGGTCCAGTTTCGAAGCGGCCAGACGAGGTAGTAGAACACTTCGTTCGTGTTGGCGAGGAGGGAGAGGGGAAACTTCATGGTGGCATTAGTCTTGGGCTTTTGCTATTTTCTGATCATGAGTGCGAGCGAGTTGTGGGTGACTGACAGCTATCCAATCCAAGCCCAAGCTCATCGTTGTGTTCAGTATTAGAATGACGATGCTCAAAGTCAGCGCCGTGATTCGAACGACTAATCCGGCACAGAAGAAGAACCAGCAGCCCTGAATACGAGCCAAGGGACTTTTTGACCTTTTCGGCGATAGAAATCCTTTCATCTTTGGAGCTTGCGTTGGTGTCCACGGGTATGGTTCCAAAGCTTTCGCGTTGCGCTGGCGAAGAGAGGAGAATTTGCGCGGGAATGTGAAGAGTGCCAGGCTGTAAGGAACGTCTGATAGTGAGCGTGATTCAGTCTGCGCAGGACCGGTGGTCAGGAGACGGGGGCAGCGAACGTGTTGTTGTGACAGACTCGGTATTGTTGAAGCCGCACCTTCCGTCAGAGGTCCTTTGAATGTCACCTCATCCGACTCATGCTACCTATTCTGCGTTGATCTGGTAGAGCGCGCGATAGAGTGGCTTCAAGTTCCCCCCTGCTGTCCGAACGATGTCCAAGGCGTGCAAGGCGTGCAAGGCGTGGACGATGCCAGTGGTCCTTGACAGCGGGGATATGAAGGAGCAGCGGCGATGGGAGTCGTGAGGTGGGACGTGGGAGTCAGATTGATGGGGCGAGTGCGCCAAGCAAGACATTGGAACTCTTGATGTTCGTGATGATGGATGACATTGTGGCACTGGGCAGACGGCATCCTCGGTGTTATGAATAGGAGAACTTGAAGTAGCCCGAGTCGAGTTCCTCACCGTTCAATGTCAAGGGCCCAAGGGTAGTACTTAGGTATCCGCGGCATTCAACTTGATTCGACAACTGATGGTCGTCTCCCTCGCTCTGATTTGCCATCCTCATCCTCGGGACGCCTCTAGGAACGCACATCTACCACCATTGAAGATTCATGAGCATTGCTCCGGTGCAGACGCCTGTTACTGTAGGTATAATTCGAACCCATGCGAAAATCACCTGACCCTTGCACGTGCGCTCCACATCTTTTGGACGTCTCCTTGTTCCGCCACTGCCAAACACCGTATCTTACCATCTTTCGGTCGAGACAACAGACAGCCAAGAGAGATAATCACAGACCTCACGGCCCGTTTCCAAAGCCTGCACTGCCTCAACAACCCCATATCTTGACCAACTTACACTCAACAGCGAACTTCCGTACGGCCAACGCGGCCCGAAGACGACAGAACCACTGCAGTGAACTTCATGTTTTTCACGCTTCACAAACACATTTCTTGGCCACGGCATCAGCATTCGAGACCGACCTTCTCCATTCACAAGCAGATCACAATGCATCTTCAAAGATTTACGAACGGAAAATGCCAATGCCTAATCAACCCTTCATCCATCTAATGGTATCCCAAACCTTGGCCCCTGTTTGATTTACCCGTTCTCCTGTCCCAAACCAGTGCCAGTTGCCCATGTTTTCCTTATGCCCTGTTCCAATCCCCATGCTAATGATACAACCTTCTCTTGTCCTGTCCAAGCTAAGAAGATGTACCAGATAGAGATGAGATAGACCCTCCAGCATGAGCCCAAAAGAAGCCATACAATCTCCTCCGAAGGTTTCTAATCCATTCATTCCATTCCAAATCCGTTTTCCCTTCTCATGCCTTGTTCCCGTATAAAGCCAGCAAACAACAGAAGGGGGAAGAGGAGAGCAAGATGACGAAGGAAAAGAATACACAATCATAAAACTTCAAACACCACCAAGTAGCCGAGAAAGAGAGGGAGTGTGTGCACAAGAAAAAACCGACTCGTCCCCCCGAAAATGGCCCATTAGACACACAACATTCCAGCGCAAGCCACATTCCCACGATACACACTTTTCGAAGCCGATATCATATACCGGCCCGTCGTCCATCCACCATATCCTTGTCTCCAATCACCACACCGTCTGAGGTTATCGGTAAGCCCATGTAATCCCCATCCAGTCGACACAAGTTTAAATGCATATCCAAACAAACCCACAGGTTCAAATTTGTCACCTCACCGCTCGAACGCCAATCGGCTAATTTCTCTCACCGCCAAGCTGCAAAGAAACGTGACTCCTCGTGCTAGCTCTCCTGTCCTCATTCCAAAAACTCTCAAATTCGGACACCGGCGTTTCACTCTGTGTCCCATACAGCGAATGTGAATGCTGCTCACTACCACCGCCTCCTCCGAACATTCCTCCATGCGAATCACTCGCGCTAAAAGCGGACGGCGGTGGCATATCTGTATCGACCTGAAAACCAGGATCGTAACCCATGCTGCCACTTAGCTGGTTATGTTGATCGAAAAGCATTGGGTCTAATTGTGAAGAATCGAGGAAGGTTTGGCTGCTTGGTAGACCGATGACGTTGTTTGTCCCATAACCTAGATTGTCGATAGGGTAGCCCAAACTGTCGACGGCGGTGTGTTGAAGCATCTGTTGTGGGTGACCCTGCATTGGTTGTTGTTGGTAGTATCGATGGACGTAGGGATCTTGCTGTTGCATCGAGTGAGAAGTATGATAATTGGGAATGTGTTGCTGGTAGGAATGCTGCTGCTGCTGTTGGGAATAGCTGTTATATGCATGGGCGCTCTGAAAACGTTGTGCATTCTGCGCGTCGCCCAAGTTCGCGCGGGCAGGATATCCAGCATCTCGCCCTGGTCGCTTGACCTGCTTAGCTCGGGTGCGGTGACTAGCTCCCCAGTCTGCGTCTGCATCGTTGATGTCGCTAGGTTCGCTTTCGTCATCAGAATCCATCTCCTTACGCTTGAAATTTTTTCCAGCGGCCCCTGGCTTCGCAGGTGAGAACTTGTAATCAGGATGAGCCATCTGATGGTTGATACGTTCGATCTTGGCTAATTCGTTGTAAAATTCGCGAACTTCTGGAGGCTCGAGGGGCCAGCTTTCGCCAGATACCGAGGAAACAACTTGATGATTGTTGCCCACGCACCACACCTTTGTTCTTTCAGAATATGCTGATCGATATAACATGAATGAGTTCATGGGACGTGTGACATATCCATTTCTCCTCTCCGTCTCTTTTATCCTTTCTGATCTAGGTCTGTTGACCCAAGCTTGCATGTCGCGGACGGGAACACTGACCATGTCTTTGGTGAGCACACTCAACGGTGCTGTAAGCATGGGAGTCTTCTTGGTCTTCGCCGCTCTCTTCTTGCTAACTCTCGGTGGTGTCGAACGACGAGAGTTACAGACTGGCGAGTCCGTTCGAAGTCGTTCGGACCTCGTTCTACGTGCCGAGTCTCCATGCGTCGAAAGAGGAGTCGGTGGCGAGGGCACTGCTGGCTGCATGTACTGCATCACTAGTTACCAGCTGTAGGACAAAGCACGCACGAAAGGACTTACTGGTGACCCCGCATGGGACTGGTGGCTTTCGGTCGAATAATAGGTCGGAGAAGATTGCTCATACCGACTCTATCAGTCGATTAGCAAAAGGGATATCGACACAAGTCAATGCAAACATACATATTGAATCCCCAGACCTACAGACTGACGATGATCTGGGTAGGAGTCACCATACTGGTGATGGATATAGCCTGCGTGCTCCATGCTTGGTGAAGGGTACAAGGCAGCGTCTTTGTCGACAGGATCGTCTTGGAGCAACTGGCGCAAGTCGTGCTCTGGACCTTCATTCGGGGGTGGAGTGGGCAGCGCGTTTGTTGTAAGCTCACTCTTGAGAGACATTACCGTGTCAGAAGTGGCTGTACCTGGCTCGACGGAAAGCAGCCTTGACTCTGGTCTTTGCAGCAACGAGGTCTCAGATTGTCTAAGCGACGCCAATCAACTGACGAAAGGAACAGGAGCAGCGATGTGGAGGTTTTGCAAAGGGAGGCCGCTAGATTGGCTGGCAGACCTTGATTCAGCGATTGGCGTTCGGACAAAAGAAAGATTCTTTTCTGGGGTTAGCTTAAGAATTAAGTAAGGCTTGTACAAGAAGTTTGCGGCGTCGCTCATCAAAGAAAGGAGATCAACGAACCGTTGCAAGTAGCCGCTGTCAAAGACGGGTACAAACTGGGCGGGCTGCGTGAGATCGTGCAGCTACGCGGTCCAAACACCAATGTTGTGGACGAAATTGGTCTGTTGATAGCGGGTACCTGAGCCTCACTCTTTGGAGATCCAGGGACAATGAGGGGATCGAGCTGATTAATTAACTCTCACTGTTGACAGAATGGTGCTCCTTGTAAAGAGAGGAGCCCGATGGCGAAGAATAGTATTTGTAGTGATAGAGGTGCAAAGTGTGTTGGACGGGTTCAGCTGTAAGTGAGCGGGTACCTAGAAGCGCCCGAACACGGAAGCCTCTGAATGGAGGATTAATTTCGTCTGTCTTGGGAGGATCGGAAGGGGAAACCTTCGATGCTTCCGGAAGCCGCGGTGGACCAGGTATGGAGGCTTCAAACAAGAATCCGCCGATCAGAGGGATGAAATACTCAAAACCGAGGGTGAGGAAGGCAACTCTTCGAGAAGATAGAATAAGGCTAAGGATCGGATTCTCATTTCAGATCCGGCTCGTTATGGGACGTGCTTGCTCGTTCCAAGAAACCCTCTCTAAGACAGTGAGTGGCACAACAAAACCAAATCGAGAGTTTGCAAAGAGGCGTTGCCGTCCATCCCGCACCAAGGCAGAGCCTAGGAGACGCATGTGGCTTGTGTATTGACGATAGAGCATGTTTCTTGGGGCCACACCTTTCCCTGTACGTATTTGTCTTCTGATGCCAGGGGAGTGACCTTGCAGACATTCTTGGCAGCATTGCGTCGTGTGGATGGAGCTGAAGAGAATGTGTAGTACAAGTCCCCAGGCGCATTCCAGGATGGCTTAGTCCGAATGGAGACACCACTCAGCCAAATGGCGAATGCTTAGTTGGCCTCTAGGAGCAGCATAATTACCACACTTAGGGCCTACGGCAACGAATACCACGACATAGGCCTCTTTGTCGGAGTGATTTTGAGCAGTTCCATACATGGTAAGCCACGGCTGGCTGCATGCTTGGTACGGAAGCACGGCCAGGAACGAGGCTGAAGGCGTGGTTGCAGTGACGGCTCACTGAACGTGAGAGGAATTCTCAACGTCGAGGTACGGGCTACTAGCTAGTATCTGTGACCTGGTCGCCTGCCACCACTGGCAACGTCTACGAGCAAAGCCATCCCAAAATCAGAATGGGTAGAAGAATTTGGCAGATGCTTCTTCCTGGAGGAACGAGGACAGCGGTCCTGACATGTCAGTGGAGGACGTTCCCGTTGGTCAAGCATTTGGAGCGTGCATGCCAACCAGCTTCTCGGTTGGCTCCGAGGATGATGCAACGAGGCCAGCATGCTAAATATCACCTTTGAGCTTGTGCAACGTACGGTTACTGGATTGAGCAAAGGGCGATAGTTCAAACGAGAGCGTGCGGCTGGCTGCCTCTGGGTGGTTTGCACACGCACGCAACCCGGTACTCGGTAACGTGGGTGATTGGACGTGTTTTAGATCCGGGCTGTCTGAAGGACTGAGTAATAGCCAGACCATCGGGTGGTTCGTGCAATTGCTTTTAGGACTGCATGAAATCGGCCGGCAATGCTGCACGATCGGAATCTCTTGATGTTGATGGAGGTGGTGGTGGTGGTGGTGGTGGTGGTGATGGTAGTGGTGTGTAAGCAGGTGAAAAGAAGCAATTGTCGTCGTAAAGTGGCTCGGGTCGCGGAACGCCGGAAACAGAGGGAATGACTATAGTGCTAATGAAGGGGCATTTAGCAGCGGAGCGTGAAACCATCCAATGGAGCATCCATGGTCCTCACCCAGCCGGAGCATGCATTTGCAACAGCCATTCTCCCATCCGGAGTATGCCTGATGGTGTGGATTCGACCTTGCATTGCACAGCACAGCATAGCACAGCACATGACAGGGGCGGGGGGATGCGGTGTCGTGGAGTCGGATTGTGTGGACGAAGGCTCGTTGACGGGCATGCAGCATCACTGTGCTCGAGTCTTGCTGCGGGACACGGAGATCTTTGTGTTGCAACGCTGTCACCGAGAAGGTTACTGGTATGGTACTGCAGTCCACGGGTGTGCAATGGCCAGCCACCTGAGCAGAATAAGCATGACCTGCCCGGACAAATACTTGCAGTGGGTACCTAGAACTAGGTAGTACATGTATTGTTCGAATGTAGGTACCTAGGTAAGTGGTACTAGTACTAGTCACCTACTACTATCTCCCGAGGTCACTAGGTAGGTACCTAGGTACCTTAGTATCTCACTAGTACTCCCGTCCCCCTCCCGTCCGTACGTACCTTACACAGTACAGGGCATACGAGTAAGCACATCCATATAGTAATCTTACCTCCGAACAGACTCGACGAAAGGAACCAGTTGATTTATTGACTTCTGCCACTGGATCCCAAGCACTTCCAGAATGTATGGTGACGCGTCCGCAAAGTTGATCCACCATGCCAAACGCACTCAAACTCTCCCGACTCTTCCCCCTTACCCTACTGAGCTCGTCACCACCATAACCCGTGAGGTTCTAGCCCTGGACAACTCCGTCTCCAATCTCCTCGCGCCCTTCGGTGGGTCTTTCAATCCTACACAGGACGCTGGCATCGCTACCCAGCTTCTCGTGGATTACATGTGTATGCGTCGAAACAAGCGCTGTCTGCTCGCCTACCACCGCGTCCGTACACAACGAATTGAAGAGAGCATCTGGAAAGGCGCTGATCTTCTCACCCCACAAAATGAAACTGGTCATGTCTCAGGTCTTCGAGGGCCAAGCGGTCCAGGTGCTGGAGCAGAAGCAAGAGCAGAAGAAGCGGGCAGCAATCTTAGCCCAGAAGAGGAGGAATATGCTCGACAATACGCAGACCTACTTGCTGCTTACAAGGGCAAATGGACTGATGTAGATCTTACCGGAAGTTTGGATCCGCCGAGGGATCTTTTCATCGATGTGAGGGTGCTAAAAGACGCCGGAGAGATTCAGACCGAATATGGGTATGTGCACACTTTCTTGCTTCCTCGCTGATGCACAAGAATCTTGGCTTGCTTGTAGGACTTCTTGAATCGGCATTTGCTGACTGGGCATTTTTTACAGCGCAATCACCTTGACGAAAAACAGCCAATTCTATGTCCGACAAGGCGATGTAGAACGTTTGATTGCCCAAGGCTATCTCCAGAAATTGAGTTGATCTAGCCTTGATATCTGACAGACGATTCAATTCTCTGGATCTTATAGACCTTTTCATGCAGCAGTGGACCAAAAATCCATCCGCAGACAGCTTGTCAAGCAAATGTCGCAAATAAAATGTCATGACACCTCGTCACTACGGTGCCTCTGTAGGCTGTTCAGCGGATTTGGCATTTTATATTCTGGTAGCGCTCTCAGTCTGTATCAATGAAACCAAATCTGCTGCCAGTTCTCTCGACAAAGGACTAGATCCAATGCTCACATGATGCGAGAGACGACAGTTTGATGCCTGAGGACACCTAATGAGACATTTCGCGCCAGCATGCTGTGCCAGAATACGCTGCTGGAGCACACTCCCCTACTCCAAAGACAAGCATCTATGCTAAGAGAGCGCTTATCGCATGGTCTAACTCGCCTGTCTAGGCTCTTATCTGGCGCTAAGGCCAGAATATATTGATACACGTATCGAACACTCAACTATGAGATACTCTGTCCAATCTGACTCTTAATCCCCTGCGAGCTTCCTGCACAAGCACACACCCACTCGGAGAAATGCTACTTCCAAGGCTTGTCCCTCCGATGGCACTGCGTCTATCAGGCAATGTACGTCAAGCCCTTGTGTGTTTCAGCGTCAATATCGGGTCATCTTTCGAGCGCTCGCCTTTCGCGTCAAGTCACGCAGAAGTGAGGCTTCCAATTTTACCAGTCATGTAATCTCGAATACCGAATGAAGACTTTAGCGTATCATTTGGTCGTACATGTCCCCGATATGCACAGGATATTGAAGCTCTTGCGTCAGACGCGCTAATCCGCCTATGCAGCTTTCTTTCCCTGAGGAGCGCTTGACCCCGCTAGCGAGGGTGCGCTTCTGACAGGTTCCAAATGCGTCAAGCAAGGAACAACGAAGCAAGGAGAAGGTTCCGTACGACCAAACAGGAGGACGGAGGGACAAGCTAGTATTGACCGATCGCACCTCATCCCCAATTCTCAATCATCGATTGATGACATCAAAATGATCTCGTAAGGTGAAATAGGGTCCGTTTGAGAAGGGTACACGAACTATACAATCTCCTGCGACGTCCCGTCATCGACCTATGCTCTAGCAGACTGGGGTTTGCCGAAATTGATTGGTCAGGAAGGAAAGACGCTTGGTTGGAGTAGAGCACCACTGCAGCCTCACAGACAGACGTGACGAAATAGGTCGTAGCATCGCCCTACTCCCATAATACCGTAATCGCCATTCACTCATCCTGATAATCTAGACAAAGTCGTTTCTTCGGCGGTGACATCACATCAGCAGAACATGCTTTCTCGAGGGCCATGTCAATCTAGCTAGACTCTATACCAAGACACTAGGTTCGCGTCTTCTTCACCGTCTTGCTATTCAAGAGTATTCGTCACGGCATGCGCCATGATCAACATTGCGATAATGTCCTAATGCATGAACGTGGTAAAGCTTGGCTATTACACAAAATGGCGAGATTTCTAGAATTCTGCTGTTCTCCACCTCAATCAAAAGTCAACAGTAAATGACAGTAAACTGAAGTTTGACGGAAATACGAACATGTATGATTGAGATGCTTATCAGCTATACTGTTAGTAGTTGCAACGTTTCTCTACAACATGTTTCGGCATCGTTCCACCGACCGGACCACATTCTGCTTATCCCAAAATCAACTGATGGCCCGCTATATCCAGGCCAATGGTTAGTTAGAAGAAGGAAGTGCAGCCTTCAGCCCCGCTCTCACGGCCGTCTGAAGACCCTTTTGCGCAATGACATCGCTGGGCATACACCCTTGCGTAGCCTACCACAACCATCAGTCTGAAATCCACCGCAATAGCGGAAACAGAAAACGAAGTCAAGAAACGTTGGGAAACTCACATCAAGCAGATTTTGCATGTTCTGTTGCATACCCATGGCGAAGGCTTTGACAAGAGTCTGCCCAGTAGCGATATCAACACTCACATCCCCCGTCAAGGAGGAAGTAAGTCCAAGTTCCATTTGCTGTGAATTAGCAACCTATACACGTCCTCATCAGCACAGCACAGCACATCAATCACTGTCAAGGACGAGGACGCACCTTGGCAAGACCAGCCGTAACCACGCTTCCGGAAGGCGTGATGCCCTGATTCATAGTCCTCACGGCAACACCAGCATCAACAAAAGTAAGCAACTGTGCTTTCAGCGCTTGCCCCATATTGAATACAGTCGGCGTCAGAGTGACAGTCTTGTTGTCGATCTGCTGGAGGAGATCGACGATGCGCTGGGCGGTGGAAAGTTCGTCGCCTTGGATGAAGATATTCTGTTGGATGCCCGAGGCGAGCCGGTCGATGTCTGCCGCACAGCCTTGACCAGCTTGGGACGACTGAGTGCCAGCTTGGGACGACTGGTTTGCAGCTTGGTTTTGCCGCGCGGCTGGAGATGACTCTGCGAGCCAATGGTTTGAGGGTGTCATTTGGGCGGTCGGGGCTGCCTGGATTGAGGTGAGAGCCATGATGAGCCTGAAGGCTACTGTCGAGAAGCGCATTGTGAAACTTGGACAGGGTTGAGATGATTATTCTATGGATAGAGGGTATGACTACCAGCGTCCTTGAAGAAAAAACAGACTGGAAAGGATTCAGTGAGTGGAAGAGAACGAAATGAGGGCGATGCTATGGAGAGCCAGGCATAAGCGTCGTGCATTCATGTTATACACGTCTTCATTCAAGTCGGGCCTTTACATGGTGCAACCAGCCTTCTATAGGTGTCCAAAGCACAATCTTCAGACATAATGAGATGTTGTTCATAGCAAAATTCTCAGGGATGATGAGAATTATTCGAGACAGCATGATCGTTGCGATGCCCGCGGCCTGATCGAAAAGAGGTCGAGCAACTTCTGTGGCCCGACTGCAGACGTGCACGGGTCTGCTATGATAGCCATAATGTTCTCTCGGCGGCCCAGTCCTGCCCGATATAACATGGCGTATGAAATCAGACCCACATCTCCGTCAGGATTCTCGGTGTCCGGGGACTCAGGCGAATCAAACCGTGGATTCCACGACGAAATGGTCCTTCCCGAAGGTTCAAGCATAAGGGCAAAGGCCTCAAGAGTCCCGGGTTGTTTCGAAACATAAAACCATTTGGCTCGGAAAGCTATTCTCCTTCGGATCACATCTGATCCTTCCAAACGTACATGGTACACTTCGGCCTGTCTTCGGCCAAATTCAATTTCAATTGCTGCCTGGTCGTGAAGACTTCGAGATAATTCTCAATATCAAGGCGACGACAATGTCAGCCTATACGTAGTGAATGTGGTCGTGTAGTCGTGAAGTTATAACAAGCATAATGCGCAAGACGACAAAGAAGCAGCTTCTAGCGTTCGCCGCTTCTGCTGCTAAATACCCTTTTCAACATGCAGCATCGACCATGCGGTATCCGACCTCTGTTCTCTGCCACTTCACGCTCAACCCTTTCGCGACTTGCTCAACTTGAGCAGGCGAGGAGGCCGTTTGCAGCTTTTCTCTCCCTTCCTTTGTTAATGGATGATGAAAAGGTGCTAGGGCGTTTGTTTTCCAAAGCATCGCTCCATTTCGGGCATTTTCAATCATAGAAGCAATGAGGAAAATGAGGGCCAGAGCGAGAAGGATGACAGGAAAGCATATCCATGCCCATCGGACGTTCACATGACTATGGCCCCACATTAGCTAATATACTCACTATTAGTCGAGTGTAATTGCTTACGGTAAGTCTTTCATCGCCTTGCCATTTTCGCTGATGCCAAGACTGAACGTTGGATCATTCTCTGGTGCCTCACGCATTCGCTTGGTCATGCTGGCAGCCAGACTTTCAAAAGTCAGTGGCGCGCCAATCTCGGTAACGGGCTACTCGAACTCACCTGGTCATCATATCATCAACCCCGGTATCGTTTAAATAGCGTATGTAGGATATAAGATCACTCTCCGATGTAGTTTGGCCACTTCCACTATCTGCGAAGGCACCTTGAAAGAAAGGCGGGCTGTCTCCAGAAGACCGGAACAAGAACTGGAGTGCTGTGATGGTGAAAGGATCGATCACGAAAGTATTGGCGCTCTCATCGGTATGATTCGTCCAAGAACTCGGTGGTTGGATGTACAAGCTTGCAATGCTGCTATCGGCGTCTGTGGAATTAAAGTCGGTGCCGTTGATGAAAGTGTCCACCAATTCCTCCTTGAAGTTATTCAGTACCATCGAGCCACGGTATTTTTTGACGCATATGTCCAGCCCACATTCCGTCGCATTGACGTTGATGAGTTGCCAGATTGAGCGGACCGTGGCATTGTCGCCATTTCCAATTGTATCGCTGGTGTAATGCCATTCAGCTCTCATGATTCCGACGGTCGCGATATGAGCATGAAGGCCGTTGCCAAAGTATGTTTGGTTGGAGGCTACGGTATTGTTGACTTGCAATACAACTGGATAATTGTGCTGACTGTTGCTAGCGATCTGCTGCCCCTCTGTGTACGGAATATCAGGGCCAGGGAGTGTATGATTGCAATACGGAATCGGGGAGCCTACAACATTGGTCGTGGTCACGTTGTTGTCATCTGTCATGGTGACCACGTAGTCGAAAGTGCCGCAATGGCGTTGCTAAAGGGCCCCATCAGTCCACATTAAACCATAGCTGTGGAGTAACCCACGATTTGGTCTGTAACGTTGTAGCACTTGGAGCAGACACCGACTGTAGTATACTCCTGTGTCCATGTGCAGTTTCCGGTAGGGCAATCGGGAGTTACGAGGAAGGGGTTGTTCTGCGCATACACACCAGTGTAGGCAGCACCGACCATAGAAAGCTCCGCTAGCTTGAGTCCTGAGATCGGACCCGGTCGCCAGCCCGAATACGAATTTGAGCGTGCTTGCACTCTGTCAGTAATTTTCGGGCGCTGGCAGGATAGGCGTGCAAATACTCACGAACGGTGCCATTCCCGACGACAACAGAGCGCAAGGGATACGTGACCAATTGCTGGAATGCGAAGTCAAGGCCAAGAGAGGCTACAACAAGGAAAGCTCCGAGACATGCCAGATTCGCGCCACGAAACTTCCATATCAGAATCAAGGAGCCCCAGGGGCCCTTTGCGGCAGAATCGAAGCGTTGGTAATCGCTCAAGCAGTGGCCTTTGCGGAACCATACCCATTTCAGCTGGCTCATGCCAGCTATGACAGGAATGAGTAGTGTTGATTTGATTAGAGTCGAAAAGAGGGACAGAACGGAGTTGATTGTGACAGTGAGCTTCACTGAAGAATACTTGCTTTTGATATACCAGTTGGGTGTTGGCTTTCCCTCGGTGGCACACAGTACGATAACGATGGCAATGAGCCCAGTGGCACCTAACAACCATGCAAAGAACTCGAACAACCACCATGTTTCTACCGTGGAAGAGGATTGTGTGGGGGATGAAGATGGAGAGCTGCCTTGATCGGGAGAAGCTGGTTGGTCAAGCTCCTGCGTCCGAACACGAACATCTTTTGCATCAACTAGCTGATATTTCTGGTCCTGAACAGGTTGGATTTTCTCGTCCGAGGTCAACATGTTATGAATGATTGGAGCAAAAGTGAGTATGTCAAAGCAGTGAAAGAGAAATGAGTGAGATATTGTTGTTGATTTCTGCTACACCAGGAGAACAAGGGAGAATGCTGCAACGAGGACGATTTGTAGGGAAGCCAGCCACCAACAGCTCTTCAAATAGCTAAAGATGCAAAGATGGGAAGCCGGACACAAGCCAAAAACAGCGACCTGGATGACATTAGTGCGGGCCGGCGTGGTGAGGCTGAAGGCCAGAAGATCCAGAACCGCTCCATATGGTCAAGGCTGGTCGAAATAGGGTTAGAGGTAGTATGTCCTGCCCTGCGAGTCTTGTCTTGTCAGCTCAAAATGCTGCACACATACAAGTACGGTCTTGTTAAGAGGTCGTGGTAGACAGCGAGATAGATGATCAAATGCATCATGGAGTCAACAGGAGTCGCCCGGTGGTGTAGTTTTGAGGTGGGCGAGACGATGAAGAAGATAGCTTGGCATTTCATTTCCCCCCATGGATGGATCCGAAGCTCAGACCATGTGCATGTCACTTCACCATCAACGGATGGTTTACCTCCGCTGGGAGCTTCGAAAAAAACGCATACACATTAACACGACTGGGCCAATACCAATACCAATACCAATACCAATACCAATACCAATACCAAAAACAATACCGACATACAGACCATCAACCGCATCCACAACAGGACATATCGTAATCAATGGTGCTCGCCAACACGTCCCAAGTCCTCCTCTCCCCAGCCGAGCTCTCATACCTCCACTCTTCTCTCTCCCTCTCCCCACCAATCCGACCCGACGGCAGAACACCCGCCCAGTTTCGACCCTTGATAGCAGAGAGCGGCATTCTACCCAGTGCCAACGGAAGCGCAAGAATATGTTTTGGAGACGGGACCGAGGCCATTGTGGGCGTCAAAGCAGAGGTGGAAAAGAGTGTTGAGAGACCAGGACTTCTCGATCAAGACGAACATGGCAGTGATGATGAAGAGACGGGAGGGAAAGGAGAGGGAGAGGACTCGTGGACTGACGTCTCAATCGAAGTTCCAGGATTCAGAGATGACGATGCGTTGCCCACATTCCTCGCTGCTTTGCTCTCTGAAGCGCTGTTGGCCGATGGGAAATTAAAAGATCGCTTATACATAAACCGCAGGTTTCATTGGAAACTCTATATCGATGTATGTTGGATTCTTCTTTCTCGTCCTCCCTTTTTGGCAGTATAACCTAATACGTAATCGTAGATCCTCCTACTTTCAGCACCCCTCTCGTACCCTCTCCCTCTGCTGAGTCTAACCACCCACCTCGCCCTTCTCTCCACACGCTTGCCATCCCTGAAATCGGAAGGAGACGAGGATCCTCTTTTCAATGACGACTGGGAGCAATCACCATTCCTTTACCCCTTCACTCTCACCGGTACACGTCAATCGCGTCCACCCATAACCCTTCTCGTCATGTCCATCGGCACAAACTATATCTTCGACCCATCAAAAGAAGAGCTCGCCGTCGCAGAGGCCGTCGTGGCCATCTCTGTAGGATCGACGGGATCGGAAGAAAAAGAAATGAAGCTCAAACTTTTGGCGCTGAGAACAATCGATCCACCTTCCAGGCTTACTACACCTGGAATACCCAATGCGTTGAATAATGTTGCCACGGGGAATAGACCTTTACCACCCGACGAAGCGTTCGCGGCTCGCGAAGGTACAGAAGAGAAGGGCGTGTGGAATCCGCCTCGGGGTGGCATGAGGAGAGGAGTTATAGCCGCAATCATACAAGCTGTAGTGGAAAAAGGCGGAGCAGGCGAGGAAGTCATGGAGGGCTTGTTGAGAGTGGAGCTTTCATGAAAAATAACAGAGACGGGTAGGTTTTGAGGGGCGTGCTGCTCAAGAACCGGTCATATCGGGTGGCATAGCAGCAAATCGCCGTTTCCGATGAGAACTGGCAGGGGAAATAGCGATCTCGTCGTAGAGATTCCAAGGAGGTTTGATACCCAAGGAACACACTGTTCTCAAAACCAGCCCTGTGCCCGTCTAAAAATCCATTTCTGGCAACGTGATGATATGACCGTGGATTGATTCGTCACCGCCAATCTTAAATTTCTGTAAAGGTGGGTGTTTATCCAGTCGCAGAATGCCGATTCCAAGCTCTCTTGAATGTCCCCTACCTCTTCGGGGCGTTCAATCGCTGGCTCTCAAGATCACAGAGCTGTGCAAAGAGATGTCAGCCCTAGGCAAAGCTGTATTCAAAAGTCAATCCCCCCACAATTGACTCCAGAACTCCCTTTCATTCAGTCGATAATATATCTTGCTCAAGTTCCACAATGTCTCTCTCACCAATCCAATCATACAAGCCCCAAACTTATAGTCCTCTTCCCCGTCGACTCCTCAAGCACATCAGCAATCCTGACCTTGACCTTCTGAAACAACTCCACGCTGCCCACTCTCGATCCACTAAATCTTAGAACATAATCTTCTGCATCGAACTCGCCCTCCGGCTCTGTACTGGCCAAATCTCTAAGCCGAATGAGACGCTCAATACCAAACCGAGGCACAATAACCGTGAACCCGTTGCTGAAAACCTTCATCACGAAGCCCTCCTCCTCAAGAACGCGGCCCTTGAGCGCTTGACCGACATAATAGTCTACTGAAGCGCGACCCGCCAGTTGTGCGTTTCGATGACGGACGTTGATATTTTTGCACACAGCTTCGAGCTTGGACTTACTGTGCAACGACGGATCGAGTGGTTCATAATCTATCGCCGCAGCAAGCTGACGATGGATCTCAAGATCAGCATAGCGACGAATAGGCGAGGTGAAATGGGTATAGATTTCCGAGGCGAGGCCATAATGCTTAAACTCTGGGTAAGATTGTGTACCTGCGCAGAAGTATTCGGCGGACATCATGCACCTGGTGGCGAGCACGCGGACCATGGTGTTGAAATAGGGTTCTGAGGCATCGATGCAGGTGTCCAGTGAATCGGCAACAGCCTTTGAACTCTCGGATCGTAATTCCATACCTTTCTTGACTTTCAGTTGATTGGCAAGTTCCTCGAAGTTAGACCTGGGAGGCGCGGCGTGGCGGCGAAGGAGAGCTGTTTGAGGAAAGATTTCGTACACCTTAGCTGCCACAGAACAGTTGGCTAGCAACATGAATTCTTCTACTAAAGAATTAGTATCGAGCATCTGCTTGGTCTTGACATCGACTGGATCCGAGGTTTCACTCTCGGCTTCAACACGGACTTCGGGAGATGCGAGGTTTAGCGCTCCTGCATCCATGCGCTTCTGCTTCAACTTCTGGGACAGCATGAGGAGAGCTCGCATTCCCTTCGTCAAGTCATCTTGTTGAGAGTTGTCATCAATACGGAGTTGGGCTTGTTCGTAGCTGAATGCTTCTCGGGAGCGAATGACGGATTTAGTGAAATGTGAGTTGACAATGTCGGCGTTTGAGGTGATTTCCCAAATCACCGAGAATGCATAGCGTTCCACGTATGGTTTGAGGGAACAAAGATCTGTTCCTAGGAGGGGTGGTAACATGTCGATACGTTTGTCCACGAGATACACTGTTGTACCTCGGATGCTGGCTTCTTTGTCCATGGCATTGTTGGGTTTGACGAAGTGCGAGACATCAGCGATATGTACACCGACTTCGAAATTGCCATTAGGAAGGGGACGAGCATGAAGCGCATCATCAATATCTACACAACCGACAGGGTCGATGCTGCAGATGACGAGGTCTCGAAGATCCTTCCGGCCTTTCCAGCCTGGGTCGGTCAAATTATGTGGCACACGCCAATCGTGGCCCTCGACGGGCAGGCAATCGAGCACAGTCTTAGGAAACGGTCGGTACTGCACATCAAACTCGAGCAGTAAAGCTTCAGTCTCTGCTCCTTTGCTTTCCAGCTCCCCCAACGATCGCACAAAGTGACCGACCGGGTAGCGCGACTCACGATCCCACGAGTCGATGGTGATGAGTACTCGTTTCCCAAGAAGTTCTCCAGCCTGCCGTGTTCGCACTCGAATTTTGGGTATTTTTTTATCCATGGGAACGACGAAGACAGTCTGCTGTGCTCTGCTTTGTTTGGCTGATGATCGCACGGAGTCTTTGTCTACATGTCCAACATACTGCCTCCAATTGCGCTTGATAATACCAACTACTCGTGCGGTCGGCTGGGGGCGTCCTTCTGAGGTCTTGCCGTGCGTTCGCTTGACTTCTTCCTGAAGTGCTTTTCGTTCTCGCTCCGTGATGATGCCTTCATTCTCCTCAGCATCAGCGTTGTCGTTTTTGCCAATGATCTCTTCTTCCACAACCTTGTTTGAAGGAGCTTTCCAATGGTCCTTGGGTAGCACCTCGACCACCACAACATCTCCAGATACAGCTCGATTGCTGTTCTCGCGACCAAGAATGATCAAAGACTTTTCGAACGAGGGCACATGTACAGAGCCCTCAAGATAGTTGTACGGCGATACATTGAAGATGCCTTGGTGTAAGGTACCAGCTTTAATCCCAGTCATCATTTTTGACATAGAGAAGTAGTCTGGATATATCAGCTGTTGTAAGCCAGCAGCGGGCCGTTGTTCTCGCCCTTCTACGACCATGTCGAGAAGTTGATCGGCATTATCTAGGCCTGACACATAATCGTAGACTGAGAAATGTTAGCAGGTCTGAGTGCTGTCATCCTAGGAGATATTCATACGTGATAGACCCGATATTTTTTCGGCTTTCGCTCTTCGTAAACAATCTCGATCGTCGCTTATCATGACAATGGACGGACATTTCGATGCTTTCTTGACAGCTTTTTGGAGGTGCTCGTGATACCACGCTACCGACCTTCGCACAGCTCGATCATTGCGATCATTGATGGATTCGCCCGACTCTCGCATGACATACGTCTCCGTACGGAACTCGTTGAAGAAGACATAAAATCGTTTGTCTTCGTTCTTCGTCAGGCTGACAAGACGGTGATAGAGAGGGAGTGATCGGTTCTTCACCTCCTCGAGAACGGTTTGAAGAACTATGACATCCTTGAAGGCCGTCTCCACCTCAAAGATATCCATTCCCGTAAGAAAGGCGTTTGTGTCTGGAACGATGTAGTGTCCCGCTGGGAACGATTTTGTGCCAACAGGTTGGTCAGACAAGACGAATGGTTGTGCTGATTTTTGTTAGTCCTGGCACAAAACATGGATGGAAACCTCACGTTTGCTGCGGTAGTTTGTAGGCGCGTACACGAGACAAGCAGAACATAGTCTGGACGAGCATGGGATATCTTGTCGTAAATAGAGCTCGCGAACGATCTTCTGGACTTTGCCGTTCCTGGTAGTGCGAACGTAAACTTTGCTGGAAAGGTTAGATGCCTGGCCGTCAGAGGGAAGTGACCTCTTGAGACTAGTCATGATTCCGTGATACTGCTTCCAGGCAAGCGAAGGGTTTTTGTGTTGTTTTTATTGTTGTTGTTGAATTGATGTCTGCTGTCTCTTACAACTTTTCCAAAGGCGCGTCGTATTTGCCTCCACCGCATTGGCTCGCCTCGCTACGAGCATGGACCAGCATGGGGCAGTTCCACGACCTGTCCAGGTGCCGATAAGATCATCAACTGAAGCTCCAAAGAACTGTCAGACATCTCCCACTGAGCTCGCCAGACTCCACGAACCCTCAATCCGTCTCCCAGCTATTCGCAAAGCTCCAACATGTCACTCGATCCTCCGACATATATTCTGTCCTTGCAGAACAACATTCGCGCCCGCCCAATCTCGTGGGAAGGAGCTGTACGCGCCAAAACCATAACCGATACAGACCTCAAGAAGATCAAGGCTATCGACAAGGTCCGCAAGGAGCAACGGAAGAAGACCGTCGAGTCTGAGGAGAAGGAATATATCGAGCTGTTTCTTGGAGGAAACGATGCTCCAAGCATTTTCCAGGCTGCCTCCAAGAGGAACGACATTGTTCAGTACATGTTGGTTCTACTCGGCGATCTTCTAGAGGGTGGGAACCTCATCGAAGCTGGATATATATGCATCGAATTGAAAGCTAATACTGCTATAGATCTCCCGTCCTTCGTCAAGGTATTGGCCGCGCATCCTGCTCCATATAAACCATTCTTGCCATTGCTCAAGCCTGCCTCCAATCCCGAGGACCCAATCCCACTCCTCACTTCCTCAGTCCTCTCCCGCTTGATCTCACAAGCTCTAGTCGCTTTTGATAGATATGATGCACAGATAGAGGAGGCTTTGCCGCAACTCTTCTCTGCGCTTTCAACTCTTGCCAGGTCTACAGATGCTGGCCTCCAAGACATTGCTGTGCAAGAATACTCGGCTGTCCTTCGCTCGCGAAAATCACGACAGCTTTTCTGGAAGCAAAGAGAAGAGACGATCAATCCACTTTTCGACATCCTCCGAGCTGCTTCTGGTGCGGGCAGGGACACAGACTCGACGCTATGGAGTGGTGGCAGCGTGCGTTCAGTGGAGTCAAGCGGACTTGCAGGTGGTGTTGGGCTCCAGCTGCTTTACCATGTTCTTCTAGTCATCTGGCAGCTCAGCTTCGAGGGTAAACTGGTCGGGAATGGACTACAAGAGTACGTCTGATCCGCAAGCATCCACGTTCAACATCCTTGCTCTCCTCTCCTCCACTCCACTTTAAGATATTATCTTCCCCTGCTTCTGATACGTTGACTCAAGTTTGGCGTGAAACAAATTCTGGCGTTTGCCAGGAGCCTACCACTGTAGATATTGTTTTAATTTCTAATGTCGCATGACCACAACTAACAATCATTGCAGTGAGCATGACATTCTTAGCCTATATGTCCAACTTCTTCGTCTTTCACCAAAGGAGAAGACTACTCGCCTGCTGCTTTCGACTTTGAACAACCTACTTTCCACAAATGAGACAACCCTTTTGCCAGTAGCGATCCTTGCAAAGCTCCCAAAGCTGCTCGAAACGCTGCAATCCCGCCAGATGACGGATGCTGATTTATTGGAAGACCTTGCGGCTCTCAAAGAGCTGACGGACGAATACACAAAGACGCAGACGACATTCGATGAGTACGCTGCCGAGGTGAATTCTGGCCATTTACGATGGTCGCCACCGCACAAAAATGAGACATTCTGGCATGAAAATGCACGTAAGATATTGGAGGATGACAAAGGTGCGCTGCCTAAGAAATTGGCAGAGATATTGTCCAAGGCTTGGGCAAACGACAAGCAAGTCTTGGCGATCGGCTGCAACGATGTGGCGTGGTTGGTGAAGATGGTGCCAGAAAGGAGAGCGTGGATGGAGAAGATCGGGCTCAAGGGAAGATGTCTCGAGCTCATGCAGGAAAGTGACGAGAGTGTACGATGGGAAAGCTTGAGGGCTGTTGGCGAGTGGTTGAGATACAGCTTCGATTCGTGAGAATGCGGTACGATGGACCTGCTATGATGCTGTCCATGACGGACGGTGGATTTGTATGAAGCATCTTGCATTTGCTGATGTTGAGAAGAAACCGACATTTCCAAGTGATAGGTTTGTAATATTTGCTTTTGACGAGAGATGATTCTTCGGCATCAGAAGTCCTGGCTTACATGAATCCATGTGAACCTAGCGATGAAGTCCGAGTCTTCGAGGCTCCTGAACAGCGACCGACCAAAGCTCGTTCGTTCTGGACTTTTGGCTGCGAGACCGACCCTCGTATGTGAGGTTTTTCCAGTATATCAATGTCGAACGCGGGGAGAAGATGGCGGGACCGTTCTCGAGATCAGATGCATCTTGAGGGACAGGGCCGATGCCGATGCCAGCTTTCAATCGCGCCGATTCTCGAACAGTGGCGGGGACAGGAGGTCGATGCGGTCTGGACGGAGCTGGAGGAGCCAAGACAAGGACGTCAATAAGACTTGTCAAGCATTTGCGCGATATCTACCTAGATTGGCGACAGCTGCACGCCGGGTGGCTTGCAGACGCTTGCAGACGCTTGCACTCGAGTCTCAAGGTTCTCGTCGAACGATCAACCTACGTGTTGCTTGCACAAAACCATTGCGCCCACGCATCGCAACCACCGGCAGCTGGATTGCTTCTGTGGTAGGTACCAGTCGGTAGCCAAGAGAGTGACTGGGGATTGCAGGCCGTGTAGTGGTGAAGGACCTCCATTCATTACTTGCCAGCGTTCCCCAGGCTTTTGACGATTCCAGTGAGCCGGTCCGGGTTCTTCACTCGAAAACGCCACGAAGTCCTTTGATCTGTTGTCACGATTGAAGTCTTCCTCAGAGATTACATTACATATCCATTGACCTATTCAAGTATCCCCTTCCTCGTTCGCGGTGCTGTCAATGCCGCCGCGAATATCGGCAACATCGTTGGACAGGTCAGTTTCGGCTTCTTGGGTGACGTCTTTGGTCGCAAGTTCGTCTATGCTAAGGAATTGGTGATCGCCATCATTGGCATTATCATGGTCGTCTCCCTTCCAGTCAATGGTCCACGGGTACCCCTGGTCTCAAGCCGGGTGTCGACAAGATGCCGTGGCTTTTTGGCTTCCGCATCCTCCTTGGGATTGGGATTGGGATTCGTATTCGGATTGGTGGTGACTACCCATTGTCCGCCGCTATCGTTGCTGAGCGTTCCACTCTTGGCAGCCGTGGCCGCATGTTGGCTTGGATTTTCTCAAGCCAAGGCTGGCGAGGCTGGGTAAGCACAGCAAGCTGTCGCTCCCCTTCACCTACGAAACATTTGGCTTACACAAACGTACCTACAGGGAACTTTGGCCGCCTCAGTCGTCACCCATATCCTCCTTTCCATCTTCAAGTCCTCCTTGACTAACGGACATTTCGGTCACATCGATGCCATCTGGCGTCTCCAAATCGGTCTCGCGCTCGTGCCATGTTTTGCTCTCCTTTACTTCCGCTTGACCATGCCTGAGTCCCGCAAGTTCATACAGAGTACTGAATTGTCCACTGTTGCTCAGAGCCAATCTCTTAACAACTCCACCGATGTTTTCGATGAAAGGCGGGCCGAGAAGGACTTTGTAGGTGACAGCAGCCCCAACCGCCGCGCTTCCGTCGTCGAGGCACATGCCACAGTCCCGCCAAAAAATGTTCAGATGATGGCTTTCATCGACTACTTCAGCTACCCAAAGCATGCGCTCATCCTATTTGGTCGCGCCATGTCATGGTTCCTGGTCGACGTCGCTTTCTACGGTGTCAACCTGAATCCGTCTGTCATTCTCACCTCTATTGGCTACTCAACTGGTAAAAATCCCTACGAGTATCTGCTGCACAACGCAGAGGGTAACGTGATCATCGCCATCGCCGGATACGTGCCTGGATATTTCCTCACTATCGTCTTCATAGAGCTCCTCGGCCGAAAATGGATTCAAATTCAAGGCATCCTCGTCTCATGTCTCATGTTCGGCATCCTCGCTGGCGCTCCTCATCTCAGCTCCGGGGCGCGCTTCGCACTCATCGTCATCGCCCAACTCTTCCTCAACTTCGATCCTAACGCAACCACCTTTATCGTTCCAGGTGAAGTGTTCCCATCGCGTGTCCGTGGTCTTGCTCACGGTTTCTGTGCTGCTGTCGGCAAGTGTGGTGCTATCCTTTCAGGCATTGAATTCATCTGGTGGTCGCAATCTGACCACCAGAAGTACCCGCAATCCATTGCTCTTAGCGGTGTCCTTTGGATCTTTTCCGCTTTTCAAATAGCCGGTGCAGCCGTAACTCTTGTCTGCGTGCCGGAGACTAGGGGAGTCGGTGCCGATGCCATTGACTATGCTGAAATGCAAGAGAAGGTTTCGTGAGCAGAGGGCCGCATTGCTGAGACCATCTAGATGCGAATGAGCGACGATTGCCTGTTTTGGTTTGAGACTTCTTGAGCTTACTCAGATGTCATGATGATGATGTAGATGGTAGCTGACATGGTAGGATATGATCAGATATCTCGGGTAATGTATTGTACTTTTGGGAGCTGTGTATTGGGCTCTGCTAATGTAGTACACCATTCGCTGTCCAGCACAGATTACAAGGTGAGCTGCTACAAACACACCAATCATTCTAGATTTTTTGCCTCTCGTGACTCTCGTCGACGGAAGAAGTTGTTTCATTGATCGGTAGACTCAAGCGCCTATCAGAAACAATCAGGACAAAGCGGAAATTCCATACTCTCCACCATCCGAGCTTCGTTGGCAGCGATGCTGAAATAGATTTTACCTCACATGCTGCAAGTGCCGCTCTAGCTTCATGCATTTGGCCATTTGGGGGATATATCATTTGCAATCGAAGTGGGCGTCAATGTTGCCATCAATGCTTGTATGTTCACAGTTTATTACCATCCTGTTTACTCTTGTTCGTGCTATGGATTCCGATATATCCGAGCCCGACAGAACATTTTCTACTGTCATCGACTACCGCCTCGAATTTCGTGAATCACTAACCTGCCATGCTCCGGACGTAGAACCCCTTTCTTCGGTTTCTTGTGAAGCCTGCTGGATTGCTGCATGGGAGATAAGCACCTGAGCCTTGGAAATGAGTGGTTCCTGGGCAAACGTGATATACTTCATAGCAGGGGATGGGGCATTCGAAATTGCCATCAAAAGTGCGTCAGTTTGTTGATATATCTAGTACCTCACACCTGCAGCAAAACCACGCAACAGTGACTG
This sequence comes from Venturia effusa, assembly GCA_007735645.1. Lineage (NCBI taxonomy): Eukaryota > Fungi > Ascomycota > Dothideomycetes > Venturiales > Venturiaceae > Venturia > Venturia effusa. The sequence continues at coordinate 2,141,239 of CP042195.1, forward strand.
TTTGTGAGACGAGTGCCTAGGCGATCTCAACTGCCACTGAGATCTACGAGATCCCTTCAACCTCATCCATCAATTGAAGGACCTGATCTTTCCTGAATCGGTGCATGAGCTTGCGAGCTGCAGTCGTTGTCTCATGAAGCTCGCATCCAGCAACCGGCGCTTTGTCCACGTGAATCTGGCCAGTTAGCATACGAAGTCGACTTAACTTGAATATGATCTCGAGCTTACCACAGGAGTGTCAAATTCGTACATCCTCCATTTCTTATGCTGTGGTTCCATGACTGGCACTTCAACATAATCAAAAGGTCGTTGATCCCAGACCTTGGACAGCACGAGCTTTGCACTGTCGCACAGAGAACAGTTGGCGCGCGTGAAGAAGGTGATTCGGCAGGTATGAAGAAGTCTGGTAGTGGGTCTCATTGTTGAATGTCGAGATCTCTGCAAGATTCTCTCAAGTGGAGGACATGCTTGCGCGGGGACCAATGACAGACTTGGCCAATGAGACATCGCCCTTTTCTCTATTGGCTGTTGGGGGACTGCTCAAGGATGTTTCGATCTAGTACCATTGGACATAAGTAGGACGGGAGTACTCAAATGGTCGTGTAATTCTTTAATATCGAAATTCAGCGAAGGATAGCGTATCATAAACTTGAGACTGAGAACATGGTGACGTTCTCCAAGGACCAGTAATGCTATGGTTATATGGCCGCGAAAAATTACGAGCAGTCATTGTCGCCCAAGATTCCATCCGATTCCAATCCCGTCTAAGAAATCCTACTATTAGACCGGGACAACTCTCTGCTCTAGTCTTTATAGTTTCACGTTATTCCGTAAGCTGTTAAGCAACCGAAATGGCGTTGAAATGCGTGCACAAAGGCTGCGGGAAGGTCTTCACGGATGTAGAGGAAGAGTGCGTTTACCACTCGAGCGCCCCAATTTTTCACGAGGGACAGAAGGGTGAGTTGACCACGGCTGTACTTTGACTGCCATTGTACTGACCCAGAACGTAGGCTGGCGATGCTGCAAGCCCAGAGTCCTGACATTCGATGAGTTCCTTTCCATTCCACCATGCACGACTGGGAAACACAGCACAGTAGACGATACAGCACCGCCTGAAGCAAAGCCACAAGCCGATGTAGATGTCACGATAGCGAGATCTGCACCAAAGGATGCCGAACTCCCAAACACAGTACCTGTGCCACGCATACCTACACAGGCTCCGACAGCCCAGGCCCGACAATCGACCCCTGCCCCTCCACCAGAATCTGAAGATGATGATCCTGACGTCCCAGTTCAATACGGACAGACATGCAGGAGGAAGGGCTGCGAGGTGACCTATAACGGTAGTAGAGAAGGAGAAGTGTGTGTCCATCATCCTGGAGCTCCCATCTTCCACGAAGGATCAAAGGGATATACCTGTTGCAAGAGGAGGGTACTAGAATTCGATCAATTTCTGAAGCTCGAAGGTTGCAAGACAAAAGATCGTCACTTGTTTGTAGGTGCAAAGAGGACTGGGGAGGAGAAGTTGGATACAGTCCGGTATGTTCGGTATCGCTATCTGCAAATTTAAGCACGAAACGCTCACAGGATGCACAGGAACGACTTCTACCAAACGTCAACCTCAGTGATTGCTTCGCTGTACCTCAAAAAAATCGACAAGGAAAAGTCGACAGTTAAATTCTCCTCTCCCAATACCGTTGACCTCGACCTCAGAACCTCGGACAACAAGCGCTACGCAACCCAGATCGAATTATACGCCCCTATAGATACGGGAAAAAGTGCTTACAAGATCATGGGCACAAAGCTGGAATTCACTCTCGTAAAGGCAGATGGCAGAGGCTGGCCTGTTCTCAGGGCCGACGATCCCCATAGTGGAGAGATCATCCAGGCTGGACGTGCTGGACACGCAGAATGAGACAACAACGATGACTGCGAATTGGCGTTGACGATTTGGAGCGGCATAGCAAACATGTAGGTAGGATCGTCCTGTTGAGACGGCAGAATTGTTGGAAGCTTTCTAGCCTGAATGGACGTTCAACAAAGAGGTCTAGGTCTCTTCGTCCAAGTGCGACATTGACCGTTAGCCCAACGTGGAATCATGGAAACGCCCCGACAGTATAGAGGCTTTGTGCTTGGACCGCACTCTGACAATTCCGAACGAAGAGGACAAATCTGCGTTCCAAATCTCCGAGCATTATGCCCAAAATATGGCATCAGAGGTTGCCTCCAAGATCATCTCTCTATCAGCAGTCCCATCTACTCCCTTGATCGACTGAACAGCATAAGACCAGTTGGCGTACCCCACCCAAGATTTATGATATTCGTTTGACACGAGGTAGTCGGAGTGCGAAGAAAGCACAGTTGAGTTATGGCGAATTCCTGATCAGAAATGCAATATAGAACATCCAATAGACAGTTGAACAATGATATAGCACCAACTTCCCCGCAGGCGGAAGGTCTCCGTGATGAGCGGAACGGAAAGCCAACGTTCGCAGCCAACCACACCTCAGAGTGGAAGGGCAATGATGTGTGCCAGACCAGATGCTGTCAAGCCAGAAAGCACTGTCCACGCGATGAATTCCGTTGTGCTGCATCTAGCGGTGACAGTGGCTGTTGGTCTTCTTAAGGCTGCCAGATGCGCCTACTTCAAGGCTGCTTCTCACCTAGGCCAATACACCACCAACATTCTTGATCTCAACCACACTGATCATCTGTGTACATGCTGTTCCATTAACAATATTAGAGTACCTACGCAGCAGTTGCTGAGACCTTCGAACTGGACATGCCTTCTCCAGTTGTGGGCCTAGCCATCTTTTCTGTCCTGTATGTGCTATATCAGTATGCCTACAAAACAGATACGCCGAAGATCAAGGGACTGCCAGAAATCCCTGGATGGCCGCTGTTCGGTAGCCTATTCGAGCTAGGTGAATATCATGCGAAAGTTGCGCAGAAATGGGCGGAGAAATATGGTCCAGTATTCCAGGTGAGACTAGGCAATCGAGTGAGTTCCTTCTTGAACCCTGATTCAAATCGACCTTGAGGAAAGGACCGGAATTGATGTTGTGCCTAACAGAGAATCGTCTTCGCCAACTCATTCCAGTCCGTCAGGCACTTCTGGATAACTCACCAATCAGCTCTCATTTCCCGACCTACTCTCCATACCTTCCACACCCTCGTCTCGGACTCGGCAAACTTTACCATCGGTACCTCCCCGTGGGACGATTCCTGCAAACGCCGTCGCAAAGCCGCTGCCACTGCTCTGAACGTGCCCGCCGTAAAAAGCTACATGCCTATCATCGACCTCGAATCCAACGTCTCTATCAAAGAAATGCTCCTAGACTCCGACTATGGGGAAAAGGACATCAACCCTGTCGCTTACTTCCAGCGTTATGCGCTGAATACGAGTCTGACATTAAACTATGGGTATCGCATTTCTGGCGACAAGAACGACGCGCTTTTGAAAGAGATCACGAGCGTGGAACGTGGCGTATCGAATTTCAGATCGACGAGTAACAACTGGGAAGATTACGTTCCAATCTTGAGGTATCTTCCTGGTAAAACAGCGGGACCTTTGGAATTCAAGGCGCGGAGGACAGCATATATGCATAGGCTTCTTACGGGACTGAAGGACAGGATCGCGAAAGGGATGGATAAACCATGCATCACAGGTAACATTTTGAAAGATCCCGATGCGAAATTGGATGACGGCAAGGCCTCCTCACCTTTGTACCTTATCAGCTTGACTGTTAACATTTGAACAGCTGAAATCGACTCGATTTGTCTCACCATGGTCTCGGCCGGCCTTGACACAGTTCCTGGCAATCTAATCATGGGACTCGCCGTCCTGTGCACCGCGCAGGGTGCCGCCATCCAAAAGAAGGCTTATTCGGAAATCCAGAAAGCCTACCCCAACGGCGACGCATGGTCAAGATGCTTAGAAGAGGAAAACATCCCCTACATGACAGCTTTCTACAAGGAAGTACTCCGATATTGGACCGTCATCCCCATCTGCCTCCCCCGCGTCTCCATCCGCGATATCCCGTATGAAGGAATCACAATACCAGCCGGGACAACCTTTTATATGAATGCCTACGCAGCCGATTACGACGCGTCTCATTTCGATGGCCCCGAGGAATTCAATCCAGATCGCTACTTGAAGGAGAACAATAAGGACGGGGAAAGCAGCGACAAGGCTACAGGTATTGCCCATTACGGGTACGGCGCTGGATCGAGGATGTGTGCCGGCTCCCATCTGGCGAACAGGGAGTTGTTCATTGCGTTTGTCAGAATGATTAGTGCGTTCGAGATTGTGCCACCGCAGTCGAAGGAGGATGTACCGATCATGGATTGTCTGATGGCTAATGATATTCCCACGAGTCTGACTATGGAGCCAAAGCCCTACAAAGCTGGGTTCAGGGTGAGGGACAGGCAGGCGTTGGAGAGGTGGATGAAGGAAAGCGAGGAAAAGACCAAGGGGTTGTAGTAGCTCCATGGTTGGAGGAGGAAGCAGATTCGGTTTGGAATGTTCACATGGCTTGTGGAAAAAATTGGATAGCATGTCCATTTCTTGGCTTTCGTGGTTGTGATATTCTCCTCCTCATGTCTATTCATTCTAGATCATGAGATTTTGCCCCTCCAAAACTTCGTTGTCCAAAGTGACAGTTTCACTGACGTGGTGTAGGGGCTGGTAGCAAGAAGTTCACAGAGTATCGTCTGGTGGCCGCCAAGTACCGGTTACCTCGCTATTCCCGAACGAAGAGTGCATGGGATAATGGAGCCTACGACCCATGGCTTTGTTCAGTAAGGAAAAGTTGGAGGGCGTCAGTAAGCCGCAGCGCGCATTCGTAAGAAGCGCAATGACTCTTTCAAAGCCAACTGTGCTTTCTAGCAGGATCTGCTCGCACCAACGCGTGACATTCAAAACTTGACTGCTGGTAGAATCTTGCCTGTACACGATCCGAATCCTACAAGATGGTTCGGATCATCTCCACATGTCCCTCGAAAGGTGATGGTATCTCCGTCCAGCAAAAACGTACGCTCCTCACCACTGTCGAACTTTATCGGCACCTGTCCATTTTCTGTTTGTTCCAAAAGTGCACCATACGACGTTGGATCACCTTTACCAGATATGGTGCCGCTCCCCATAAGATCTCCGACGTTGAAAGGACACCCTCCCACGGTATGATGCGCGAGCATTTGTGGGAACGAGAAAAGAAGGTTGCGTGCGGAGGTTTTGCAGATGGTTTTCGTTTCACCCGATTGTGCTGGGAGGAAGTAGTTAGAAGACGTGTAGGTCAGTGTCTATGGTCATAACGTACTCGTCAAATCCACCTCCAATCGAATGTCATACACGTTCTCTTTCCGTTTCTCGTCCAAGTACGGCAGGATCTGCTGATCATTCTCGATACCTTTGCTCAAGAATGGCGCGAGAGCCTCCATAGTGACTACCCAAGGGCTTATGGAAGTGCCGAAGTTCTTTGCGTTGAATGGCCCCAGCGGAACCATTTCCCACGACTGAATGTCTCGCGCAGACCAATCGTTCATAAGCACAACCCCGAAGAGATGATCCTCTGCTGAGTCAATGAAGACTGGGTCGCCCATGTCGTTCGGTTTACAGACAAAACAGCCCAACTCCAGCTCGAAATCGAGTTTCCGGCAGGCCGAGAATAACGGTAGAGCTTCGGAAGGACTGTCAGGATTGAGGATTTGACCGGAAGGTCTTTTGATTGAAGTGCCTGATACCACGACGGAAGACGCTCTGCCATGATAACCTACGGGCAGCTGCTTGTAATTGGGCTGCAATCCGCCTATGCCACGCAAGATCCTTGAGCAATTGACTGCGTGGTGCAGCCCGACATAAAAGTCGGTATAATCTCCAATCTTGAAAGGTAGATGGTTCTTGACATGTTTGAGTGGAACGAGAGCCTTTTCCTGCAAAGGGCCATTCTTCTCGAGTATATGCGGGTAGGACGAACTCTTTGCGAATATGTCCTGGATGTACTTGCGGACTATGCTGTGTATCGGTCTCCCGAGGGCGGCGAAGTCGTTCAGAGTGGGCTGGGAGAAGACGGCCTGATGGGGTTGGATTGTTGACAAGCTTGCGAAGCCGTTGCCCGCGGCAAAAGCCTCGAGGTGGAGAGCGTGGTCGCCAATTGCGATGGCAGGGCGAGGATGGGGGTCGGACTCGGTGGAAATGATGCCGAAGGGTATGTTCGCAAGGCTGAAGGGACATGCCGAGGGAATTGGTAGCCACGAGCTTTGTAGCGTTGCCATGATGGTGCGAGAGTTGCAGTGTGTGTCTTGACGATTACTGCGCTGAGATTGAGTTGAGCTGGGGCTGGGGCTGGGGCTGGGGCTGGGGCTGCATGTCGAGTCGGCATTCGGTATGGCTGGCGCTAGACGGAGCAGGAATCAGGATGTCGACCTGGCGGACGGGAGCCAAAGGCGCCTAAGGCGCCCAAGGCGTCTAAAGGAGTCGAGTGGATGGATCGTCGAGTGGCACGAGTGGGGCACGAGTGGCAAGGTCCGGCTGTGCGGAGTGACGCGACGGCTGTGACCTCGGAGTCCCTCAGTGCCACTGCATGTCCATCAGGCCGCGGGGCGTGTGGGCGAATCGGCAGTCGTGAGTTCGCAGCTCCTCCTCCTCCTAGGAATTAGTAATGAATGCTACGTACCAGGGTGAATAAGATACTAATGGCTGTAAGATTGCTATTACCCCGCTCCCGCTCCCCCACCACCATGAAAGACACCATCCGATGTTGCAGCTCCAGACGGCCGAGGCGATCGTGCTGAGCGGCTTCTCCAGAGAAATGAAAGCGTGATCCATCATATATAGACTGCCCGACGACTTGAATTCCTCCTCCCTCTCCCACCGACACCCACCCCCACTTCGACGACACCACAACACACCATACCTCCATACCACTCACCACACCAAACCACGCCATACCACACCACAATGGCATCCGTCACTCTCAAAACCCCTCACGCAGGCGAGTACGAGCAGCCGACGGGCCTGTAAGTACTTGGCAATGCCATGGCGCATGAACATGACCCCCCTGACACTTCCCTCCCTGCAGCTTCATCAACAACGAGTTTGTCAAATCCGTCGACGGCAGGACCTTTGAGGTCATCAACCCGACAGACGAGTCCGTCATCTGTTCCGTCCAGGAGGCTTCGGAAAAGGATGTCGACATCGCCGTCGCCGCCGCGAGAAAGGCATTCGAGGGTGACTGGAGGCACAAGACCACGCCGGAGCAACGGGGCAGATACCTCGTCAACCTGGCCAACCTGTTCGAGAAGAACCTCGACCTTTTGGCCGCAGTCGAGTCCTTGGACAACGGAAAGGCCATCACCATGGCCAAGGGCGATGTTGGCGCCTGCGCTGGCTGCCTCAGATATTACGGTGGATGGGCGGACAAGATCGAAGGCAAGGTCATCGATACCACCCCGGACACCTTCAATTACACAAAGAAGGAGCCCGTAAGTCTCCCCGCTCGCGAATGCCTGTGGCCTAACTCGCTGACCATGACCTTAGATCGGTGTTTGCGGTCAGATCATCCCATGGAACTTCCGTGCGTCTCTTTCCGCTCACCCACCTCTTCTGCTCCCTTGCTAACGGGCGCCGTAGCTCTGCTCATGTGGGCATGGAAAATCGCCCCAGCCATTGCTGCTGGAAACACCGTCGTCTTGAAGACTGCTGAACAAACCCCACTTTCAGCCCTTGTTGCAGCCAAGCTCATCGTCGAGGCCGGCTTCCCACCAGGTGTCATCAACGTCATCTCCGGCTTCGGAAAGGTCGCTGGTGCTGCCATCTCCTCTCACATGGATGTCGATAAAGTGGCCTTCACAGGTTCCACCGTTGTCGGTCGCCAGGTCATGAAGGCCGCTGCTGGATCCAACCTGAAAAAGGTCACCCTTGAGCTCGGTGGTAAATCACCCAACATCATCTTCGACGACGCAGATATCGACAACGCAATTTCATGGGTCAACTTCGGTATCTTCTTCAACCATGGCCAGTGCTGCTGCGCCGGTTCGCGTGTGTACGTCCAGGAGGGCATCTATGACAAATTCATTCAGCGATTCAAGGAGAGAGCGACCAAGAACGTTGTTGGCGATCCATTCAAACCCGACACCTTCCAGGGCCCACAGGTCTCGCAACTTCAATTTGACCGCATCATGAGTTACATCGATGCCGGGAAAGCTGCTGGTGCTACCGTCGAGACTGGTGGTAAGCGAAAGGGTGACAAAGGCTACTTCATCGAGCCTACCATCTTCTCCAACGTCACCGAGGACATGAAGATCGTGCAGGAGGAGATCTTCGGCCCTGTTTGTTCCATTTCCAAGTTCAAGACCAAAGAGGAGGCAATCCGAGTTGGTAATAGCACAACATACGGTCTTGCCGCTGCTGTCCACACATCGAGCCTCAACACAGCTATCGAGGTTTCGAACGCCTTGAAGGCTGGCACTGTATGGGTCAACACGTACAACACTCTACATCATCAGTTGCCGGTAAGCGTTCTGTCGAGATGCTATGTCTCGTATACTAACGTGAATAGTTCGGTGGCTTCAAGGAGTCGGGAATCGGACGTGAACTGGGTGAGGCTGCGCTCGACAACTACGTTCAAGTCAAGACTGTTTCCATCAGACTGGGTGACGCCCTTTTCGGTTGAGCACTTGATTTGTACGATTCTGTCGAGTATGAGGATGATTCCGACTGTACATAATCATAAAATCGAATGTCTCCGAATGAGATCGACGATGATCAGAACAATTCCGTGATTGTGCGCGCGCAGTCATCCTCACCAACTCTCTGAATACATTGCATAATGGACAGAAATGAATGCCCTCCATTCTGTGTCCTGAGGCCATCTTGCCTATTTTTTGTCCTTGTCGAAGCGGAAAAATTCTGCGGCGCTGCGTTTGTTGCTGAAACGCGTAGCAAGATAGATGACAGAAGAGACTGAAGTGACCGGCATATAGCATTCTCGGCTGCCAATTCTGAAATACACAGTCCAGCCGGACGTTGAGGTCATGATGGCTGTGGCTCCTGACGTCCACCCCGGAACGCTGGGATCTAGTCCCTACGAATCAGCGAACGCTCCATCGCGAAAGCTCGGGCTTTTTACCCGTCTAAGCAATATAGTTCCGCTTCGCTTCGTCATGATACCCGGGTTTGGGACCCAGCAAGTGATACTACGGTGGATGTGTATTATCGTCCGCTCATTAGCTCCATGTTCCATGCCATTCATGGAGACACTCAAGAAGACCCAGCCAAAGTGGTGAGGATATATCATTTCACGCATGGTCGATGCTGAGGAACGTGTCCAAGACCGTAGCAGCCAATGAAAAGGAAGGATCCAGGCGGACAGATTGGTTCCTTATCTCGATGGGAAGAAAACACTATTCCCGGTCGAACAGATCCGGTTCCCCGGCGGGCTATCCTTGGATCCAGGGTCGTTGGTGAGTCGATGGAGATGCGACCATGACACTCTACAGTACAGCGCGACTCGGCGCTCTGTATCTACCCACATACGATGGGTGATATGTACCCAGCCAGGGGAAAGTGCAACTGGTCTCGCTGATCACGTACTGTCGCCAGCCAGTACCGACCGCAAACTTTCGCTACAGTGGTTTTACCCTTCCCAACGGTCGAGCAGTTTTGTTCCGATGATGGCGGACGTCGATACTCCTGCATTGATCACAGTCGGGGCTGGTCTGGTCTCAGACGACCTTGGATTCTCCGTGGGGCTGAATATCGTCAGCAAGGGTTTCACAGTTGGTTGTAGCTGAGGAGCGATGAGAGGAACAATTTCTTGATCGCCCTCATCTCACTACACGCTAAGAGATCTTCCCGTTCCCGTAAGGTATACCTTGTACTACAACTCTCCACCGCCCCGCATTTGGCAACGTAATACTTTTTCCCGCCGTCCGCAATGCGATGTTTACGAGATTAGACGTGCTAGATGTTGTACACTATATACCAACAAAGCAACTGCATCAAGTGCTTACGCTCTTTAGGACTTATTGAACGAGCTAGCCTCGGGCCATTTCTTCCTAGCTTTCTCCACATACGCCTCTCTCACACTGATGTCGCTCTTCCATAGTTTCAAGACCTTGAGACCCTCGGCCGCTTCTTCCAAGTCAGCAACACCGAGACTCTCAATCAAAGCCTTCTCGTTCTTGCTTTGTGACGAGGGATCGAGCAGTTGACGGCTCTGCAGTCCAGAGAGTGTGCGTCGCGCACATTGGGCGTGTTTTTCCAGATACTGCTCATTGAACGAGGTCAGCGATGATGCGGCGGGAATGATTCTGGTGCACTCTTCGAAGACTTCGTTGAGCTTTGCGGACTCGGACTTCGGTGCTGCGTCAACTGCAAAGATGTCAAACCTCCTTCGTTCGAAATGGGGTGGTCACTTACTGGTTTTCCGGAAGCGGATCAACTGTTCGTGAAGTTTCGACTGTTCAGGATCAATAGAATGGGCAGCGATCAGGCATTTGAGGGCAAGCAGATACTTTTCTGCAAACTGTTAGCATAGCCAAGCTGAGGTGTATTGGATCGTGCTTACTCCTCCTTAATTGCACCTCAAAACCCCAGTTCTGATGCTGCGAAACTTTGGGCGCAAAGTCCAAAAGCGGCTGCAAGAACTTGGCAGCATCCTCGAGCGGTGTCTTTGTCTCTAACAGGGTGATACCCTGCGGATCTGGGTCCTCTTTCTTTGGCTCACCATCAGCACCTGTACCTTTCTTCCCAGGCGTGGCCTTCCTCTCTGCCTCCTTCCTCTTAGCCTCCTCTTCGGCTAACCGATCTTGCTCTTTCTTCGCTTTTTTGATCGCTTTCTTCTTATCAGCGGCGTTCATGCTGGCAAGATCACCAGAGCCATTGTCAAGCGTTCCGTGAACCAAATCTGGAGTGTCGTGTAGTCGGATGTAGATGCTAATGGCAGACATGGCAGCTCTAGCGAAGAACGGGTGCTCCCTTAACCGATCTTCCCAGCGCATCATTGCAATATAGGCTCGGATCTGACCCTTGCGGAAAGAAAATTGGTGAAAGTCAAACTGATCTTCTTCCCACACATCGAAGATATTGTAGATCGCGTTGAATCGCTTCAATGCCAGACTGAGCTTCTCCTGTCGTAAGTTTGATTCGCCGTCCTCCGTGATGAACCACATACACTGCATGTCATGAAGATCACCCAATGCACCACCCACCGTCTCGTTGCGAGTGAATTTGCTCATGGTCTTCAAAGCAGCTTCATTATCGTCATGTCTCAACTGGTATTTTGCGTATTTTGTGTTGATGTATCGGTCTGATGGTTCAAGATCACGTCCGAGCCCCATGCTCGACATCGCCTTCTCGGTGTTACCATAATGCTTCCATATCCGCGCCTTGGTCATATAGGCTTCTACCGACTTGGGATTGAGTTTCAAGACAGCCTCAATGCTCTCCATTGCTTTTTCCAAGTTGCGGCTTCGGAAATAGTCGTAGTGTTGTGACAGAAAGTACAGGCGGGCTTCTGCGAAATCGCTCTTTTTCTTGCCATTAGTCAGCTTTGCTTCGTCGTTCTCTTTCTTCTCTTCAGATTCGACAGTGTAGCTCTCGACGAGCTCCTCGATGGTCTTGAGCTTGAATGAATCGACATATAGAGCCTTGATGTTGGCGAATGCGGAAGGGATACCTCTGGAAAGCATGCGCTTCAAATAGCGATCAACGTGCGTCTTGAACTGCTCGCCTAGACACTATTAGCTTCAAATAGGACCGCCATTGTTTGGGAATCGGAGTCACCTTTGAGAAAGTCCAGCGGAATTCGCCGCGCCGCATCCAGTCTATGATTGGCCTCCGCAAACTCCTCGTACACCTTGATGAGCCTCGCAATATCTTCCGGGTTGGATCTGTCCAGTCCAAGCGCTTTCTCCAGGGCTTCATAGTACGATCGGTGCTCATTGTTCCTGACAATCAAAGCTCTGTATGACTTCTCTGCCTCCTCTCTCTTCCCCAATTTTAGTTGATACTTGGCCCGCGATTCCAAAACAGCAGTGCGATCCAGGCTAGTCTTGTAGATGGATTCCAAATGCTCCAATGCCTTTTCCGTCTGACCCATCTCAGCCAACAGATCATTGCGGTAGAGAGCTGTATCCGAATGCTCGACATCCGTCCGTGGAGGTGGTGTTTTCAAAGTGTCTTCGTAGGTCTTGAGATGATTCTCAGCAGCTTCCAAATTTCCAGCCAAATGGTATGCTACTGCTAACGCTGTCCAATTCTGTCGAGTCTGAGGTTTCGCCTGCAGCATAGCTTTCCGGCTCACGATGTATCCCTCATAGTCGCGCATCTGTATCTGGAGAAACGCTAGGTCTCGTTGAATCTGGACTGATTCCGGTTCGAGCTTGAGAGCGAATTTGTAGGCCTTGATAGCTTCATCGAGCTGTTTGGTAGAGCGGTAGAGTAGTCCGTAGACGTGCCAGCACATATGCGATTTCATGTCGGCTTTGAGGGCGATTCTGGCCAAATCGAAGGCTGCTGCCAGTCAGTAACCATGACTTCTCTGCATCCATTGTCCAGTCCCCAAGCTTACCTTCAGTCGTATGGCCCTGGGTATTTAGAGTGAGGGCCTTGCTCATGTTAACTTGTTGCATCGTGAAATCGAGGAGATGCAACACCAGCTCACCTTCATGGCCAGAGTCTCTCCATGGTTCGGATTCTTCTTGAGAATGCCATCAGCGACTTTGATGGCCTTCTTGTGCTGCTTGGCTTCGTACAACTTGACCAGCGATTTGAAAGCGGCGGCGTCCTTGCTCCCCAGTGGTTGCGGCATTGTGTCTGGTTCGTGGCAGAGAGGACGGAGCAGGGTGAATTGGGACGGTCAGATTGTGCGGCACAGTATGGCGGCCATGGAATGCGAGATAGATGTCGATTTGATGCTGTATCTTTATTCGCGTTGGTTCATAAAAATGAACGAAAGGTGGGAGCAATTGTCGGAGTGCAGTTTTGGCGGCGGACCAAAATCAAGCTGCGTCAACACGAACATGTCGACAATTGCAAACTCACCCATGCGATAATGATGACGTTCAATAATTGGGACATGGATTAATCTTTATTTTGCCATTTCGACCCAGCTACATAAGGGATAACCACCAAGTACGAAAGAGTGTAAGACCCCGACGCTGACCCGCATCCCAACAATCAAAAATTCATTCAATCTATGGCCAAATGGAGTAGCAATATCCTTACTGCAATTGCCCGGCAGCGGTATCAATCTCGCTGATGAAGCGGCAGATGCCCTCAATGCCCGAATATTCTAAGGGAGAGGTGTGGCCAGCTTTCTCATAGCAGCGTCCCGAATCGTCGAGTTCGCTGCTATGGAGACTTTCGTAACCACTTGGCGATGAAAACCAAGGTTTTTCTCCCTCCCTAGAATCAAACAACTCCAGTCCAGGATCGGAAAGCGCAGAGAAATCCTCAGGAATTACTGGAGCATCCCAGGAGAGCGCGTTGTCGTCCCACACAACCTGTGGCCCAAACCTTCGATTTGGGGGAGTTTTTTCATGGAACGAGCATTCCGAAGGACTCTGGCTGGCAGCAAACGGAAACAGAAGCGCAATGTCTGTTCCATGATAAGCATCGAAGTCTTCGTCTTGACGGACGAGGCCTCGCTGAATCCCCAACTCATCGACAAGAAGTTCTACGGTATTCGCATCGCATCCCGGAAAGTGTACTCTGATGGAAGAATCCTGATAAGTGATGGGTAGATCACCAAGCGCTGAAAGCCTTTTGAGGTCGTTCAAAATGACTGCCAGATCCTTCAAAGCACGCGAGAAATCGAGAGACAAGACATCAAGAAGGCCTTCGGTGTTAAGGGTTTCCACTTTGCGCTGAGGCTTCTGAAACCCAGGAATGGCGTTCAATGGGGTAAGTGCGGTAATGGATGGATTGACGCTGTAGTCGATGAAGGATCCTGGAGTGGCCTTGGGCACAGCCAAGATCTGTTTGGCTGCTTCGTGCTGCAAAACTGTGACTATCTTGTATCGTTTCTCTCCAGTCTTGGGATTTGTGCCATCAAACTGAGCCTTTTTCCCCCCAATAGCAAATGCACGAATAGCTTGGTTGACATTCTGGATTATTTGTGCCGGGGCTGCGGGGCCATGTGAGAAGAACCTCGCCCCACCAATGCGTCCACCGCCCATAGCATAACCACCAGCTGTACGTCCGAGAGTGCCTCCTGTCAAATGTGGCCGCAACGTCGAAGCAAAGGGGGCACGCCCTGTGGAGAGACCGATAGCAGTTGCTATCTTTGATGCTGGGAAGGCAGAGCGAAGCCTAGATGTGGACCTGCCTTTGCTGGCGCCGGTAGTGAACTGTCGAGCCCCCGAGGTGATGCCACGGTGAATGGTGGAAGACCAACGCTTGCTCTGCTTGAGGAACGCAGCAGGGTGAATCGGATGGCTTGGAGCGAAGCGGGCGTAGATGGCTTTGACTTGGGCAGGCCGAGTGAACGAGGCTGGAATTTGAGATTCTATAAGCTTAGAGGCATTCTGTGCAACACGCCTATGATCAAGTCAGTCGGGTATGTGATATGAAGTTCGAGGCGACGGTCGTACCTAAGGAGCCTCCAATTTTTGGAGACCAACAGGTGGAAAGTGCGCACATGGGGCGCCATGGTGTTGAGTTGTGACCAGTTGGTCGTTGCCGGAATTTAGTTGTGGTATCCCCAGGTCCAAGATAAGTGAAGCTCGACAGTCTGGCGCAGTGGCGGTGACGACGTGAAGCCCGTGATATTTGCCACTCCCGTGACCCAGGTCTGTTTGCCCTTGTCAGGAATTGGTCACCTGATTCATTAGTGCGCATATTATAAAATATATATAGTATACTAGAGGATCCCGGAGGAACCTTAGAGATTATCTTATTAATATAATATATTTCCGATCTAACTACTTTAAACCTACTATTCCTAATATTATAATCTCTCTAAGTACCTTAAAGAAGACTAGAGAGGAAATACTATCTAAGATATCCTATTAGTACTAGTAGAACGCTTTAGAGAGCGGAGATAAGTATAAATAGATTATTTAGACTATTAACGATAACTAATCGGATATCGATTTCGTCGATAGGCTTATTATCGTAGTATAAGAGGAGACCGAAGCGGGTCTATTCTATATTTCTACTTTTAGGGCCTATCTAGGTTAAGGTAGGTAAAACTTACCTACCGGTATTAGAGAAGCTATAGGAGGTCCTATAGAGCGTACTAATAACTAGGTCTAAATTAATTAGCTCTAGCGTAAGCGCGACTAAGTCTTTATACGTAAGGCGCGCCTTAAGAAGGCTAAAACCGAGCGTCGAGCCTAAGCTAAGTAAGAGCGCTTATAATAGGCTACTCTCGACCTAGGCCTAAAAGATAAAGCGACTTACGAGTAAGAAGTACTCCTCGCGAAGTTCTAGAAGTAGTCTAAGGTACTAACTAGCCTAGGTAGCGCTAGAGAGCGCCCGACTATACTAATAATAACGAGACCTAGTAGTTTAGGGACGGACCTAACTACCTTAGTTACTCTTAAGGATAAGGATAAAGTAATTACTAAGAAGTTAGAGTAACTCTAGGAATAGGTAAAGAAGAATCTTTAGTTAAGGAAGATTACTAAGTTAAAGCGTATTAAGGATATAGTAGAATCTAGAGATCCGCTTATACTCTTAGCCCTTACTCTAAATAGTAAAGAGGAGCTTAAAGATAAAAGGAATTTCGAATACCGAGTAATCTTATATACCCTAGGCTAAAGTACTAGAGAAGTATATAGGTAAGAATAGGGTCCCTAAGGGGTCGGGTCGGGTTAGGTTTTAGGGGTACCCCCCTAACCCGCCGCGGGGGGGGTAGAAATAGGGGGGGCGGGTTTTTAGGTTAGGGGGAGCTTTTCTCCCCGACCCGCTAATCGGGGGGAAGTCGGGTTTTTTAAGTCATATATTTTAATACTTAACCTAGATATTATTAAGATCTAAATAGCTAGAATTATAGAGAAATACCTATTCTATAAGTCTATAAGGTTATATAATATAAAATACCTATAGGTCGTCCGTAATTAATAAAACTATACGAAAAAGTTACGTTTTTTAGCTAAGAACCCGCCCCAATTAATCGGGTCGGGTTCTAGCGGGTTTAGGGTCGGGGCGGGGGGTCCTAGGGACCCCTATACCCGACCCGAATACCCCCCCCAACCCCTTAGGGACCCTAGGTAAGAATCGAGTAGAATTTAACGCCTAGGCGTAAGATTACAATAATATATTCGCTAATAACCCGACTTATTTTATTAAGAAGTATATAAAGGTTACCTTTACCAAATAGTACCTAGACTCTACGTTAAAGAATACCTAGATAAACTTCTATAAGAATACGGGAGACTTCTATCCCGGTAGCCTATTATAGAGTATAATAAAGACGAAGATACTAGATATACTAGATATACCTATCTAGCGAATAATAAGGGTATCCGAATAAATCCGGAAGTACCGCTAACGCGTCGGGTAGATACTAAGAGAATTACTCGAATACTTAAAGCCTCTATAGAAAGAAGCCGACGTAACGGATAACTCGTAATAGATTCGCGATTACCTAGACGCTCTTTATAAAGAAACCTAGAAAGAGTTAGCCTTTCGCCTAAAGATAAAAGATATAATCTTAATAGTTATAGAAGAGAAGGCTAGTAACTTTATAGTATCTATAAAGCGAAATCGGGATTCTAAAGAATTAAGTAAGTCGAAGGAATACGAATCCTCCGAGTATAATAAAGATAGGCGCTCTCCTTATAAATATATACGAGATAGTAGCGAGAAAGACCGTAACTTAACCGGCTAGAAGTAATCGTACTAGAATAGGCTAGATCGTCCTAGAAAAACCGGTAACGGTAGATATAAACTCCGCTATTTCGTATATAGACGTAAAGAGTATACGGTACCCGAATATAAAGACGAAGAAGCGGTAAAGACCTACTAGAAGAAGAGTAATAATAAGTACGCCTCCTAGGGAAAAGATAAGGGTTAGTAGGTATAGTTTCCTACCTCCTAGTTTATATCGAATTAGAGATATACCTTAGAAACTAAGGAATTATCTATAGTCCTATAGTAGTATTTACCGATAAACTAGTATCTATCTAGAGTAATATTAGCCCTAAAGATAACCTATTTAAAGTCCTAGTAGACCCGGGCTCGTATCTTAATTTAATAGATATAGTAACTACTAAAGAAAGAGGGCTCTAATAGAAACTACTACCTCCCTTTATTATAGCGGACGTAGTAAATAGATCTACTATAACGATTTATAGTATCGTCGAGGCTAAAGTAACGCTTACTAACTTATTTAAGGCCTAGATAATCTATACGGTCCTATTTATTATTATAGATCTCTATAAGTACTAGATATATCTAGGAATACCTTTCTATAGCGACGTTAACCTAAGATTAGACTTTCTAAAGAAGACCTTATCCTAGCGGCTCTAACCTAGTAACGCTAGAGCTAGATTCGTCTAAATTAGCCTAGAAAGGCCTAGAAAGTTCGTAAAGTCTCTTACTTCTAGCGAAGTAGATTACTACGTCCTATATATTGGCGTAGTAGCCGATAGAGAAGAGAAACTACCCGAAGCGTACTAGAAGTACTAAGATATATACTCTAGGGGTACTACTTTATAACTTATAGAGTATAGTAACTAGAATCTAGCTATTAAGCTAGAAAAGGGCGCGAAGGTCCCCTTCTCGCCTCTTTATAATATATCTTCCTCTAAACTAGCCGTATTACGTATATACGTTAAAGATAACCTTAAAAGAGGCTTTATTAAGCGATTAAGATCCCTAGCGGGGGTACTAGTACTCTTTATAAAGAAAAAGGACGGCTCTTTAAGGCTTTATATAGATTATAGAGTACTTAACTAAATTACTATTAAGAATAGATACCTACTACCTTTAATAACTAAGTTATTAGCTAGACTAGGTAAAGCTAAGATTTATACTAGACTAGATATCTAAGAAGCCTACTATAGAATCCGTATTAAGAAAGACGATAAATAGAAGACTACCTTCTAGACTAGATATAGCTATTTCGAGTATACGGTTATACCGTTTAGCCTTACTAACGCACCTATATAATTCTAGAAATATATTAATACTACTTTAATAGGCTTAATTAATATATTCTATATAGTATACCTCGACGATATTCTAATCTACTCTATATCTAAGGAAGATTATATAGAGTATATTAAGTAGGTCCTAGAAAGACTACGTAAATATAAGCTCTACGTGAAGCTAAGTAAGTATAAGTAGTATACTAAGGAGATAGAGTTCCTTAGTTACGTTATTATACCCGATAGGATTAAGATTAACCTGTAAAGGGTCGCGGCTATCTAAGATTAGCTAATACTATTAAGTATACGTAAGATCCGCGTATTTATTAGCTTCCTAAACTACTATAGAAGATTTATCTCCTATTTCTCGCGTATCGCGGTACCGCTAGTCTATCTAACCTAGAAAGAGCTAGATAGTACTAGAGGCGGATACGCGTAGCGGCGTGAAGAGTCTAGAGGCCTAGATATCGGTAAAGAGGGAAGAGCGGCTTTTTAAGAGCTTAAAAATACCTTCCTAACTATTCTAATCCTAGTATACTTTAATATAGCCCTACCTACTAAGGTAGAGATAGATATATCTAGGGGCGCTATAGGTAGAATCCTTAGCTAATAATAGACCCGTACTAACGGGAAAAAGATATAGAAGCCCGTAGACTTCTACTTAAAGAAGATAATCACGGAAGAATATAACTATAATATCTATAATAAAGAGTTATTAGCTATAGTAAAGTACTTACTCTACTAGGAGAAGTACCTCGATAGCTTAGTAGCTTTTGAGCTCTTTATAGACTATATAAATTTATAATACTTTCTAACTACGAAATAACTAAATTCGAGGTAGATAAGATAGTTAGAGAAACTATAAAGATTTAACTTTATAATTAGATATCGGCCTAGGAAACTAAACCTAGCCGATAGAATCTTAAGAAGACTAGACTATATATATACTACGTATTTAGATATCTAAGAATATAATAAGCGTAATATTAACGCTCTCTAGGCTAAACTAACCCTTAAAGAACTATACTTAGTTAATACGATTATCTTAAGGGACCTTCTATTCCCTTAGAGGACTTATATATTATTTAATATTCTAGTAATAGACTACGAATTATTAGACGCCTTTACTATAAATTATATATATACTCGCTCTAAGGCGAAGTCTAGTAAACTAGACTTAGATATTAAGAGCGACTTCGAGGAGCTAGAGAAGACTATAAGCTAACTAGGAGTAAAAGATAATATATCGTAAACGGTTATAGAACTATAGGCCGAAATATAGAAACTTCTACTAGTAGAACTCCTAAGTATACTCGCTAAAGAGTATAGAGCTCTAAGTCCCCCTTATATATTAAAGAAACTAACTCTAGTTCCGAATATAGTATAGGAAATATAAGAAGTATCTATAGGCCTAGCTAGATAAGCTACGCCTCTACTACCTCCGTATAAAGCTAGAGAGAGCTAGATTAGCCTAGAAAGCCCTCCCGAAGTATAGGAAGGCTTATAATAGATATAAGGAGTACTAGCCGATATAGAGCTAACCTAAGATCCTTAATCTATCCTAAAAGAATACGTTATAGACGTAGAGAAGAGGAACGTACTCCTTAAATATTATAATAATCTCTTAGTAGGCTATTTCGGACTATTTAGGATATATATAAAACTAATACGGAAATATAAGTAGAAGGGTATAAGAAAAGACGTAGACGACTAGATATAGAACTACCTATTATATAAGAGGGCGAAGCCGCCTAAGTATATACTATACGGCCTACTTAACCTACTTCTAGTTCCGGATAGGCTATAGAAGAAAGTAATAATAGATTTTATTATAAAACTACCCCCGAGCTAGTTTATAGGGCTAGTCTATAACTAAATCCTTATTATAGTATACCGCTTCTCTAAGATAGCGTACTATATACCTTTTAAGTCCGTATAGGGCGTAGCTAAGCTTACGTAGATCTAGATAAAGAAAATTATCTACCTATACGGCGTACTAGATAAAATACTCTTAGACTAAGGACTAATTATAAACTCTATCTACTAGGATACCTTTACCTACTACCTTTAGGTAAGAAGGGTTCTTACGTTAGCGTACTATCTATAAACGGATAGATAGACGGAGAGGTAGAACTAGACTTTAGAGTAGTACCTAAGAATCTTTTACTTACTAGAGTAAGACAACTAGGTATAATAGATCTATATAGTAGAATACGTATATAATAATAGTACCTACTTAGTAACTAGATTTACCCTATTTAAGATAAATATAGATATACTACTAAAAGAACTAGATATAGCGGATAAGCTATTAGAGGAAGGGGAATCGCCCCTCGCGAATAGGCTTACTACTAAGGTTCTAGCTATAAGAGAATAATATTACTAAAAGATAGCCGCCTCTAATAAGTATTAGAAAGATAGATCTAATAAGAGGAGAAAAGATATAGAGTTCTATATAGAAGATAAGGTACTTATCTCTACGCGCTATATAAAATTACTAAGGCTAAAGAAGAAGCTAGATAATAAGTTTATAGACCTAAGGTTTATTCTAGGCTAGAAAGAGCTAGACGTATATAAGGTATACCTACCCGCGCTCTATAGGGCGTACCTAGTCTTCTATACCTTACTCTTAGAGAAATAGTCTCCGCCTAACTCTTTATAACCTCTAGGGAACTAGATACTAGATACCCTAGAGAGATATAGTAACGAAGAGAGAGAAGTATATAAGGTACTTTAGAGACGCTAGAACTCGGTTGGGTAGTAGGAATACCTAACTAGATAGAGAGGAGAACCCCCTAAGAATAACTCCTAGAAGAGAGGCCCTACTATTCTACTAGAGGTAATAAAAAAGTTCTAGAAGAGTATTAAAGTACTTCCTAAGAGGGGAACGAAGTAGGCGCGCGGCCGCGCTACTCTAGAGAGGGAGTAGGACGATAGAGTAGCTAGGACTAGGCCGAATTAACCTAGACTCGAAAAATATAGTATAAAATACGCTAAGGTATAGCCTATTATACTATAGAGATTAAGACTCTAACTAAATATATAATACTACGGTAGATATACTTAGTAGTAGTAAAGAAGAATAATAAACTTCTTATATCCTAGAGTACCTAGCTAAGTAAAATAAGATTACTATACTATTAGGGCTTAAATTAGGATATTACTATATAAGATTATATAGTAGGAACCTAATACTATCTTTATAAAGATAGTAATTAGGATTTACGAGTAGAAATTTCCTACTAGAATCCTAGATTCTACTTTAGATACTACGGATAGAATTTAGAGGTATTCTAAATTCTATATTCCCTAGTAAAAAGTTAGAAACTATAGAATAAGAAGTATTCTATAGTTCTAGAATAATAGATTCTAGTAATAATTCTATAGAAGACTATCTAAGTAGAAGTCTAGGAATTAAAGAGGATAGAAGGATTCCGATAGAAGAGGACGAATAGATAGGTACTACTAAGATTTATATATAATTAGTATATAAAAGATAGTAACTACTATCTATAAAAGATATAAAGATAGAATAAAAAGTATAAAGAGTACTCCTTCTATAGTATTATATATATAGATTTGGGAAATTCCTAGACTATTCTAGCCTATTTAGAGGTATTACTATTTATAGAGACCGGAGGCCGGGGGTATTAATCTAAACTATTCTATAGAACGCTAAACGCTAATTATTAATATTAATCTAGGGCCCTTAGGCCTAGATCCCTCTAGTTCGCGCTAGAAAAGGGGTAACTCACTCTACGATATATAAAGTATTAGTTAGGAAGCGGTACTAGCGAGCGACGTAGCCTTCGGCGATCCGACGGATATAGTAGAGATAGGACGACTTATAGCGGGGCTTACTAATATAATTAGCCTTACGGCGAGCTACTATAGTTTAGGGAGCTATAATATAGTTAAGGTAGAGTTCTTCTAATCTAGAATTAGCTAAATTATACTAAATAGCGCTAGAAATCTTAGCGCTAGTAAATACTAGTATAGAATTAAACTTATAATCTTAGTAAGAGGTTATAAGAGAGATAGAGTTATATTAAGGAAAGTTTTTTATTAAATAGTAGTTACTACTAAGGGTCCTACTATAATAATAATATTACAATACTATTATCGCCGTTAATAGGTCTAAAATAGGGGTTCTATTAGGAATTAGTTACCTGATTTATTAGTACGCATATTATAAAATATATATAGTATACTAGAGGATCCCGGAGGAACCTTAGAGATTATCTTATCAATACAATACATTTCCGATCTAACTACTTCAAACCTACTATTCCTGACAGCCCTGGTGCCATTCAGGCAGTGATACTCCCGTCTCTCATTCGTCCAGATCCACTCCACCTGCCGAAGCCTCCATCAATTAAACATGAAGCTTGAAGTCCAGTCGCTTCACGCTTCTCAGGGGACGCAGCATCAGACTGTCCACATGTGATCAAGAATCTACGAGTTGCTCACCTTGCACCCTTAGCTACCTATATGTTCTAGCTGTTCATTCTTGATTGGGGTGAATTCTGTTGATTACTTATGTTTTTGAAATGCCTCTCTGGCCGAAAATGACACCTTGATGAGGTTATGCCAGCGGACAGTATTTCCCGGAATTCCACATTTTTTTCCTGTCTCAGCCTAACTGCGAGGAATTGATGTGTCCCCTATCAACGAGCAGTAGAAATACTATAGCTAGACAGGCCGGATTCTACTAGTCACCCCAAAGCTGAGTTCCGTCATGGTTCAATATGCCTCGAAAGCATCAGCAAATGGTCCTTCAAGGCTTACAATGCGCATTCAGTAACAGATCGTCGCTATGTCAAGGGTGCCTGCCTCACCTCAGTGGGATTTGATCTAGAAGCTTGGAACTCATTTCTCTCGACTGTCATGGAAATTGACATGCCTGCTGGTACTAGTTTTGAGGGCAAGTGAATGTGATGCATACAACTACTAAGTGAAAGATGGCCGTGCACGATTCCCGGTGCAGCCTGTCAGAACACCCAATGGGCTAAGGTCGCTGCTCGTGTTCGGCTAACCTCGCACTTCATCCAGTTGAAAACAGGTACGAGGCCGCCGTTTCATTTCGAATCGAAGCTGAAGCCGAGCGAGGTTCGGACGAGGTCATTTTGGGGTCGGTAATGGTTGCACAGATGGAGTGGCACAAATCATGGAAATCATCTAGCCGCTAGGCCGTGTAAATTGATCACTCCTCTTCCTATCCCGCCATTGACCTAATTCTTGTCCTTCCCATATAGAAGAATGAGCGCGAAACGAGAGGGCGCTGAGAGAAATCAAAACGCCTGTATGGTACATCTCCAGGTATGTGGGCATCTCATCTTCCACGATTAGTAACATTACAAGGGAATTCCTTTTGCGGAACGTTCCGAAGAGCAATTGACAAAGGACAAAGGAAACATTTCTGGTATGCCTTGTGTGAGAACAAAAGCGTGAGTAAAAAAAGAAGAAGACAAGGGTGGCAACGTGCTGCACAGACGGCGAATAAGAAGTAGCCCAGACAATTCGAGTAGAGGCATACCCATGAGTGATGGTGTTGACAGTCTAAAAATGGTCGCGCTAGACACTGGCATGGCAGAAACAGGGGAAATAAGCAGCAAGACTTTCTCCTTTGTCAGGAGCAAGACGGCCAGCGCTGGTTAGCTGGAGCCGCAAGGGGTATGTGGCAAATAAATGGGAAAATATGCGGGAAAGAGGGGAAAAAATAGCGGCAAACACATAGCCAAAAGTCCGAGCATCCACCAAATTCAAAAACATTATAGGGTTCACTCTGAATGCGCGACCTCAAAAACACCAGGCCGAAAATGCTTTTGTCTCCACCGAGTGTCGGGACCCGGGACCAAGTGAACGCCTCAGAAGATCAGATTGAGTCGAAAGCCACCAAAGACTGGAAAAAGGATCTACAGAGAGGAACGCTGCAGCAATCACCGGTATTGTTGTTGTACTGAAAAGATGTTGTCGATTGCAGCCGCTGCCCATTCGCTCTCTTCGTAGGGTGGTGTAGGCCATTTGGAGCTGTATTCCGACCTTTGCTGCCGTGGCTTCGAAATATCCAATGCCTTGACAGAGTTGCGATTTTGCTGAAGCGCTCGGCCGCAGCCAACCCCGTCTTGGTGAGCGGACGAAGCAGGCGTCATGTACGGTTGAAATTGGGCATGTGTGTCCAAGTTCCTAGCAGCGTCGTGTGCACGGTTCAAGGCCTCGTCAAGCAATTCCTCTTCTTCATCAGGCGTGTCATAAGGCAGGTTTGAGTGCCCGGATTTATTGACCGCCTTTCGTGGGCGGGTCGAGCTGGACCCAATAGGGGCATTCTGCGAGGAGTACTCTCTTGCTAAGGAATGGTGTCTTTTGACGCCTGCCCCTTTACCCTGAGAGGCTTCGAGACTGGTTCGGACATTCTGCAGGGCTTTATCGAGCTCGGAGAACTCGTTGCTCGAAACCGGGTTGGCGATTGGTGAAAGGTTGGCATCAACCATCGACTGACGAGTGCTTCCATTTTGCCAAGGACTGCATCCAGCATTCGCTTCAATGTCATCAGAACTCGGTGAGACTGGGGTCGCATATCTACCAGAAAAACGTCGTGCTCTTTTGCGCAGGTGAGAAAAGAAACTTTCTTTCCCTCCATTGGTAGGAGAGGCTAGTCGATTGTTCCCGTTGAGTGCCCTCTCTGCTTCCTGGCGGTGGATATCAGTGTAATGATTGCCATGGGAGGCAACAGAGAGCTGTCGACCTATCTTCTTTGAGGCTCTTTCAGTGGCTTGGGCTGTGACGGCGTTCGATAAGGGTGATATAGGTCGGATGGATGGCAGAATTGGAATCGGAGCCGCGTTGGCTGGGAGCCCATTGGTCCATGTGGCGCGTTTGCTCGTATTCAAGTTGGCTTGAGGTTTGAGAGTCGCTGCGACGGACTCGGATGATGCTTGAACAGGAACTGGGCGGGTGGGTGTCGTCTGCACAGTCACATGCTGTGGAACAGCAGGGGCACTCTGCTCACGTTGTATCAGAGATTTCCTGAACCAGCTGGAAGTCTTCGAAGTCAAGCTTGGTAACGAGTCTGATGGGTCCTTGAGCGAGTCGTGGGTACTGATATTGGATTGTTTGCGTCCCAGTAATCTCGATGATTTGGGTCTTAGTGGGTCTGCAGCGTCCTTGAAGTATGCATGTGCGAGTGCCTGCGTAGAGGTCGGCCTCGCCTTTGGATCCCAAAGAAGGCACCATGTCACAAATTCACTTAGTTCTGTGGGCCATTGTGGGGGCCTCAGGATAGCATCGAGAGAGTGGGGCGCCATCTACTCATCATTAGCGACAGCTCGAGGGTAATTGCATCACACAGCCTTGCCTTGGGGAAAGAGAAGCCCAGCTTTTGAGCAAGCTTAACACCGTCCTTCCATTCTCCTCCCCCGACTTTAGCTCCGTGCTTGTTCACCC
This sequence comes from Venturia effusa, assembly GCA_007735645.1. Lineage (NCBI taxonomy): Eukaryota > Fungi > Ascomycota > Dothideomycetes > Venturiales > Venturiaceae > Venturia > Venturia effusa. The sequence goes on from CP042195.1 coordinate 2,166,781, forward strand.
AGGCACCAGGACTGCCCATGATTTCGCAGATACGCCAAACTTGGTCCACCTCATTTCCACCAGGGAAGAGCGGCTTCAAGGTCGCAATCTCTACAGCCATTGCTCCAATAGCCCAAATGTCTACAGGCGCAGAGTATTCGCCGGCTCGAAGGAGCACCTCCGGGGCACGGTACCATCGCGTCGAAACGTATGTCGTGTACGGTAATTTCGATTGAGTCTCCCGAGCAAGTCCGAAGTCAGCGATCTTGATCGTGTATGCTGGTGGAGTCGAAGGCGGAGTGACCAAGGCCGAGTATCTTTTGAACGTGCTCGACGTGTCCTGGGGAGCTGAGGTCGAAACGAGAATGTTCTCCGGTTTGATGTCCCGATGAAAGAAATTGTTTTCGTGAATATGTTCGAGTCCGGAAAGGATTTGGAAAAGAATGCTCTTCACGCTAGCACCATCGAGATATTTGTGGTCCCGGGCTTTCATGAGCTGGTACAGGTTACCGTCCATGTATTCCATGGCGATGTGGAGCTTCTTGCTCATCGGATCCAGGAATATGTCCAGGGCTGGTACCAGATGGGGATGTGCAGGAAGCGTTCTCAGGAAGATGACTTCCCGAAGCTCTAAACAATGGGGGTAAGATTCGAAGGTCTTCTTCATAGTCTTGACAGCAACCTAGTGATTGTTAACGTGGCCCGCGTCACACACGATCTGGGGTGCATACGAGGGTTCCTCTGCGTGCGACTTGAGCGCCAGCGCTCCTCACGCGTGCTAAAGCGACGCTCCCAAAACTGCCATCGCCAATTTCTTTGAGAACCTCGAATTTGTCCTCGAGACAAAGGGTGCTAGCTGACGAGCTCGACCATTGCCGATGAGGTGCTTCGTACGTGACGGTCATTGTTGATAAAATCAATGGAGATGCGTGGTTGATGGGTAGACTGGCTGGCCCCGATACGTTGCGAGTCAGGCTTGAAATCCGTCAGGGGGTCTGGTCTCTCCTGAGCTTGGTGGCTGTTCACAGTGATGTCGAAGTTAACATGGTATTTGTACAATAACGGAGCGATGGGTGAGGATTCGCGGGTGTTCCAGGTGGTGAAACTGGAGAGTGATTGACGTGGAAAGCGAGTGGGAGAGAGGGTGATGGAGATGGGTCGCAGCAAGGTGAGGTGGATTCCAGGCCAGGACAAGAATGAGCAAAGGTGATGTTGGCTTGGAGCTAGTAGCCAGGGACCAAACACTCGGGCGGGTTGGGTAGCCGAACGGCGCGTGGCTTGAGTAGTGGTGAAAAGGTAGTTCGGCGGGCGGTGGAGACTGAGAGGGAGAAAGAGAGACAGAAGAAGGGAGCTGGCTGGCGGGCGGTGAAGACGAGGTGCATCTGAGTGGAAGCGCTCTCACTGCAGGAATCAGGAATCAGTGGGAATCAGGACGAATTCGAGGCACGGTCAGAGACGTGACGACGCGGCATTCTTCATCGAATCCAGCAATGGATCAAGCCCGGACAGATTGGCGGAAGCTCAGACGTCAAGGCGGCAGACGACAAGGTGAGCGATCAGGGGCACGAACGTCAGGTATGTTGTTGTTGAAGGCAGTCGTAGTAGTGGGAGCAGTGAAAGGGGGGGGATGCAGCTTGAAAGGGTGAGAGCCCAGCACCAGTCCAGCACCAGTCCAGCGACTCCAGCCGGCGGATTGCAGGGCCGGGACGGATGCTAGGCCGAAGACGAGCGGGCCAGGGACGCTGACGAGAGAGAGGCTCGAACTCGAAGAAGAAAGAATAATCTCGATGTGATGAAGATGGGTCTGATGGGATGATGGGATGGGGCGGGGTGGAGATGAGTGCTATTGCAATTCCGTACCTGGGCCAAGGTGCCGGCTGGAAAAGGGCAAAGGCGAAATATACTTGAGGAAAAGCAGCGAGAGCCCCTGTCACGGCAATTTCATCCAATCCATCTCCGAAGCTCAGGTCTCTTCCCGTATTGCATCCTTCTCGTGTCTGGCTTCTGGCGGCCGAGGACAACAAGAACCGAAGTGCCCGTCCGTCTTCACTCTTCACACTGCCACGTCAGAAGGAGAGAGGCGGAGCAGGCGGAGCAGGTGAAGCTGGTGAAGCAGACGAGAGACACCTCAGCCCTTGGGTCCATGGTGCATACGCTTTCGGCACTGGGGATGCACGCATCTGCAGCCCTCCCGTAGCTAGCATGCGTCCCCAGGATCAGATTGACCAGATCAACGTGGAACCTTGGACAGAGTGCTTGTCCATCATTGGGAACTACTTATCGACTGCCTTCTCTTCGACCACCAACGGCTCGCGTGAAACACGTACCGACCGCCCATCAGTCCTCGGCGAGAACACGCTGATGCGGAAAGTGGCCAATCTCACCACTTCCATTGGATTGTATTTGTCCCTGAGAAAAAGCCCTGGCCCTCCCTGGCCCTCCCTGGCCATGGCCAACATTCAGCAGTGGCATCTGTCTTCCCTCCCCTTGCTGGGCCGAAACGTTCCATGTGCTGGGGGTGGGACGATCCGATGCGGCCTACAATTCGCTGCTGTCAGACCTGTTCCAAGTGCCAACAACTGATCCCCCATACTCCGTCTCCGTCTCTGTCCTTGCATTCAATGTCCGCCCTGTCCCAACACCTACCAAGTGTGTGTGTGTGCGTGTATCCTTGACTCGCATTCCTCTCCCCGTTCAGAGTCGATATTTCCGTCGCCCTCACGAGAACGCTACCAGGTACTCGACGGACAGTCCGACACGCCGTGGCGTTCCTGACCGCATCGCTGTGCTAGTACCGCAATCTCCATCCAAGTCGTAAAACGTGATATCCCATCGTGATGCTACAAACATCACATCTGCAGGACCCAGAAGTCGTCTCAACCACAGCTTTCAATATCTATCCCGATACCAACCCAATCTCCCTCCTTCGGGCGGCTCAAGGTTCGCCCTGCCCGGCAGAGCGTTTGAGCCGGGCGATTGGTACCACCGCGGCCCATCCTAGCTCTCCTAAACAACAACGTGGGAAGTCCGGACATCTCGAAATAGCTACCCACCACCAGTCGTTCCGCATTCGGTATCACTCATGTCACCTGGTCTTCGGCGCAACACAATGACCTTCCAAATTCTTTCCGCAAACGACGCTGACGCCACAGGCAGCATGCGCGTCGTTTGTCGAGATACACACCTCAACAACCATATTGCATCTCTTGCAGACAGGTGGTGATCCTGCCCAACAGACTTCCGTGTTCCGCTGGATACTTCCATCGCCATTTCAATTTATCTCTGCCATCATCGCGACATTGAACTCCATCATGGTTGTTCGGCACCGGCCGGCACGGCTCAGCATTGCGCTTCATACTATAACAATTTTCGGCCTAGAACTTAAAAGCGCGGAGTCGCCAAGCTCACAGCCCGAAGACGGATCAAGACTCGCTCATGATTGCTCTGTCCGCAGAGCTTCCAGAGATTGATGCCACCGACATTAAAGATCACCACCTACCATCAAGCTTCAATCTGCGCTTCCGTGAAGAGAGTCCGCCACCTCCACCATTCCACGTTGACGGACAGAATCCCTTCGTACGCGTACCTCTACGATTTACAATGTGATACCCAGACTTCTTCGGACATGCCTTGCGAGTCGGAATCATGATTTCGATGCGTAACTAACCATATGAGTCGTCGACCACATGTCGCGATTCGTAGCAGGATTGAGGGCGATGATCAAAGTCATCTCGGAAACAGTAAGAACGCACGAAACACAATCCGTCAATAGATCAGGCACACGAATCTACAAAACACTCAACGAACTGATCTATGCTCCGTCGAAGAAGAGCGAGAATAACGAAAAGAGAAAGGGAGAAGGAAACGAAAAGGAAGGAGCGACTGATCTTATCTTCGCTCATTCTCAAGCATTTTCTAGCCGTACTTACTAACCACTTTCCTAAAACTCGTTACGATAGCATCTGACCGTTTCCAATTGCCACCGTCAGACACGTTACACCTCATTTACGATGTCGGAACACCACTTACTAACAGTAATTTGCTATGAAGCGGGAAAAAAGTATACCTTGTTGTTTCGAATTGACGATGGAGGTGGGAAGTATTGATTGAATTGGGCGTAAGTAATCTCATGGAGCAATAGTGAAGTTTCTTGACGGGTCCATTTGGCTGTTGATACCTGTGCCTACAGTGCTGAATCAAAGAGATTTTGAACTGGGACGTGTCTCGAGGAAGTCCAAGTTGCAATCGATCATCAATCACGCGAAGATGGGGATTTGAGCTCACCAATGACTCCACACAGGCGTTGACAAACTTCCTAGGCTAGATCGTAAATCGCGGCAAAATACACCAACATGAGCTTTGACTTGCTTAAAGCATGGAATTATTCGATGTGCTATGAAAGAAGCACGATGGGACTCATATCTTATCGTCCATCGACCGCTGTCACTCATCCTTTGCCGCCTTCACCTTGACCTCCAAACAAGTCATGCTGTATAGGATTGAAACCCGTTTTCGAGTCTCGGCATGACGGGACATATTGCCATCAGGGAAAAGCATCCCGTGGTCCGGACTTGGGCTACCAAACACAAATCAGCATCTACCCTACCAATGGACTGCTCCGAAGAGCCGCCACTGAGGTGGGAGAACTCACTGTTTCCAACCTTCATACCCTCTTAGGGAATTTCCTCCCAAGTCCATAAACCTACCAAGTAGTGTCCGGATTGTCAATCGGACGATGATCCAGGGCTATTCTCACAATTTGTCCATGTTTCCTGTGCAGCAGACCATTCTCTTCCTCAAGCTTTCCTCTTGGACCCCTCTGCAAGAACTGCAATTTGAGTACTGAGCTTGTCACGTCCTCGGAATATCTCTCAATGGACGTATGAAGGATCGATCACCGGGAAGGAAGGCGCGGGAAGATGACGCTGCCGATGGCGGCCCAGACGATAGGGAAGAAAAGCGTCCTCGGAGTAAGATTGCTGATCTACAGTCACCTGGTCGAGGTGAAGGATGGAATTCGGGAATTTATAACTTGTGATTTGCCGTGAGGTGGACGGCTACATTTACTTTTCTCTTGGTGCACGATTCTCTCATTCACCCGTCGGGGGGAGAAATCGGCACCCCTACCCACGGACGATGCCTTTTCGACTTGCACGCTCAGTGTATCTACCGTGATGATGTTGAAATGTGAAGAGACCTGCCAGTGAACTTTTGCGGGAAGCGTCATCCGCGGTAGTTCTTGACGCAAAATGTCCAAAAGTTTAGTCTTACAGCATAACACAGAGCTTGTGGACATAAAGGTTGCACGTGGCGTAGATGATCAGAAGCTGCAAATCCAGCCCAGTATCTGTGAACATCTGACTTGTTAATGCCCGAGAAGACGAACACTCTGGCCAGACGAGGCTCGATGATGATCTCCACTGCAGTGTGTTGTACAAAGAGTCACTGTATGATGTGGAAAGTGGACTTCCAGACCGCGTGGGTCGTCACGTTGCACAATAGAAAGAAAGAGAGTCATGGTAAATTACGCGATTATACTACACTGGAACAAGACGAAAAGGATGAGAACAAAGGGCGTCGAAGGTCAGTACACACCTAGTCAGATGTACTTCCAGTGTTTATGACACGTACCGATTTTGTTTCCCGTCCCTATCCGAAAAATGCCAGGGATGATCTGGTGAACGTGTGAGAAAAGCTGAATGACTTATGTAAGAACAATGTGGTACCTGAAAGAATCGCATCGCATTTGCTGGAATGACCAGATTCGATATGAGTTCGTATCGAAAGTGGGGTGATTGTCGGCAGAACAGTATGCCGGGGGTTCGCTGGTATTAGTGGTGGTGGAGTGAGGTCGAACTAGGGGCGTACGAGTATGCTCTTCCTCCAAACCCAATGCCACCGATAAGACGTCAGGTTCAATCCTCCTCAATTTCGCCTTCTTCACTGCCAGAACGGAGGCCTGAGTCTTCTTTTGGTGCTTCCGTCTTAATTGCGGGTTGCGGAGTTCTAGACTGTCTATGGCTATGCGATACCGAACGCTCGCGAGAAACTCTGTCTCGTCGAGGGCGCTATTCCTTATTAGTATTCGGGAAAATGAGGACCATCGGGAGCTTTCGGACCTTTGTATCACGCACATCGCGAGCGCTAGCATCACTCTCCCTGCGACGACGTGTAGCCGAGGGACGACTATCGCCATAATCCAGTTCGCTGGTGCGATCTCGTGGATCGGCACGAATGGTGTAAGAACGTTCGCGCTCACCCTCGCGATCTCTTCGCTCGCGTTCGTAATGTGTACTGACCTTGCGACCATCATATCGGTCGTCTCTATCCCGAACGCGAGGAGGCGGAGACAATCCAGATGCGCCACGCTTTCCATAGTTGCGCTCACGGGCAGCCTGAGCCTTTCGGCGGTCAGCTTCGTAAGCGTCCATTTCTGGGGTACGGGTACGCAGCCTCTTTCCGTCGCCGTTTCGTTCCCGATCACGTCGATCACTTCCGTGCTCCTCGGCCTTCTCCTTCAGCCGGCGAATTACTTTATCGAATGCAGAGCGAGCAAGATCATCTGAGTCAAGAACGCGATATTCCTCAAGCTTTTCGACACGAGGACGTACCTGCTCCCAACTATCATTGACCATAACGGAAGGGCTGAGGCGCTTGATCTTTGAGCGCAAATCTTCAACGGCGCGTCGTTGATGGCGCTCTGCCTGGTGCTTGTCGTCCTCGCTGCGGCGGACTACTTTCTGGTGAAGTCGTTCAAAGATTAGTGAAAGTGCTTCTGGTTCCAAATTCTTGGTGCGTCGGTCAGTTTGCATTACAGACATAAACTCATCGATAGTGGTCTTTGTTGTCAGCTCGTAGCGCTTGTCCTGATGTCAATGTTAGCTGTCGAAATCTGCATTCGCAATCAAGTGACGAGTAGGTTGTGTCACAGTCGTCCCAGGAAAGTGTTCTCTCAATGGAAGTTCACTTACATCAAGGACGTCTAGAACGTCGTTCCGCTTCTTGCGAATATAATCCTCGTCTTTCTCGCACTGATCCCAGAATAAATCTAGAGGTGTCGAGCCATCTTGACCCAGCATTGCAACATACCGAGGGTCTTTCTCAATCATGGGGCGTATTTCCTTCCACTTCATACCCATTTTCCACTGTTTGCTGTTTCGCAGTCCTTCGAGCAAGTTGATGAATTGATCCCTACGTTGACGTTCAGTCCTATGCTTGATGTTCTTCTCCCTCTGGCGGCGTTCGTTGAAGCTTCGTTCCAAAGATCTGACATGGGCCTCGAAAGTCTTAAGTATCTCAATCTTGGGGATGGAGTCGAACTTTTCGTCACCTTGGTATCTCTCATGACCTTGTATCAATCTTTGAGTCTCCCCCCAACGCGCATATGGTTCCAAATCCAAAGACTCAAGGATCTCGTGGAGCTCTTCAAGCGCAGATTTGCGAGTGGCCGCATCATGCTCTAGGTGAGCCTTGTATAAATTGCTCCTGTACTCATTGAACAGTGCCATGCGCTCATCGTCGTTTTTAGCGGATCGGTAAAGGGTCTCACCCTCGATGATGGGCTTTGCAGTGCGCCATCGGGTGTAGTACTTGATCTCGGGGTGGGTTCTCAGCATGCTGGTGAAGTCAGATCGAAGCTTTGCCTGCCTCTCCTTCTCTCGCTCTTTCTCCTGAGCGCGAACATCAGCGATGTATTTCTCAAATGCCGTTTTGCGATCCTTTGGATCCTTGATGGCGCGCCAGTCTTTGTCCTTTGCTGCAGCGCGAATTGTGTCTTCCCAGGTGGATTCTGCCTCAATGTTCGACCGCTTAAGCAGCTTGAAGAAGACGGCCTCGGCTTCTTCAATAGAAGCATAATCGGGCTCGTCGCTCGAAGGCAAAGCTGCGCCGTATCCTGATTGGCGGTCAGTACGGTCCCCGCGATCGTTGCGATCGCCTCGATCAGATGGTCGGTAACTGTCATCGCGGTCCCGGTGCTGTCTCGACTGGTAGTTATCTTGGTAATTATTAGTAGCCACGCCGGAGACAAATTGGCTGTTCCAAATTAGCAGTTGACCGACAACAACGCCTCTCTCACTCACGGTGCAGCCGGTCTCGTAGGTGGTCCTTGAAGTTGATTAGAGATGCCATCGAACATTGAGGGCAAAGTCCACGTTGTCTCTCCGGTTTTAGCATTGTGAAAATACTTTTTGCCGCCTTCTGCAGAGAACTCCTTCCAGTCTGACGCAGCAAGAGCTTTCTAAATGACTTATTAGCGGTCGTGCAAGAAGGCACGGCGAGGGCTGCGCGTTCGCCGACGTGTTGTTGAACGTACGTCGAAGTCGGTCATCAGCTCGTCAGGCTTTGTCCATTGTGTCTCCTTCGTGCCGGCGTGATAATAGTACACGCGGCCATCTTCGTGGGTGGCAATCTGCCAGAGTCCGCTCATGCTGAGTGATGGGCGGCGATGGTTGTGTAGATTATGGTTGAGGTTGTTGGTGGAGGGAATGAGAAAGTTGGACTTGAAGGCCCACACCGGAGCCTCATTTCCTAGCTGGCACGCTATCGTACTTAGGGCAATAAACATCCTTGCCCGTGACGGGACCCTAAGCCTGAAGTATCTTACGACCTACGAGAATCAACACCCCGACTCGACAATTTCCTTCGCTAATGCACTGGACACAGTCATTGGCCGTGTGATTCTTGACATGGCCGAAGAAGAGATCACCCGAGTTAGGACGAGCACAGAATTCATCGAAGATACCGTCCTGGAAGCAGTCGTTCCCTCGGCTTCACAATTAGATATCCAGAACCTACTCGAGAACTGGGACGGGAGGCTGTCTGAGGAAAGCAATTCGATTGTTCCGTTCATCGAACAGAGGACTTTCCTCTTGCTCGGTAAGGCCATTTGAAGTTACTTCCAAGATCGCCTCTTACTCATTACAGGTATCTAGATGAAATAGCGGAAGCATATGTTGTCCTTCGAACCAGACTTCTCGAGGAGGTTACTTTTGAAGCATATCTCGATCGTCTCGCGATCACTCTAGACGCTCGAGCCTATGGATCCTCTTTGCCAAAGACAAGTGAAGAAAAGCCCGTGGTCATTAATGAGCTTCTATTCTCTGGCCTCGTCAGAGACTCAGATCCAACGATTTGTGTCACTGAAGTCCAATCCGACGGCGCGCCTGGGCCTCTTCAATATCTCTATTGTTTCTGGAGAATCTCCGTCCCTCTTGGTAACATCTCCTACCTTGTTCATGAGACATCGCGCTCACAGCATGTGAAGGTAGACCGAAGAATAAGATCAACAAACTGTCCGTGTACTTCACACCTTCGGCATTACTGCAACCTGCCGCTGCTCTTGCACAGGAAGTTATTGATGACGAATATCTTCCCAGTGAGATTCCACAGCCGATTAATCTTCTTCAGCCGTTCGCAAACGACCCAGCACTGAGAGGACTTCGGCCGAATTTATCAGCTCTTCGACTCTCAAAGTCAGCACCCACACCAACTGTGCCAAAATCACTTCTACGCCCTCTCAAATCAGGCCCTCGTCGCTTATTCCGGGCTGCTTCAGCGTTGCTCTGGCGAGTCCGATTCACGAAGTCACCAGCATCGTCCGAGCCGAACGTAACGATCGCATCTCTTGATGTTGAGATATCTCCGTTCGCTGGAAGCAATGTTTTGGTCGACGGGATGGATTTGAGTATATCCCCAGGCCAGATTGAGCCTCTGGGACCTCAGCTCCCTCTGATAGGTCAACCGGGCGACCAGATCACTCTGTTATACAGACTACGTCCTCGTTTGGCCGACAGTATTTCCGTGGTCAGTCAATCATATCAGCTGACCCTCAATGCCACGGCTGCAGTCATAGTTTCGGAAACGTGTACACCACAGTTACACATTGATTGGACCACTCCGGTAGACCTCCCCTCATTTCGCCCGAGCTCGAGAGCTGGTCCGAGCAAGTCGCCATCCAAACCACTTGGTCCCGATTCTCTGCCAATTACGGACCATATTGCGCCTTCAGTTTCTAGCTCCGTCAGTGCGACCGGTGTGTCTCTCACGATATCTGGGCCCCGTGAAGTCGAGGTCGGCGAAGTTTTCAATTGGATTGTATTTGCAGTGAATCGATCGGACAAAATGCACCGTCTCGCCATACTAGCATTGCCCAAACGTCGCCATCTGGATCGCAGACACGGCGCCAAAGATTCAACTTCATCGTCCAATATGACCACAGAAGACGGCGAAGGTGTCATTGTAAAACCTGTTCTCGATGATGACGTGATATGCACCATGCAGCGGACTGCAGTACAAGAGCCAACAGAGTTGATTTGCCTAAGTCCAGATGTTAGGATTGGGTGAGTCGGAGCCATCGTTCGGCTGTAATTAAGCCATACTAACGTGTGATGCCTCAGACCATTAGCGCCAGCAGCATGTTTCAGGACGGAGTTGAAGTTCGTCGCTCTTGGGTCTGGAGTGTTGTACGTGGAGAGCCTACGAGTGGTTGATTTGAACACACAGGAAACGACGGATATTCGGGAGCTTCCTGATATTGTGGCAGTGGAGCAGGCACAGGCTTGAAACCAACCTCGCCATGATATTGACCAAGACGCAGCCTCATTCTTGATGGGAGATGGTGGAGTGGGACCTGTTAGATAGAACTTAGACCAGAAAGATACGTAAGGAGCTGGTATCATCTTTGCACGGAACACGCTGATAGATTAACGTCAATTGTTCTCTTCATCCGAACGTATGGAACATTGTGCGCAAACAATGTGGCGACAGTGGAGGATGCTGGCACCTCCACTTTCGGACAGATCGTGACTTCAATACCTTACTACCTACGTCTCAGATGATGAGTGGGACATGCCTCCGAACGACAACAAATCCCATTTCGTAACCCGCTGAATCCTTTGCGCGAGTCGGATTCCCATCGCCGTCCCTTGTCCAGTGTGTACTGTGTAGCCCTATTTCCGCCCCAGTTTGTGGCGTTCTCGACGGCATTCCTTCAACTGGCGTCATATCCGCGAATCTGTCCATCCTACCTTCTTCCACCACCATAACCATGTCTTTTGAGTCGCAAAGAAGGAGACTCCTGTGGCATCTCAACTCCAGATACGTCTATGGCAAAGTTGTCAGTGAACCCCATCTACTGCCTACAATGAGGTTGCAGCGCATTTCGAGTCCACTTACTGATTATGCCACTCTGCTCACAGCCACTCCTACACGCTATCGTCTTTCTACTGGAGATAATGGTCATCTCCGTTTTAACAAGGCGCTATAACTCGTACTATGCCGCCAGACCAGGTAGGGTTCTCGGAATCGAAGATGGAGCATTGAGAGACCTAACACGAGTCTACAGTCCTTACTACCATGATAAGCAACGCCGTATGCTTACTCCTCCAGACTACACTACACTACCTACACATACAAGCGTAAAATGCGTGCAGCTAACCACAAGGCGCACAGATTCTTGGAGGTATTGCAGACACAACCGCCCAGACTCTCACCTCTATCCGTCAAAAAGCCGTGAGAAAACCTGGCGGCCCAGACAAAGACGACTTCATCGCAATAGAAATTCACGAGTTGGACAAGAAGAATCCTTTCGGCCCCGAAGAGCTCATTCCAGATTCCTGGTCCCTCCCACCGCCTTTCGATTTCGAGCGTCTTACAAGATTCATGGCATACGGTTTTCTTATGGCACCTGTGCAACACAGGTGGTTCGCCTTCCTCTCAAATACATTTCCCCTTACGAAAAGCAGTGGAACCAGTTCGGCGGTAAAGAGAGTGGCGTTTGATCAACTACTCTTTTCGCCTGTGGGGTTGGCCGTCTTCTTTACATTCATGACGGTCGCTGAGGGGGGTGGAAAGAGGGCGATAACGAGAAAGTTCCAGGACCTCTATGTGCCGGCTTTGAAGGCGAACTACCTTGTCTGGCCAGCCGTACAAATGCTCAACTTCCGAGTCATCCCTTTACAATTTCAGATTGTGAGTACACTCTGTCCTTGCCTACCCCCCGCAATCTCTGATATACGATCGACAGCCTTTTGTTTCTACAGTTGGCATCGCCTGGACGGCATATCTATCCCTCACCACGAGCGCCCCCAGCCTCGAAGCATAAACTCCGACTATGTCCACCTACGTATGAGCTCATGATGCATTCCCGGAGTCGGAAATCGATAAGAACTGTGGCTTGGTTTTATGACAGACCTGTGAGTGGTTGGCTCACAAGGATGCTTTGGAATCTGGCGTTGCTTGGTAGGCGTAAGAGATGGCATTCTATTTGTACGTAACCTGCGAATGATAATCTTTATCCTCCATCTGTAAGTCATTGCCAATATTGGCTATGGTACCTTAGAATAATCTGCGTTTTGAGTGGGACCGATTAATCCCATTTGGAATCGTAAAGATCATACCAGTAATTGAATCTCTTTTGACAATTTCGGTTCTTGGAGCAGAGGCGGACACGTCAACGAATGGCTGCCGGTTCGGCACAGCATTGTGCGGCTGGACGTAATCAACGCTACGCTCAAGATCTCTCGTGAACTTTCTTCTGGAGAACAATAAAAGATGAACCACGGGTGAAGCACGAGCACGAGGCTACGAAGGTGTCCTTGCGAATAAAACCCATTTGATCATCAACTCACTAAGATGTGGTGCCACAGCGACATCAGTGGTTCTAGGTACCTCCGCCCCCAGAGAGTACCGCGCTCTCCAAAGCTTCAATGGCTGCCAATTAAAAATAGTTGTCATCAACGTTCTCGAGATATCATTTCTCCGATTCGTCAGACAGTTTTCAATATCGGTTACGATCTATTGATCATAACATTGTTTATTTGTAAGTAGCTCGAGGGATACAGGTGGTATATCAGCGATGGCGCCGTACTATCGATATGTGACTTGAGAAAGACATTTTTTACTCGTCGCCGTTGATCAGGTTGTTGCTCGTTTCCATGCTAGAGCGATCTTTCGTATTGGACGGGATGAGATCGAGGAAAGTTTACCGGAAACAGCAATCGATGTATGAGACGAAGAAAGGGAGATTCCACGTTCCGCTTCAATTATGCTATTTAGAATCATCATGGTCTGCTATCGCCTCGATTTTTGATATGTCATTAGACGAAAATCGCCTGAGACGCTGCTCATACTCTATTATCCAGATCGCAGAACTGAAACCCCAAGAATATCGCATACTCTCACATGGACATCACGAGGGAGCACAATACCCTTACAAAACGAACCTCAAATATCTGTGCATGTTAGCAAAGCTTACTTGTACCCGCTAGTCGTAATGTGTTCGCGCATTTGATTGTAATTCAGCAGATATGATTTCTTGGAGTCATCACAAATACTACCTACCTAGGTTGTAGCACATCAGAACGAAAACAACATCAATTCCGTGCTCACCTTGTGACTGCAACGAAACAACGATGCAGCTGTAATTCAGACTGTTATTGGCACAGCCACTACGTAAGTAGAACAGCAACAATGCAGCATTCCGTTCTATTGCGCAATCCGCTGTTCATAGGAGTGTAAACTTCCATCTCGACTTCGGAGCAATTTCTAGAGTCTACTATTCCCCTTCCTCCTAACTTCATCAGTACCCCATTTGTACTGAAAGAAGATGATCTACCGACAAGAATGGCCTGTAAGGAGCTCGTCGTAATTGCATCACTGCGACGGTATCGTACTTGGTCATTTGAAGGCTCTGTAAGAGCTCGGTTTCTTATTGACCGCCCCTATGCTACATAGCTATGAATAAAGCAACGTACAACCCCTTCACAAGAGAAGTCGGACGACAAGCTTACCGCCCTCTTGGTCGCAGCAATTATTCGTCTGTGCTATGGGCGCTTCACTCGTATCTGCGGTCTGCCGTGGGCCGAGGAGAAAGCTACGATTTTGCACTTGGTATAATTGAAAGTTCACCTACCAAATCGGAAATACAGCGACTTCCATGCTTCACACATGATAGGGCTAAGACAGGAGCACTATACTGGCAGAGTCCCTTCGTCTGGTGGCTGGAAATGTACAATGCCTTCAGTGATTATTGAGACAAAGATAGGACTGATAGATAGAGAGAGGGAGCAAGAGGTGTAGACCAAATCAGCACTTGATTCATCTCAGCAGAAACAGGCTGAGATTTAATCTCCCTCTCGATCGCTGATCAATTCAGATGGGATCGTGCTTTCACCACCAGGGCTGTTTGCCAACAGCAAGAGCAGCCGGCGAACGTGACCTAACTTGACCCATCCATAGCCGTGGACAGGAGGAAACACGTTCGCCACCCTCGTTAGTCGTTCACTTCGTTCTCTCTGTCGTCGCCTCGGGCCTCGTACAGAAGACTAATTGAGCGACGGCGACGTCCTTTTCCATTCCTATCCGATGATGCAATGTTCAGAACGCCAGCGCCGGTAGTATGCGGGAATGGTGGGGTATCTCGTTCATATGGGACGCCCTTTAGGAATCATCCTCCAAGAAAAACTTGATGCTATCAGTATCGAGAGAAAAGAAGTTACAAGATGCGGATGAAACTTACGTAGTTACCAGCAACCTTCTGTTCCTGGTCCATTTGCGAATTCAGTTTATTGATACGCGGCCGGAATGTGTTTGGATCTCTGCGGAAGGTAACGTCCAAGTTTTTTAAGAATCGATTACAACCAGTCACCAATGACTCGGGTGTGTTTGCCTTTGCGAGACGAGCGGGTTGACCATCAAAGACAATGACACGATCAGCGAGGTAAGTCGCCATCATGAAATCATGCTCCACAACAAAGGCTGTCTTCTTGGAGTGCATGATGAAGCGCTTGATGACACGAGCGGCGATGATGCGCTGTTCTGAATCGAGGTACGCGGATGGCTCATCAATAACGTAGATATCCGCTGGTGTGCCGAGGGCGAGAACGATGGCCACACGTTGCAGTTCACCACCAGATAAGTTCTGAACCTCCTGGTCAATGAAGTCGTCCATTTTGAGAGGTCGATACACGTCGGTCTGGAATTGAGGGCTCAAGAAAGCCATCTTGATTTTCTTGAAGAAGAGCTGGCGAACTGTTCCGGTGAACTTAGGCTGAATCTTTTGAGGCTTCATGGAGATGTTCATTGGAGGCATCTTTTTGGCTCCATCTGGCTTTTGGGCACCAGCAAGCATTCGGCAGAAAGTCGTCTTGCCAGTTCCATTTTCGCCCATCATGACGATGATCTCGGAGTTTGTGAATCCTCCCGGTTCCACGTCGAGATGGAAGTCGCCTAGCGTTGTGCTCATCTTCGGATATCCGAATTCTCGCGATTTATCGATCAAGAATTCATCGCCCTGTTCAGCAATTCGGAAGGTCAGGGCCTCTTCTCGGAATCGCAAATTTTCGGTTGGGACATTTCCGTCAAGGAAAATATTGATGCCTTCGCGAACCGAGGCTGGGAGAGTGACAACACCATAGACTGCTGGCTTTCCGTATAGAACGCATATGTAATCGGAAAGGTAGTCCAGAATAGAAAGATCGTGCTCGACGACAATGACAAAATCATCAGGGCGGAGAAGTCCCCGAATAATTTTACCAGCATTCAGGCGCTGTTTGACATCCAAAAAAGAAGAAGGCTCGTCAAACATGTACACATCGGCTTGCTGAACACAGACCATGCCGATAGCAAAACGCTGCAGCTCTCCACCGGACAAAAGCTTCACGTCACGGTCAAAGACTTGCTTCAGTTCTAGCACGTCGATGATCTCGTCAAAGTTCTCCATTTGTGCCTTTGCCTTGATGAGGCCTCCTACAGTCGTTTCTGGTCCTTTGATGGCTCGCGGTATTTGATCGACGTATTGAGGCTTGACAACGGCTTTTAGGTTGTCCTCGAGGACTTTGGTGAAATAATCTGCCTGAAATCAGTACTTGATCTACTTCATGAACAAGTTGGCTGCACATACTCTGAAGTTCCGAGCCACGAAAGTATTTCAGGATTTCTTGCCAATCTGGTGGGTTGTCATATCGTCCAAGATTGGGCTTCAGCTTGCCGCTCAAGATCTTCAGTGCCGTACTCTTTCCGATACCATTGGTTCCTACAAGACCAAGCACCTGCCCAGGTCTCGGCATGGGCAGCCTGTGTAGTTTGAAACTGTTGGCCGAGTATCGATGGGTGACCTGAGTCTCGAGATTGGTAGGCAAATTGATAATGTTGATGGCGTCGAAGGGGCATTTCTTGGGGCAGATACCACAGCCAATACAGAGACCTTCAGAAATGAAGGCAATTCGGGAGTTTGGGTCAACTTCGATACAGAGTTTCCCAGAGCGAACGACGGGGCATGATTTCTTGCATTCTTGTCGACATTTCTGCGGGGTTATTAGTTTGACAGCGACTTTGAATGTTCATGGAGGGGTGAGTTGACCTTTGGCTTGCACTACATTGCGAACGTATCCAGTCAGTCCTGTCCTCTTCCTTCCATTCCTTCGTGAAGCTGCCTACCTTGTCTGCGTTGACGATTGCGATTCTGTTGTTGGTGTTAGTGGGCAACTTGGGCGGCGATTTTCAAATTGAGCAGCATACCTCGTCAACTTGTCCGACATGGCTGAGGAGCTCGCGGACGTGTGCGAGGAAGCAAGGAGGGTGAGTGTGGGCGAAGGACAGGAGTTTGATTCAGGCTGGCGAGTGCGTCTTATATACGAGTAGAATATGCCGTGCACCAAAGGATTTCCCTTGTGTTGCTTGAGTTTACTTGTGTGCCATCCAATCAGCACCGCTCCATTCTCAGCCGCCGCTAGTCCTGCTTTCGGACACATTCTTGCATTGTTCTCCTGCTTTCAATGATTTGATGAGACAGACACATGGGCTGACTGTCTAGAGCATCATGTTGCTGCTCCCCGAACACATCCGTTGAAGCAGACGGGAACACCGCTTGCAGCCCTTGGAGCATGTGTGTGTCACGTTGAGCTCGACACCTGGAACATGAAATTCGGATCTGGCTGATCGAAGAGATGGCAGTTGATGTATTGCCAGCCATCCGGCCATGGCCCAAGGCTCTCAGGCCCAGGGGATATATCTAGGTAATCTACGACCACTGATTTCAACATTGCCAATCCCAACCAGCGATAATGCAGCGCGTGGCCGATATCCATATCCATATCCATAGCTGCCCGTTGAGACGCAGCCGGTTGCTGATGGCTACTTGTCGTAATTGGTCAAACGATTTCAGATCCAAGTACCTGCTTCTGGTTTCAGTCGCTCCTTGATTTACTGTAGTCGTGAGCGAGTCGATTAAGAAGGCTGTCAAGAGAAAGAATGACGACGCAGCACGACAAGTCAATTTGCCGACGAAAGAAGGACTGCCGCTCTTTCATCCACTGTGGGAATGATATTGTGCAGTGGCATGGAAGCAAAGCAAAGTCAGGTTCTTTCACCCGGAGGCTGATGGCTGAGTATCCCGTGATGGCTTGGCTTTGCTCAGTTAGTCCCATTGCCTCTGCCATCTACAATCTCTAACTCCCCGAATCATACACGCAACCTCACAACCACCCACCTACAAATAGAATAGACATAAAGGGGGTTGGACGCTTTGCTCTCGATCATGGCCTGTGAGTCTACCTGCCCTTCTCCCCGTAAATCAACAACATCCCTTCTCCGGAGCCTGCATATCCAGCACGCCGCATCCATACTCCCGCTACATCGAAGCGCATACTTTCCTAATCCGGCTATCTTCTCTTCTACTTTCTTCTACAGTATATCCTATCTGTAGACCCTCTTCTCCGAGGCTCTCTGCTGCCACGCGTCCATTGACTGTCGTCGTACTCTTCAGACACCACGAGCCGTTTCAATCACTAACACGCCCATCCATCGTCGGACATTTCCTACTGCCACACGCTATGCCCTTTTAATTGCTTCGGTCGCTTTACGTTCAATTGCAGTCGCCTCAATCCCGACAAGCCAACGCAATTCGCCTCAACACTGTGCGGTCAAAATCCATCAAGCAATTGCTAACTCCGTCAGCTGGGTCCATCCTGTTGCAGTCCCCACCTACAGCGGGACCTTACGATTCGACTTCGAACGGACGCTCGTCCATGTCGTCTGTAGTGAACAACACCGATCCTACCTCTCCACACCTTAATAGCGACGACCTGTCCGACCCACAGCCTCCCTCTCCCGACGAGTCATCAACATCCATCGAGAGCAACTCTGAAGCAGACGACCGCGATGTGGGATTGCCCGATTCGGGCTCGGATGAAGATGCGGAAGGCTCTGAGGATGAAGACTTCGATATAACACTTACAAGCCGGTCTCGGCCAGTTGCCATTCAAAGTGATCGCTCATCATCATCCGCCGAACCATCAAGGAAGAGAAAATTGAGCGTCGAGTATGAAGATGATATAAACAATAACCCCGAACTTTACGGGCTTCGACGAAGCGTAAGCATACTGGCCACATTTGGATTTGAACCTTCACTGATTTCCAATTCTAGCATCGCTCCAAGATGAACCGCCCGTTGGTGAGTGGTCACGAACGCAATTGTATCGATGAACGATTCTAGCTGAATTCACGATTAGATCGATAGCAGTGACGAGGACGAAGACTCTAGCTCAGATGTGGTCCAACCCTCACAGAGAAGGCGGAGGCAAGCGGCGACGCTGAAATGTATGCCCCCCAGCTTGCTTTTCACACTCGGGATGGTCAACTAATGCCACAACAGCATCCAAGGCACCTACACCAGCCGTTTCACCACCAGCCTCTGGCTCCGATTCCGACGAGGTCTATGTCAGCAGCCGCCGACAAATGCTCACAAAAAAGCAGCGTCAGAGGCAACACCAAGTCGCCAGTGGCCTGATCCCTCCTTCCCAAGCCGAAGTACGCTTCTCCTCTCGATCTCGACGAGGCGTCACGAATTACAACGAGGATGAGGAGGATCCATTTGTTGAAGACGACGAAGCCACGCTGGACCAAGCCGACTGGGTTGAAGAGGACAATTCCCCTGCCGTTGATATTGTACTCGACCATCGATTACCAGAACCTCTCACTTTTGAAAAGGACGGTTTGGACAAAAAGGATTTTGAATACCTCATCAAGTGGATGGACAAGGCACACTGGCATGCAACTTGGGAGAATTGGGAGTCACTCAAGAGCTTGTCGAAAGGCACAAGGAAAATTGATAACTACTACAAGAAGAAAGTTCTCGAGCACATCTTCTACGAGACAGCTGGACCCGACACACCGCTAGAGGACAAAGAGAAATTCCTCATTGAACGCGAGGTCGCCGCAGAACAGCTCGAAGAATTCAAGAAGGTCGAGCGCATCATCGGCGAACGATACAATGGTGAAGAGACTGAGTATTATGTCAAGTGGAAGATGCTGCAGTATGATGCCTCTACGTGGGAGTCAGAGTCGCTCATGGCCGGACAAAGCCAAGAAGATATTGATGCCTTCCAAGAACAAATTGACGAATATCTCAATCGTACTCAAAATCTTCCCCAGTCAACCAAGCTGGTTGGCGGCAGAGGTGCCTATCGCGCTTTCAAGGAACAACCTTCGTACATCAAATACGGCACGCTTCGAGAATTCCAGGTCAAGGGTGTAAATTTCCTTTGCAACAAATGGTGCAACCAACAGAACGTCATGCTGGCTGACGAGATGGGTCTCGGAAAGACTGTTCAGACTTGCGCATTCCTCAACTGGCTTCGACATGAGAAAGGCCAACAAGGACCGTTCTTGGTCGTCGTGCCTCTGTCCACAATGCCTGCGTGGGCAGACACCTTTAACAACTGGACTCCCGATATCAACTATGTGATCTACAATGGCAACACTCAATCTCGTGAGATTATCAAGGAGTATGAACTGCTTGTTGATGGAAATCCTCGCAAGACGAGATTCCACGTTCTTCTCACCACGTACGAGTATATTCTCATGGATGCTTCCTTCTTGAACACGATCAAGTGGCAATTCCTTGCCGTGGACGAGGCACATCGCCTCAAAAATCGAGACTCTCAACTCTACGAAGCGCTTACCGCCATGAACGTTGGCGGCCGGCTTCTGATAACAGGAACACCGATGCAGAACAACCTCGAAGAGCTTAGAGCTTTGATGGACTTTTTGATGCCTGGAAAAGTTGATATTGTTAATGAGATCGACCTTGCCTCCGCCACAGCTCAGGAACAGCTGACGAAGATTACCGAGGCTATTCGCCCGTACATGTTACGCCGAACGAAACAACTCGTTGAGAAAGACTTGCCTCCTAAGACCGAGAAGATTATGCGCGTCGAGCTTTCTGATATCCAGCTCAAGTACTACAAAGATATTCTGACGCGCAACTATGCCGAGCTAAATCGCGGCAATAAGCAGCAAAAGCACTCGCTCCTGAACATCATGATGGAATTGAAGAAAGCCAGCAATCATCCCTTCATGTTTCCAAACGCCGAAGAGCGCCTCTTGGCTGGCGATGAACGTAAAGAAAATGTTCTTCGCCTACTCGTCTCCAGCAGCGGGAAAATGATGCTTTTAGAGAAGCTGTTGGATAAATTGAAGAGGGACGGTCACCGAGTGCTCGTCTTCAGTCAAATGGTCATGATGCTGAACATTATGAGCGATTATTTGAAAATGCGGGGATACAAATTCCAGCGCCTGGATGGTACCATGCCGTCAACTGCCAGGCGACAGGCAATTGATCATTACAATGCTCCTGGAAGTGAAGACTTTTGTTTCATTTTATCGACTCGTGCTGGTGGACTCGGCATCAACCTGATGACAGCCGATACTGTCATATTGTTTGATTCAGACTGGAATCCGCAGGCCGATCTTCAGGCCATGGCGCGTGCTCATCGTATCGGACAAGTCAAACCTGTCACTGTGTATCGATTTGTTTCCAAAGACACCGTCGAGGAGGAAATTCTCGAGAGGGCACGTAATAAGCTCATGCTCGAGTTTTTGACGATTCAGCGTGGTGTCACTGAGAATGAGTTGAAGGAGCGGCTGGCGGAAAAGGGCATCAGTTTGGCTGAGCCTACCTCTGCAGATGAGATCAACCGAATACTTAAACGAAGAGGCCAGAAGATGTTCGAGCAGACCACGAATCAGGCGAAGCTGGAACAGCTCGACATCGATGCCATGCTTGAGAATGCTGAGATGCACGTCACTGAACAACCAGAAGGAATTACGGCTGATGGAGGTGAAGAGTTCCTCAAGTCGTTTGAGTACACTGACGTCAAAGTCGGCGAGCTCGAATGGGACGATATCATACCAAAGGAGCAGCTCGAGGCTATTCGCATTGAGGAAGAAGAACGAAGAAACGCCGATCTCGCCAAAACATTGGCCGAAACAAGCGGTCCTCGCCAACGCCGCAAGCCCAGCAGCATGGAAGAACGCGAGCAGCGTGCCGCAAAGAAGCGAGCGCGAGACGCCACAAAGGAAATCACTGCTGAAGTTGAATCTGAAGAAGACGAAAAGGATCCGAAGCGTGCTCTGAATGAATCTGAGATTCGAAGGCTATTGAAGGCATATCAACAATGGGGAGCATGGTCGGAAATGAAAGACAAGATACGGGAATCAGCCAAACTCACAAAACGCGATGAGGACGTCCTGCGTCAAGTACTTGATGAGGTTATTGCTGAAAGCAACGCGGCCATAGAAGCCGACAGACAGAGGATTGCCGAATTAGAGAAGCAAGCCAACAAGACTTTGACCAAGAAGGATAGGAAGGAAGTTGTGTTCAACTTCCATGGTGTGAAGCGCAACAATGCAACAACCATGGTAGAGCGCCCTGATGAGATGAGGCTGATTCGGCAGACTGTGGCGGAGTATGCGGCGAAAGCCGACACGAAGAATTTCCGCGTGACAGGCCAAGTCAAGCCTGCTCTTGACTTCACTTGTGATTGGGGCGCCCGCGAGGATGGCATGCTCATCGTTGGCATAGCTAAACATGGTTGGGGGAACTGGTCAGACATTCGGGATGATGCAGATCTGGACATGAAAACAAAATGCTTTTTGGAAGAGCAACGCTCCGAAGTCAAGGCTGCACGCGAGAAGGCGGATGATCCCAAGGCCAACAAACCTACCCAAGTTCACCTTAATCGACGCGCCAATTATCTTGTCACTTTGCTTCGATACAGGTCGGGCAAAGGCAACCCAGATCTTGAGCGGCAGATCCAGAACCATCATCGAAATATCAGGAAGTGGACCTCCGGCGACATTGCAAGAGCTAGTCCAGCCCCGTCTGGGACCGCGAGATCTGCCCCGCCACAGAGGAAGCGTGAAAAGATTCGCGACCGTGCCCTTAGCCAAGGCGACTCTCGTCAACGTGATCGCACGGACACACCTGATGTACGACAAAACGGAGATTCCAAGCGAAAAGACCGCCGTGATGAGGGTGACTTCAAGCGTAAAGACCGCCGGGACGACGAGAGACAGAAATTCGCCAATGGCAACCGCAAGCGTCGATCGGATGATGATACGAACCGAGATCCTCATAAAAAGCCTCGCATGAGTAACGAGACCCATGGTAGTCCGCGGCCAAGGTCTTCCCTCAAGCATGAGGATTCGAGAGGGCACCGTAGTCCAGATGATCGTAAATCACAGTCTCATCGTCCAGAAGCCTCTCAACATCGTCACAGTAATAGTAGTTCGCGGCCGACTGAGAAAATCAGGGCCGAATCGAAGGTTAAGACTGAGCCTAAAGTCAAGAACGATTCAAAACCTGAACGTGATCTAGATTCGGACCGCTTGATGGCGAAGATTCTAGAACCTGTGATACATATGATGATGGAGATTCCCAAAGCCAATTCTGATAAAGACATGCCCAAAGACAAGAAAGTCAGTATTATAAGGCCTAATCTTCTCACCGTCGGCAACTTCATCTTGAAGCAACCGGAGGAGCATCGACACTCGCTCTGGAACTACTTTGGGTATAAGAGTTTCAGAGGCAAATCGAAGGCTGAACAGCTAATTCCAATGCACAAGGGCCTGGTGGAGGCCGCGATCAAGGCGGAGCAGGAGAAGGAGAACGGCACCGAGCCGAATGGCCAGTCTAACGGCAAAATTACCAAGGTTTCGATGAACGAAAGTACCACAACATCTTGATATCTGTGGCAATCCGGACACTGTCAAAATGTTGCGCAAAGATTATGGGGAGATTACGAATGCACGCATGAGACACGCATGGACTGGGCTTGGAGTTCTTTGATTTCTGAAATTTACAAGCATTGTTGCATGCCATCACCAAAAAGTGCACCGAGCATTGAGCACGTCGTAATGGCGGGTGTTTCTCGTTTTGTGTCTATGGAGTTTGCATACCACCTTGTCCCTTGTCACAAACACGGTGGTTTAGCACGTTGGGCGGGTGCAATGAGCGTTTTGAGTTTCTGGGTACAGCACGTACTGGCGTCTGCTGTCGCATGTTTCATCATAGTTTACGACTGTGGTCAGCTGTTTCTGGCTACTTGTGAGCAATAGTACTTAATTGCACATATAGATCTGAATCGCTTAGGCAATTATTGATAGAGATGTCGGTCCTTTCTCTGGTGGAGGACGAGTCGAATTTGTTAAATCCTGTCGCCTGTTGTGCGCAGCAACACTTGTGATCTCGGCAGCGAACGTTAGCTCGGCTACAATCGAAGCTATGGCTGGTATATACTCGGAGAAAAGTGGGAGAATCACCAATTTTCTACGCTGTCTCGGGATTTCCAATTTCTTTCTGCTCATCAATCCGGACATTACACGAAAGTTTGAGTAAGTAAGCGAGTAAGCAGAAGACTGGGAGCCAAGGTAAATGCATTGACGGCGAAGTACGGGACCTCCCAGTGAGTTTAAAGCCTCGTACCAAGGCTGTCAAGCTACCTTAACATACGACACCAATTCATATCCAAGGAATATTCCTTCAGTCAGAAAAAGAATGGCGACTCTCTTGGACTTTCGAAAATTGGCGGGATCGATGGAAAACCCACAATCGATCTGACCTCAACTTGTCAATTTTCAGAGAGCCATGAAGTGATCGCCAGGGTATAACAGTAAAAACACATCCGTATCTGCATCTTTTCCATCACTAGCTGTGAACACTCTCAACTGTTAGATCTGACCTTCAAGAGCAGGGAAGATTGGCGATGCCCGGCGGCTTTCTCCGCTTCGGTTCCCCTTTGTGCGCCACGAGGACCAGAAGTTCATGATCTCCTCACCAAGCTACAAGAAAGGTCCTCCAGCTTGAGATGAGAAGCGTGCGAGCCGATGCTCCATGTTGGACTCAGTTGGACTGATTTGACTTCGTTTCATCTGATCTTATCGTGCAGATGGAGAAATGACTTCCCTCGAGAAAATAGACAAGCTGAGCCTTTCCTCTGCTAAGAGCTGTCCTCATAATGGAAACGAGTATGTTTACCCACTCCATTAGATGGACGGCACTCATTTGATGCGTCCCCTCATATGTACCTGGATTTTGTGTTTTGACAATGTTTAGGGCCCTGAACGCATTCATACTGCGCCTGCCAGACTACTTGACATCCAGGATTGGAAGAAAGTCGGTGGAAGAATGCGGCTGAAGACGTACTTATAAGCTGCAAATCGAGATTTTCGAAAACCGAGTCCCAAGTACGACGATGGCGAGATCGAAATTCATGTTCCTCGCCCGTTTACAGCCGCCCAGCCAGACGTTGTCTTCTTTCCAGTCCTTCGACAATTCCATCCTGTGGCAGAGACGCTCCCACACGCCACACACGACCCTCCGTGCACCTTGGATCCCCGGCTCTCACGCCCTCGCAGTGAGTGAAAATGCGCCGAAGTTCTTTAAGAACCAGCTCTGCACGAATAGGCAACAGCTTGATCCTCATATCACGTCGTTCGAGGATGTTTCGCTGGTCGGGCTCTTGTGGTCGCATCCTTCAGGACATTATGGGAGGGCACGCCTTGCTCAGAGCATGGTCACTGCTCGTGGCAGAACATGACAATTGACGGTGTGCTGGTCTTCCCGGCACATGTAGCTCTGGTTCGCTTGGTGCCATGGCTCTCGAGCACCGAAAACAGCTTGCGGGACATGCATCAGAGGCTCAGACCCTCGCTTTCTTGAGAGACCTGCGGGATGACTTTGATTTAAACACCCAGACAGGTGTTGGATTGTACGGCCCTTCGGATACTGTGCTGGCTTTCAGCTCGAACCAGAGCCGAGCAGACATTTTCAGCGTGGCTGACTCCAGCAACGCGGTTATCCGAGCAGGAGAGCAAGGTGGATGGCGACGTCCAGGAATGCTTGCATCGCAATGCCTCATTACTTTGAATGAGAATGCGTTCGAGCGGAACGTCTTCACTATCGTGGGCAAGGATAGGGAAAGAAACTATTGATTGCAAGGGGTTTGTTGCCATGGACTTAACAAAGGTGGGCGAGTCGTTGAGGGATATTACTAACTGCAGCTAGTATCAGAACTTTCGTATTTTGCTGGTCCCAGAATCTTTGTGGTCAGAGTCGCTCCGACTACCTCTCTGGCTCGATTGAATTTGCCGCTATGTGTATTCTCACTGGCTGTGCCTTATTTCCAGAATTTTAGGCACAAGATAACGACTGCAGGTCGTTCTTGTTCGAAAAAGGTGACCAGTATCGAGAAGGCTGTGGCCATTTCTCATAATTGTTGTGCAATCCCTCAAATTTCAGCCCATGCCAGGCGCACCCACAATTTTCAACCCGCCGCCACCATCCAGCGGCGCATAGGCAAGAGCATAATCCCTCGGACTCCACTCGACCAGCGGTACCTTACCGCTTGTCTCAACTTTGTGGGCATACTCTCCGGTCTCCACGTTGATGACATCGATCCCATTGCCCTCGTCGCTACCACCAGAAAGGTACGTTCCATCACAGCTGAAGCTCAATGTCTTGACCGGGCCCTGAGCGCGATCAAAGGTCTTTTTACAGACGAAATCGGTTGTGTCCCAAAGTGTGATGAGTGCGTCGGAACCACCTGTTGCAAGCCAGGTGCCAGGTGGAGATAGCGCTAGCGAGTAGCAAGAAGACGTATGCGCCGTGAGTGTGTATATCGTCTTGAGGTGCGGATAATCAAAGATCTTGATCGTGCCTTCTCCAGTCGTGAGAAGTAGTTCTTCGCCGCTATGCGAAAAGATTGCTTGGTTCGCCTGGGTAGGTTCGCGTTGCGAATGTAGTATCGAGAGTTTCGTACGGCTAACACTGTGTATCCAATCGTCCTATTTGTTGACAATGATTAGCGCTCTGACCTGCGACGTACATCAATATAGCCGTTCCACTGATCTTGACACACCTTGTTCCCAATAACAATATCCTCTCCATTTGGCCTCCAAGCAAGTGTGAAGCATTCACCTCCAAGCTTGACCTCCCCAACACTCCCTTTCGTCCTGACATCCCAAAATCTAACAACGCCATCAGTTCCACAACTGGCGAGTTCGTGCTCTTTCGTAGGATTCCAAGCGACTCTGTCGATAGCCCCACCCACATTTGAAGGCCCGGAACTCCCTCCGGCCTGTGGCCTCAATTCTACGGCACTCCTAATACCAGTCTTCTCCACGTTCCAGACCCTCAATGTTCGCTCTCCCGAGACAGTAGCCACATTTTGACCTAGTGGGCTCCAGGCAAGCGTCCTCACAATGTTGGAAGTGGGTGTTGAGCGCGCATTAGCAAGAGAATCGGGATAGGTAGTTGTCTTTAGACGTTTCATGTAATGATGGAAGATGCCTTGCTTCTGAGGTATAAACTTTGGAATTTTGGTGGACTGAGACGATGCAGTCGTGGCGATAGAAGGCTTGAAGGTGGAGGTGGTCGCCATGATTGCCGGTGCTTTGTGCTGCTGAAGGTGTGTTGATGAAATTCGATGGTCTTTCTGGAATTGGTCGGGACAACGCTAGTGGATGCTCAAACCGCATGTGGCCATCTAAAAACCCAGGACTGGAGTTGACAGTGTTGCTCACCACCGCCAACACCACCACCCGTCATCATCGACGACCATTCTTATCTACTCGCTCCTCGAAGACTATGAATTGCCACCAACTGATGAGGACTTGGGATCGTAATGTCCTGCCACTTCCCCTGTAAGTACTGTTTTCCGAAGCCTCGGCTTTGAGCACTGCCTTAAAATGCGAGGCTTTCCTTATCTCTAGTGGGGCCGTGTTGGGACGATACCGGACACTTCATTCTCACACTGATAGGGCAGCATCAAAAAACGCAGTGTTCTCCTCCATCTTTTTGTATAGATAACAATTATTGTCTCGCTACCACAAAGCATATAGGATAGATTAAACAGTCCAGAAAGCAAGGAAACCCTTCATATTCTAGGGGCTTCGCTATACAGCATTGTCCGGCTCTTTCTGTTCCATGCTGGTAGGCACTTCTTCGAGCTTTCCAGTCTCGCTAGTCGGTAGAAGTGAGTCCTTCATCTCTCCACTAGCGTTCGGATAGCCGGTCGCGATGAGCTTGTCAGAGTGAAAACTGTCCTTTTCGAGCCCGACCTCGTACCTAGATAACCCTGCTTTTTCAGGCTTGTAGCCTGTTGGACGTGGCTAACAAAGAAGGTGGTAAAGCGGTCCATAGTATCTATTAGGTAGTACAATCTAATTGCTTGTAAACACCCCTACGGTGGATCTACTACAGACCGGTAACTTAGCCGGTCACCACAGTACAAAGAAAGGCCAAATCTCCGCCTACACTCGGAGACAGATTCCAGCAACACAGCATATTGACATCCAATCGTTATGCATTTCACGCCTTTCCTCCTCGCTATCCTCGCCGCGGCACCAGCTCCAGTCTACGCAAGGGGTTGCCAACACTATACCATGCAGTTCATGGTCCCTTGCGACATAAAGCCCGGTGATAAATGCCGTAAGACCTTATCTCCTCCTCTATCGTGTATTTAGTATACTCGAAGACGGATCTAACTACGTATAGATAATGGTAAACTCGAAGATTATCAGAATGCCTTTCTTCAAAACTCATTGCAATTCGTCTACTGGACTACGTTCAATTCACCCCACTGTCCCGGCTATTGCGAAGAGGTCTGGGAGAGCGATCAAGGTGATAAGGGACATACGTTCCGAATGAACTGTTTCGCGGGGCGGTCTTTCAAGAAACCGGTCAGGGATATTCCCAAAGGAACAAATGGACTTGTAGTCTCGTTTACCGATCAGGTATGCAACGTCAATTGTTCACCTGCCAAGTCGTCGGCCTACAAGGGAAGTGGAGACTGCTACTTTATAGTAAGTAATAGTCCGAGACTTTTGACAACGGGTTTTGCGGTACTAATTGCGTGATAGTATGGCGAATGCTAGAGTATTAACGCGGTCAACGAACGTCTATTATTCCTCTGACGTTATCAATATACGAGGAAAGGGGCTGTACTAGACGGTGTCACAGTAGTACAGGATCTGGAATATCGATGCACGTGGTCGAAGTGGCAGTGATAGGCAATTGGCGCGAGAGTGAGGCTAATCTATTCTCTTCTTTCGGAATTTTCGATAGCTGCTTTCGATCTATGCAAAACTTTCAAACAATGAATAGTTCATAGCAACAACCTTTGTGGTAATTTTTGACGGCGCTTGACTTCTTTTCTTATAATTCGCTGTGGTGATAAGTATTAGTGGGATTTAATGCGACTTGAACAGGCGCGATTGCCGTTATCGAGACGTTACGTAAAGAGAATACCGCAAGCGTCTCCACGAATGTATTGATTATTGACTTCTTCGGAGTCATGACACGGTCAGGTGCACCCCAGTCAATCCATCCAAATGTTCATAATCCTTGAGGTTCTCCGGAAGGACGGATGAGTCTCAGGTTCCACGCTCATCCAGATAATATGCAATGACGTTGGGATTGGCCAAGGCACTGCGTCATCCATTATCCCCATCTCCGATGACAGCTGAGGTTCGACGAGAAAGGAATTGATAGATTCCATCATGCAAATTTTCTGTGGGCAGGCTTCTTTGCCAGCCGTTTTCAGAGGACGCGGGGCGAGGGTAATCATCTCGGTCTCACGGTCGCTGCTCCGAAAGATAAAAGAGACAGAACAGGACCACTTCAGCTGTGGCATCAAGGCAAAATGACCGGAACACCATGACATGCTCGTCAACTCTTATTCGCCCTACTAGAAGATATCAAAGCACCAGCACCTATACACCGGTTCTTGAGCAGGATCACAATCTCAACAAATGTCTAGCACCTTTGAGAATCATCTTTGCCAGAAGTCTTGCCATATCGATATTGGTCAAAGGGTGTTACATTGTTACCAGCCCTTGCTTGGCGGGCAGAGATAAACCAAAGACGGCAACACTGATGGTTACCCAGACTGCAGACTGCAAGTCGACTCCTAGAGCCTCTGGGGGCATGGAGATGTGCTGAGCTATGTACACTCACGGTTGTCAAAGTGACAGAGAGACAACGTTTCAAGCGTGAAGCAAGTGAAACACAGCAACGTGATGTCGACAGCAGGACAGATCTATGAAGAGACTAGAAATGATAGATTGATATTGCCAACTGGAGAGTGCAGACACATCTTGTTCGCTTCGGTATGGCCTCGATTCAGCAGAGAGAAATTGCTGCCCAGCTCGTGAAGATTACGACATCACGGGTTGCGAGTTGAAGGTGAAAGGAGGAGATTGCGGCAGGTGACATCTTTTATATGTGCTTGAGACCGTCGTCTGCACTTCGGCGGTGACAAGTTCGGTATTGGCAACAATGGCTTCTAACTGTAGACCACGCCCCTCGCTAGACGAGTGTAGGCTACTAATCCTAAAAGCCTGTGGTCTACCAAGACGTCTCAGCTCTTTTTTTCAGTGGTCACGAACCGCGCCCAGATGTATCTTAGTGACTCAGTCCAGCAAGTAACAGCCCTTTCAAAACGGATCCGGCGAATAGCATTGGTATAAAATCCGAACGTCGATAATACCGACTCAACGAGACACACGTCATAGAGATCTGTTCTCAGTCACCGGCATATTCAGGCGAACTCGTGTGGGCGGATGGCTGGAAGGCGTACGATATAATTGGGCATGTGCCAAAATGGCGAACGGCCCAACCCAATGCCAGTGCTCGATGACTGGCTCGTTGAGAATCCAAGAATAGAGCATTTATATCATGGTCCACCGGATCGAATATGAGACCGGTACATTGCCGGCAACCTTCATTGTTCACTTGTCATTACTTCTCGTTCTCAACCTGGTTTTGAGGAACGGCGATGGGGTCAGCTTGGTTCTTAGGGGCACTGAATTGGTGAAAAGCTCGAGACCACCACGAACATGATGCAGGCCATCAGTATCCATCACGGAGGCAGATGGATCAATGACGAACAGGGCAATCGAAATAATTTTGGATCTTCACCTACATGGCAATCTGGCAACAAAAATGGCGAGCCAAGTCGGACGAAGACGTAAAATCAAAGTTGACTATCAAGGACTTTTAAGAAGAAGAGAATATACGACAATGTAGGTGGGAAGGGTACATTATAGGGCCATAAGACATCAGCAACCAGGATGAAGCAGGGACCAGGAACCACCAGAAGCCACCACAAGGGAACGTCCACAGATTCACCAGGGAACACCTGCAAAGAAGAAGATCACCGGTGTCCACCAAGGTCCACCAGCGTCCACCAATGTCTGACAGTCTCCATCATCAAGAGCACACCCATCCTCAAAGTGCGCCAGCTGGTGCACGTGTGACTACCTGTGCTGGCACGGTGGAAACAGGAACAGCAGGTTCGACAACCTCTTCGACAGGGCCAGGAGCTCCAGCAGTCTTCTCAGTTGTTTCAACCACCGGTGGAGCGCCTGCAGCATCTTCGACCTTCCGGACAGTGGTCTTTTTGACAGGCAATGGATCTGGGGCAGGAGCTGGAGTTGGAGCTGTAATTGGGCGCTGCTCGGCGGCGGCCGGTGGTGGTTGAGTTGGTGATCGGACAGTCTGTGACATTGCAGGCTCCGGATCGTGAACAGCCGGCTGGCGAGGAAGTCGACTCTTTGGTATTCTTCTCTTACAGCAAACGCAGCAGGCAGCGACAGACGCGATAAGCAGAAGGCTACCAAGGATGGGACCACCAATCGTGAGCGCCTTTCGCCATTTGGAAGGATCCTTGGGAAAGGCAAGATTTGCACATCGTAGCTCGCAGCTATGCAGGTCGTCGCAGGCATCCAGCAAGTGGGTATCGTTGAGGTACTGATTGAGTTTCCAGATCGGCGGCGACGGCACTTCCAATGCATCAGCCTGGTAGGAACAACTTAGATAAAGGTGATCAAAAGTGTGCTTCGTGGAGTGCAGCTGGGTCTGGTTGAGACCAAACTTCTTGAGTGCTTTTTGATCGGCCTTGCTTCTTGGGTCATCGTTGGTACGCCATGGCGGTGGCATTGGGAAGCTGTCCGTGTCCTCTCCAGGCCATACGTGGTTGCCTGATTGGTCAGTGAGATTAGCCGGGTATTTCTCGGGGTGCTTTTTCTGGTCGAGGAATTCGAGATATTTCCAGCGAGGGGTGGCCTTGAGAGTCTCTAAAGCGAGAAGCACAGCCTGGGTCTCTGCCGGTTTAAGTGTATCCCAAAAGATTGTGGTGGTAGCGGTCGTGGTGGCAGTCGAACAATTCTGCGCTGCATCCCTCAAGCACACGTCATAGGCGCAGTCCTGTCGTCTTCCTTCGATTGCATGTTGCTCCGCTTTCATCGTGGCGAATGCGGGGTTGTGCTCGGTATAGCAGGAAGTGATGGAGTCAATCATTCCGGGGACAACAGTCATTGAGATGGCTGGCGTAGTGAGCGTGCGGGTGTCGGTGACAATCAAGATTGGAGACGTAGACGACACGATCGAGGACATAGACGACATGATTGAGGACGTAGACGACATGATTGAAGACGTGGAGGACATGGTGGACGTTGTGGCCGGCGGAAGTGTCTGATGGATGTGTTGCTGAATATGACTGATGGACGTGCTACTCGAAGAAGCGGTACAATTGGTTTTTGAATGGAAAGAAGTGGTACAAGTGGTGTTTGAACGGAGACAAGTGCCACAAGTGGTATTGGGATAAAGACCAGTGCCACAAGTGGTGCTTGGATGAAAAGAAGTTGTTGAAACTGGTGCCTGAAGCCAGAAATAAAGATGTTGCTGTTGATATTGCTGTAAGAGTGATGGATAGAAAGGGAGGGAGAGAGAGAGGAGCGTGAGACTTATGAGGACTCGCAGCGGCGCCAAGGCCGTCTGTATGCTCCTGCCGTTCCTCTCGACTTCAACAGGGCACGCGTAGGCGTCGCTGCCGTCGTTCTTAGGTAGGAACCTGTGGAGCAGAAGCCTGTCACGCCGATCCTTCAACTGTGAGAGAGGAACCACTTGATATGATGAGACACCATGACGAAGAGGGGAATGTAGCATCGTTGTCTGACCACGGTCGCTTCGTTGGGAGTCTTACTGTCCTCGCAATCCCCTTTCACAACGAGAGCAGGACGACACGAGCCGACTGTTGATGGGCCTTTTCGCTGGGCGGAGGCGTGTGGAGCAAGAAAGATGGCCGTTCTCATGGTCTTGCAGGCAGGAACTCTTAGCTGCAGTTACAAACCTTCACGTCAGGCGCAGATACAGGCTGGAGTGATCAGTCAGGAGCGAGTTGGATCTTCCCTTGTTGATCTCTGTCAAAAAGCATATCACACCATGTTGTTGAAGGCCTCAAGGTAGGAGCATGGAGGGAGCAAGTTTTGCCTCTCCACAGCATCTGGTTCACAATCCAGCCGGCCCTGACTCAGTCTTCAACTTGGTTGAGCTTGGATTTCGACCAGTTTCTGACCAGTGCGGACTCAAAATGGCCGATGATGTTGCTACCATAAAGTTAGAATGGTTGCAATGTGTGGAGATACGTGTGCTCTGGCTTTACCACCGTCCCCGCCTGAACCGAAAGCGGCGAGTTTAGATGGATAGCGAGATCCTTGGTCTCTGGCCATGTCCGAGGCGAGGCCGGCCAGAAATGTATGACTCCCGTGTTGATGCTGGATGAGGTGGAATGAACGGGATGGACGAGTGCCGTGGGTAGAGATGATGTGGATGGGGATGGGGATAAACTTGAAGTGCCAGTGCCCACCCGAGAATACCTCCGAGTCGTAGGTAGGTAGGGGCATTTTGCTCGAGCCTCGGCCCCGGCCTACCCAGCATCCCCATTTGTGTTGCTCTGCCAATGCCTATGTTTGGTCCAGCCCAGCCACTGCCAGCAGCATGCTTCAACAACGCATCCAGCCTTGTGTATGATGCCGCGCTGCAAATCACTTCTCTTCACGCCTTTTCCCGCAATGGTCGAGTACTAGCATCAGCACTTGCTATACATGCCTCTCTCACCCCTCCTCCATAGCCTTCTGCCATAGCATCAAATAACTTGCTAAGCTGATCACGACATTGTCGACTTTCACAGCCTACATCACTGCAACCTCCACAATGTGGGACCGCATCCTCCTCACCATAAGCCTCTTATTCGCATCCATCTCCGCTTCGATGCCCGGCTCAGACAACCCATTTCTACCATTCGACGAACCATACTCGCCCTCCAATGGCTCGATTGACAATGCGACCCTTCCTCATCTCAACCTGCTCAAACGACAATCAAGCGCCTGTCCATCTGGCTCAAATTCCTGCCAGTGGTTGAATAGCGCCTCCAACCTTTGCTGTAGAGGCACCGCGTTGTGTTCCGCCGACGCAGCAGGCCACATAGCCTGCTGCCCTCAAGGCAGCGTTTGCACCGGCACAATCTCAGGCATCGCAGCAACAGCAACAAGCACAGGCTTAGCTGGCGTGGTCCTCACGACCTCTACGGCCGGTCTGCTAACAACAACGGTCGGCCAGAACTCCCCAACCTCATCAGTCATTATTCTCGGGGGAACCACTGCCGCCTCCGCGGGACCACGATCATATGTTAGCAATTCCTTTTTCCCATTTCCCTACATACCGACCACTTACGCCAATGCTCTAGCTTGCTCCACCGCCTATACGAGCTGCCAGCGTGATGTCGCTTCCTGTACTGATTACCTTGGTGGCGGCAGCGGCATGGGTGTGACCATTTCAGTGTCAGGAGGAGGCGGAACCACGGTTGCGGCACCCACCACGACATATGCAAGTGCTTTTGCCAGTTCTATATGCTCGAGCTTGAGCGCGCAGGCTTGTTACAGTCTGACAGTCGAGGCTTGCGGGAATTTTGGAAGTGGAACGCCGAGTGTGGGGCATGGAGCGAGACGTACTGGCATGCCTTATGTGGGCGCAGGAGTCGGATTTGCAGTGGGAGCTCTTGCATTTCAATAGATTTCATGGCATCATTTTCTGATTTCACGACCTGTGGGGAGCATGGAGTTCGAAACCTAACACATTGTACCGAAAATGTGTGTATGTACATGGCTTGGAGTGGCAACTCTCTTACTGCAGATCGAGGCTGGTATAGTCAGAGAGCGTTCTTGACACAGTCAGACTCTTCTGATACCAGCTATCCAATGATGGTCTGCCCAGGATTTGATTCTTTCAAATGCATGGGACAGGCAAAGAACGCAGTCAAACCTTGAATCATCGACAAATTTCCCCCTTCATCTCCCTTGCCATGGTTGATTCATCCAAGAAACGATCAGAACAAAAACGTAGGCACCTCCTCACTCCGCTTCCTTCCCTTTA
This sequence comes from Venturia effusa, assembly GCA_007735645.1. NCBI lineage: Eukaryota > Fungi > Ascomycota > Dothideomycetes > Venturiales > Venturiaceae > Venturia > Venturia effusa. The sequence goes on from CP042195.1 coordinate 2,201,312, forward strand.
CCTCTGTTGCGTCTCTTTTTGTCTTCCCGATTCGCCCAATGATACGATTTGATAAAGCCCGCCGTTGCGGGAGACCATCAAAGTCGTTTAGATCTTGCGAGAGACTAGAACCCGTGTCTCGAACAATCGTCGTGAGCGTGATGCTTGGCTTCGACCCAATGTTTTCCGTTGAAGATGTGGACTTGGAGGATTGAAAGGGATTGGCGCGATTTCCGTTCGAGCTTGAAGTCTCGTAAGTAGTGGGTGCGTGAACTTTTCGCGAAGGTGCACCGGATGTTTCAGGCTTGCTTGCAGGTGTGATTCTAGGAGGAGGAGGAGGAGGAGGAGGAGGAGGAAGAGGAGGAGGAGGAGAAGGTTTCGAGTACCTGGAATGACGCGATGAAAGAGCACCCAGATCGTCCGAATCTTCCTCGTCTTCCTCGTCTTCATCCTCATCTGCCGCTTCGGTAGCAGTTTTGATTTTTGTTTCCCACAGCGTCCTCCTCCGTGGAATGCCTCGACTATCCACATCCTCCTGTATTTGCTGTATCACACCCTGCGACTGGCTGACTTGTGCGTATCCTGCACTTGCCCTTGTCCTCGACTTTGCCCCAGTAATTCTCGACAATTGCGAACTGCTCTCCCTTTGTGTCATCAAGCCAGCCAACCTCGGATCCTTCAACCAAGGATCTTCATTTTCATCCTCATCCTCATTTTCTCGTCTCCCAACTGCCCTCCTCTTTCCCTCCAAATTCTTCACGGCTCGCAATCCCAGTCCTCTCCGCTGAGCGCCCTCCATCTTCTTCCTAGACTCTCCATTTTGTTCTGTCCGATTGTCTACTGGACGGGCTATGCTCTGAATGGCAGAGGCGCTCTGCGCTCGCGCCAACTTCTTGAGACGGAGATATTCTGCCTTGTGAAGATGAGACGTGTAAAGGTGTGCCGTAGAGAGGAATTCATCTTCAACCATGACCCAACTGTCATCTTGTTCAAGCCCCGCGCGCATAAACTCTTGCAACGGCGGTGAAGGTGGGGGAGAACTGGAAGAGTTGCGAGCAGTGCGAAGTCTTTCTCTGGCTGCTTTTAAATTGTGCAGGGAAGTGGACGCAGCGTCAGGGGCATCATTTTCTTCTCGATCGGATTGTACTGGTTGTATCTTTGGGCGTCTGGAATTTTGCGGCGTGGTTGGTGATCTGGTACCATCTGTGGAATTCTTCGTGCTCGTGGAGAGCCAGGGAAGTTTTCGCGCCATGTTTAAGAAAGGAAGAGATGGGACCTCGTCACATTGACGATTAATTCGCCGATTTCGAAGTCACATGTACACGTCTGTGACGTCGTTGACGAAGATGTCGGCTCGACTCAATATCTTGCACTTAAGATCTTTCTCGTACGAGTCCCCGTGGCGACGGTGTTGTTGAGTAGGGTGGGTGCAGCCAACGTAGCACTTCGTACTAATGTGGATAGATGTCGGCGGCCTTACATACTATGCACTGATTGGCCGAAACAATCAACACTGCTTCTATACTAAGTATACTAGGGATCATCGAAGCCGATGATACCGCCGGATGAGCGAGGTTTAGTATAGTAGCAAGGTTTAATGAGGTTTTGAAGCGCATTTTGAAGTACAACGTACAGTATGTTTTAAAGTACATTTCGATGTACGCAACAAAATGCATCTTAATTCTTGAATACGATTTGAAAGCGACTTGAAGACAGACTATAGTATTACGTCATATATATTTTAGGCAATATCATAGGTCCTTAATGCCACTCGAGGTTATTGTCATTTCTGATCACAGTGACTGGGGGGTGAGGGATGAAGTCGCAGGCTTCAGTTCGGTCTCACTCGTGATCTGGATTGTATGTAGATGGCAGATTGTGAATCCGGAGACCGCGGACGCTAGTTATGTGATTGCTGAGCAACTAGCCAGTACCTAGTCTCCACTTGGGCAAATGCAGTACGATCGATCCACAACTGTAATTTGAAACGAATCCTTGTACAGCTCGATTCTCTTCGATACAGCCGACTCATTCTGTACGACATCAAAGTCCCACAAAGGGACGGATAACCTTAGAAGACCGACGTCCGTGCAAGACAAGAGCTTCGGAGCTCGAGCTCATGTAGAACATTCAATTCGCTGATCTATGCCGTGACTGGGGGCTGAACATAAGAGACGAAAACTGCCTGCGCAGGAAGAGAACTGCTGATGTTAGATGATATGATTCACAGGTAATCTTAATGCCATTGCATAAGACATCTGACCGCAAGAAGGACAAGAGACGAGGGACTACCGGCTGCCAAATTTTGAGGTCCAGTTCGAGCCAAAGGTGGAGGGGTAATGTTCGAGGCTTTTCTTGGAATTCAATACTGGACTCTAGTGGGAGTATGCTTAGGAGCAGAACATGCAAAATCCTTTGCAACCTGTCTCTCTTGCGCATTTGTTTATTTTTGATGGTTCATAAACAGACAGGTCCATTCTCACCGCAGAGAATTACAACAACTTTTGACAAACTCACTTACACCACGAGTTTTAATGTCAGCGTTGATATAAGGAGCCGGGAAGAACTGATTTCCTTCTCCGATGTACTGTTGCGCAGACAGTTCGATGGCGATAGATTTTTGGCGGAGCTGACGACACAAGGCAACGGGATATCAGCAAGGTCAATATGGGATCTGAATGGTGTCTCGACTGGAATAGCCGATATCAAAGCAGCTGAACGATCATGGATTTTCGACGCCGACCAAGTTATAGAATGTGACTTGACGTGAGATCCCAAACTTTTAAGAGATTCATAGAATATTGATATCATCACACATCGTCCCTAAAGCCTCTACTTCCTCGACTTCCGCTTCTTGAGTCGTGCAAGTTTCGTCTTCGCTGCTATCGTGTCTGCATGATCTCTTCCCTTCGTGATGACATTGAGGTCATAATTTTTCTGTTGCCAATCGATGGATTCGTCGAGGCTGTTGCTAACACTGTGCCAATTTGCGAATGAATACCTAGAAGACCATTAGGAACGTTCTTTACCTAATCGTGTCAATCTTGAGGCAGAAGTGGCCAATGTTGGCACTCTCAGGTATTCTCAAATTCCATGTCTTCAGAAAGTCAAGAACTGAATTGAGGTTTCCCAAGCTTCTAGAGAATATCGGTATCGGCCATCGTTTGTTCATACCCATGAAATTGGAACCGTGGAGTCAAACATACCACTGAGCGAGGTCGTGTCCTACCAATCCTTCTTCTTTGAGTAGGACCTCGAGACACCGTAGTGCAGCCACAGGATCCTCCAGTCCGTCCTTCACGACCGACGAAGATAAAGGTCCTAGCTTGGCTAAACAGTCGGTCGTTTTCCTTTCAGCCGATAACGTGAGTTCTTCGCCTAGTTTTTTGATCATAAGCCTCTTCTCGTCGCTCTTTGTCCTCTGTTCCTCGTCCCCACCACAAACCTCACAAGCACAAACAAATCCATAGGCATCCAGATTGATCTGCCTCGTCGCCGTATCTTCAGCCAGCAAGCAATAGGCGTCGCATAATTCCTCTCCAGGCAGGATATCACGGATTGCATGGATAGTAAGTTGGTTGATCTCCGCATTCCAAGTCTGAGCTACATTGGGCCGACAGGAGTGATTCATCCTTGCCGCAAGTGGAAAGACACCAGCGAGAGTCATCGCACTGCCATCCTCTTGCAATTCAGACTGCGTTCCAATCTCGAAATTATTGCACTCAAAGATGGATGCAATCCGCGCGATCCATTCTCGCAAGCCTTCGGGCAGATCATCGTCGTCATCAATGCAATCGAGAGCATTCTCGATCTGATTCTGACTTGCTGAGAGCAACGAATACTCGTCCTGGGCAGCCGGCGTCAAGGATTCAAAGGCCTCATAGATGGGGAATGGATCAATTCCGTCTGGTTCGCGCAGGCACATGAGAATTGGGGCCTCGGAGGTTATTCGTGTGCCTGCGGGAATGTTGCAAAGTGCTTGGACGCCCAGACCTTTATCTGGGACTGGTGTAACTTTGTACAACGACGTGACTATTTCAGTGTACGTTGACAGCGCCTTAAGAATCGAAGCACTGCGTTTGTGGCCATGGTTGCGGGGTCTGGATGGCGTCGTTGGCAGCGTGAAAGGAACAGAGAATGGGTTTGTGGACTGCGTCTCCGGAATTTGAGGCAAGGCGGAGTCGCTCATCGTAATGGTACTGCTGGTGATTCTTTCGTGCTCCCGGCCTGTGGTCGTCGTTGCGGTTCAAGGTCAGGCTCAGTTGCTGTGGGGTGTGCAATGTTCTCGAGAGGTCCAAAGCAGGCAAGCCGATTTCACGTCAAGGGCATGAGGAACGATATGGCCTGTTTTTGTTGATGGTATTATTCTACTGCAACTTCGAAATATTCCAGATGGTTGTTAATGTTGTGTTTATCGCAGCACGCTATGCCCATGTGCAGACAGTCTAGAGGCTACGGTTACGGGTACCTAGGTAGATCCCGAACATCTCCTCCATCCCTCCAGTCTGACCTCGACATCCAACTTCGAGCTGCATCCATGTTTCAGTTTGAGAACTTCTCGCCTTGCACGCACATGTACGACACCATGAGCGGCGTCTCCACTCTCCGGCACAGAGTGAAGAACCCAGTACATACCACAAGGCATGCTCGGTTCTAGGCCTTTTCAAACCTTGCCGAGCCACTGCAATCCGACTCACAGTCTCGCCAGTTCTTGTTGCACGCGCCTGCTTTGTTGATACAAGCTTCTCGACTTCCTGCGCCAAGATTCTCTCCCGTTTCATCGAATAGAAAAGTGCAGCTCAACGCAACATCCAACATGGGAGGCGAAAAGAATTCGCATATCCCTCAGAACCAGCACTGACATATCAAAGACGTCTTCCGCGCCGAGATCGAAGCATTCAAATAAGTATGGACAGAGGACACAGTCAATATAATGTAGCGCAATTAAGCTCATACAGAACATGAATGCTGTGTTCGCACGATCCACGATCGTCGGCATTGAGGACGCGGAAGGCTTCTGAGTCCAAATCATTTCAATTCCTTCAACGTCAGAGGTTATTCTGCGGCATTGCATACGTATCGTTATAATTTTGGTTGTTGTCACGTCGAGTAGTGTCTGGATTATCAAAAGGGTCAATTGCATTCGTGGCCTGCCAGAAGGCATCATATTTGTTATTCTTGCCATTTTCAGCCTTTTCGTTGCGTCACTTTGCAGTCTTCCTTCGCGTTGCTCAATCGATTCTCTGCTGACAGGATTCAGGAGGTGCCTCGCGATGAACTGGGACATGCGTGGCGAGCGCAAGATCTTCGCGTGATATGTTGGCAGATGGCATTTTGATAGTTTTTGGCTTTGACGTTTGTTTAATTGTTTGTAACTTTGCTTTACTGGTCGGCGTCCTGTTGGGGGTGCCAGGTGCCGGTAGCACGCCTATGTGGATTGTATTGTGGCTGTTTGGAGCTGTAAGAGCTGGTACGTGGCCAGCAGAGGACAATGTTATGGTCGAACCAAGCAGTGTAGTGATCTTATTTGAATGAACTTGGTCAGTCCTAACAAGGACGGAGGGACAAGTTCCGGTAGGAGTTGATTGGTCATTGAAGACGCTATCAAGGATTGAGAGGATAAGAGCAGATGGGCAAAATGCCGAGACTAAGATGTTCGAACTGTTGGCTTTTTCAAAGAGAGCTTAAATGACTACCACTGGTTTCAGCTCCGGTGGAAATCTATCCAGCTCTCGTGCTCCTATACGACCATGAGCAAATTTGTTGTCAGTTTTTTCCGAAGAAAGCTGGTACTCACAGTAATCTTCTCAAATCTGTCGTCGTGGAAAAGCTCAAATCTGCTTGTAATACCTGGAGTTACGTCTTCGCAGCCGATCCTGATTGATGTGCTATATCTTTGGTAAATTGCGGTCACCAAGGTGGTCATTTCTGCCATGGCCAGACTGCAATCGAGCTTGTTAGCTTGAGGACTGAACAATTGGTTTGAACAACTTACTGCAATCCGATACACATTCGCCCACCACTCGAAAATGCCCAAAACCACTTCTTCATTTCCGTGACCTCCTTTTCTTGTCCATACCACCGATCGGGGTCAAACACCAATGGTTCGTGGAAGACATCAGCGTTCCGGTGAAGCGAAAATGGAGACATGCTGATAACAGTTCTCGCAGGAATCAGGTATCCGTCAATGCTCACGGCAGTTGGAAAAGAACGAGGTTCAGAAGCAGGTAAAGGCGCATACAGCCGTAGTGTCTCCTTGATGACCGCATCCAGAAACGGGAGCTTATCACACGCACTAACAGTCGTGATGCCCTTTTTGTTGACCTGCAGATTTGAGATTGCTCGAGCCTCTTCCTTTATTCTTTCCTGATACTTCACGTTTTCTGGGCGGGAAAGAGCCCAAATAAGAAACATTAAAGTGTCACTTGTTGTATCAATTCCTGCCAGCAAGTGGTCTGCACACTCTGATGCAATCTCGAGGTCTCCAAGCCCTCCATATTTATGACTTTTATGTTGGTTCCAGAGTTTGCCAATGATAGTTTCCTGAGTTTTCGAAGAAATCTTGGTTTCTGACGATGATGATAGAAAAGTCTTCCATGCTTGCAAAGCGTGAGCTCGAATACCAGTATACGTCGTTGGTTGCTTCATTGGATAGAAGTTCCGTACGATCTTCTGCATCAGATTCTTTCGGGTGTACAGCCACGTCGTCAGTGCTGGAAAGTGAATAGCAAACCAAGATAGCTTTCTGCGGGCGATATCTACAATGTCTTTGAGAAGCGCCTGATCGATCTTGTTACCTTCCAGACAGTGAGTCTTTCCGAAATCCCCGTACAGGAAGTCAGAGATTGTGTCCAGAGAAAAGTAGTGCAAGGTCGTGAAGGTTTCGTTCGCGCACGTAGGACCCTGCTCCAAGATTCTGAGATACTGGTGTACTTTGTCCTCAACCATCGTCGTCATAGCACCATTGAGCATCAAGGATTTCGAGTACGCATGAGCAAGCAGCTTCTTTCTGTCGCCATGATCTCTGGGCGAGTATAAAGTGAATAGATTCTTTTTCCCGTACACGTCGAACATGTCATAGAAAGGAGTCCTCTCAGATCCGCTACCTGCCCCGTAAATTGTCTTCAAGGCTGGAAGGCTGTTGAAGGCAACTTCATGTGGCCCAATCCTGACGACCGGTCCATACCTTTGGTGAAGCTTGTGGATCTTCCGTGTCCGGACTCCTTTCCAGTCATCCAAGGCAAGGCGCCATTTTGTGATGGCGTACAAAGGAGGTCCAGGTACACGGCTGAGAGGGCTTGAGAAGAATGGTATGTAGACGAAGCGGTGTGCAAGGAGAAGCACAGCACCAAGAATGGCAAGCAGCGCTAGTGTAGATGGCATTTTGACTTGAAGATTGAAGTAGCAGGAGAGACTACGAAGCAGCGGGACTCCTATTATAGACCTCGCGTCTGGGCCGTCAACGCTATGATTGACCATATCGGTCTTTATCTGATGCATGCTATCGGCAATCACAGAAATCAATGCGGCCATACGGGGCCAGTGTCACTCCGTAACCGGACTTGGAGATAATTCGACAACGGTCAAGAGTGGGGAGATGCAGAGAGTCGAGGACTCGAGGAGCTTCCATTGGAACCCTGTGTGTTTAGCCGCAACACACAGAATCGCTATTGCCTGGGCTTCATCGATCCTAGGTACTCTAGAGGTCTAATATCACTATGTAGTGGTACCTACTGAATGGTACCTAGCCATCGAGATATTGTCCAACGTCACGTGTGTTCAAGCATTGACCGAAAATTTCCGTCGTCCAACTTCTCACCATGAAACGACCCAGTTCTTATCCTGCACTGATTCCAGGTTCCCATTTGGCAGAGGCGATTCTCCAGTCGCCTCTGTTCTCTCGGCAACATTCACATCCCGCGGCTCAGCCCTCGCCTCTTCTCTTCTTTCGCAGCAGGATCTGCATTTCCCAGGTCGGCAGTTTCAGCCCCACTACGAGCTTTATTTCTCTTCCACAACATATCCACACGAAGGTACTCCAAAAAGTCACGAACAATGCCTCCGAAGAAGAAGGACGAGGAGAAGAAGGTTCTTCTCGGGAGACCTGGCAACAGCTTGAAGAGTGGCATCGTATGTAGGCAGCCTATGCGCGACACTGCCATCATTTCATATCACTAACGCTGTTCAGGTCGGTCTTGCGAACGTCGGTAAATCGACTTTATTCCAGGCCATCACCAAGTCCAGTCTTGGTAACCCTGCCGTACGTATGCAGCCTGCTTTCGGTCTTGTCTAAGCGCGTACTGATTTCATGACAGAACTTCCCGTATGCCACTATCGATCCCGAGGAAGCTCGCATTGTTGTCCCCGATGAGCGCTTCGATTGGCTAGTTTCGCACTACAAGCCCAAGTCTGTCGTTCCCGCCAACTTGACCATCTATGATATCGCCGGCCTTACCCGTGGTGCCTCGACTGGCGCCGGTCTCGGCAATGCCTTCCTCTCTCACATCCGTGCTGTCGATGCTATTTATCAGGTTGTGAGATGTTTCGACGACGCTGAGATTATCCACGTTGAGGGCGATGTCGACCCAGTACGCGACTTGAACATCATCAGCGAGGAATTGCGCATTAAAGATATTGAATTCGTCGAGAAGGGCTTGGAGAACCTTAAAAAGCAAACCAAGCGTGGGGGCCAAAGTCTCGAGGTCAAGAAGTTGAAGGAAGAGGAGGCCATCGTGGAGAAGATTTTGCAATGGTTAAAGGATGGAAAGGATGTCCGAAATGGCAACTGGTCGCCCAAAGAAGTAAGTTCATGACACTTTTCTACCACCTCTTCGTCTTGTATGATGATCAAGAGCGATTGCTCTATAATCCCAGCTCTTTGAATGCTCCATCTCACAGGATGCACTCCATGAAAAGAAGTCCGTGTCTGATTAGGGACCACCAACACAGCGCCGAGATTTCGTACATTTTGCAATGTTTGTTTTAGCTAATTTGTCGCAAGGTTGAAGCCATCAACCCTCTTTTCCTCCTCACAGCCAAACCCGTAGTTTATCTGATCAACCTCAGCGAGAAGGATTACATCAGAAAGAAGAACAAGCATTTGCCCAAGGTGATCGAGTGGATCAAGACATATGCCCCCTCCGATCCCGTCATCCCTTTGTCCGTTTGCTTCGAGGAGCGACTTACTCGATTCGAGACCGAGGCTGAAGCGGAAGAGGAGTGTAAGAAGCTGGGTGCGACATCTGCATTGCCAAAAATTACCACGACTATGCGCAAAGTCCTAGGCTTGAACAGCTTCTTCACAACAGGTGCAGACGAGGTACGGCAATGGACCATCCGAGAGGGAACAAAAGCGCCACAGGCGGCTGGTGTTATTCATGGCGACTTTGAAAAGACTTTTATACAGTGTATTGTGTACAACTACAAAGTGCTGAAGGAAGAGGGCGACGAAGCATCGGTCAGGGCCAAGGGAAAGGTTATGACCAAGGGTAAGGATTACATTGTCGAGGATGGTGACATACTCCTCATCAAGGCTGGTGCGGCAAAGGCTTGATCGTCCACGGTGGCATGCTGGGCCAAGGCACAGAGGAGATACCCTTTATGCAAACATACAGAATGGTTTAGGTAATCCGCTGCGAGCTACAGTTCCTGAGAGGTGCTTCATATTAAGATTGATAGCGGTCACAAAAATTCAATCATCCAGTTTGATGTCTTCCAATCTATAAGATGTACAGTATAATACAGTAGTAAGATTTCTCCGAGTTAGCTCTGAGTGTCTGTGCTAGCAACTTGTTGAGGCGTTGGTATCAGATGCACAAGATGTCAGGATGAAAAGTAGTAGCCATTTTGAGGGCCAGGGTAAGGGGCACCTTTGCCAGACACGCCAGACTTCTCCACACCACAATTTGAACTCACGACACTTGCCCATCACTACCTGCCGACTGTGGCCAACCCCTCACATCCATACTACAGCCAATATCGATCTTGTCACCTAATCGTGCCATTGCAACAATGAGTACCTTCGGAAGTCCTGGCGGGCAGATGAAAATTCAAAAGCCGATCCCGTATGCTCTTCCTGGCCAATCACTGGACGCACAGCTGATCAAGTCTCCCAGACCAGAACGCGGATCATTTCCCCTTGACCACGAAGGTACGAGTCGACGATTCTTTGTTGTCTGTTACCCACACGATCTCAATAGCTGCGCTCAGGTAGGACACCATGTTATGAGTGCAAGCTAATTCTACTCGTCGGTTAGGAGAATGCAAGGCATTCATGGTGTCGTATCTCAGTTGTCTCAAGATTCATCGAGGCAACAACTCGAACGAGTGCAGGAATTATGCGAAGACGTATTTGCAGTGTCGAATGGAGAGGTTCGTGATAACCCACTTTACTTTACTTTGTTCCCATCCATCGGAAACATGTTCTTTCTCGCCTAGAACCCAGCTTGCAGCGCCACATAGCCGTCGCTGACATTAGAGGTCACGAAATTGGAGATATGCGATATGTTGAGAAGCCGAAGTATCTCGTCGATCACGCAGAAGAGATGCGCTTTGTGCTGTGAATCGAAAATGCTGACGCGCTTGTTCAGAAACTTGATGGCGCCTGACGAGATGAAAAACCTTGGTTTTGCCAACCTGAATGAGGTCCTCTCCAGCTCCAGCAAGCCTGCCGAAACGAATGCGAAATGATCAACCGCGCTTTGTAACCGAGAGGGTCAGACTCACGAACCATTGGACCAACCAAGAGCCGCACAAATGGTGCATCTGTCAATGACAAAAGTTCCACACAATCCGTCTCTTTGCATGCTAGGGGCACGGAGGAGGCAGGTATTCACGTACTATGTTATAATCAACGAAATCTTGTAAACTACTTACAACGATCCGGAAGTTCTTCGTAGGTTTCTACGCCTTGTCATCGAGCCGAAATGCGAAGAGTACGGCAGGAGATCGCAAAGGGTGATTCTGACGATTCTACATAACGGACCTGTACATGGACAAGGTTATGGGTTCTTGCCCAAGCCTCTTGATTCAGGCGCATGAGTCTTGTTGAGGAGGCCGGGCTGGTGGCTCCGTGAACGTTTGCGATTCATTCGTTTGTTTGAGGATGGTACAATAATGGTGGAGAAGCTGGGTATGGCGACATCGAAATTGAGATGCTCTCCCTCTCGAGCCACATTGTACACTTTGGGTCGTGGGCGAACCACGGCTTCATTCGTTTTGTCATTCTTCAAGAGGCTTGTAATCTGTGAAGACTTGATTTATGTTATCGCCAGCAGTATGTAATCCCTATGAGGATGCAAGTGTATGTCAGCCTCTGTTTGCAAGCAGACGCGGAAGTTCGTGCAAATGTCAATTGACAAGCAAAGGATCAGCCGCAATTGACGCTGAGTAAAGCAATGCGAGGTGCACGATTTGATGGAAGCAAAATCATGATAGGAGCTCTCGCGTCTGTTGTTGCTATGAGAAGTGGATATCCATTCGAGTCAATTTGTCAAGGGTAGTGACAAGACGCGGTTCGTGTTTTTCACTCTGGTCTCTAGAATATGCTAGATCACGTATTCAAGTACGTGGCTTGCCTTTTCCCATGCGCTTCTGCCTGCGCTGACCTGTGTTGTACCTGTCTGCCAAGCTTTACTTATCGTCACTAATCTACCGTAGTAGACATGCGAATCAAGGAACGCACTTGGATGTGAACGCAAAGCTCCAATTTCCAATTCTCTACAATTACACTTTTTCACTTCCAACCATCTCCTCACACATCCGCTCATAGGAAGCCCATGACCGAGACCAAGCCCGGCCTGTCCCCATTTCATCACATGCCTTCGAGCCTCCTATTGACGTGGCTACAATACGTGAACCATCTGACGCGTCTTATCTTGCAGGGCTCAAGAAGACTATTCACAGACTATATCTCTAGGATGTAACGATGATATCGAAGTACGAGGGCGGGACGGGTAGGGCGGACAAGGATGGGGCATGTTTCATGGAGTGACAGAGCAAGCATATCAACCAATATGCAGAAATGGCCGACAATCTTGGAGGCAGTTGGCTTCTGTGACCAGAAACGGATCAGAGGGTATTGTCTGCACGAGCCAATTCAACGGCGAAGTCTTCAAAGCTGTCGAGGACAAGATGCTGAACTTGGTCACAAACTAGCTGAGCGTTTTTAATTAACACAGAGATAAATTGATCGAGTAGGTAGCCGAGCAACATCAACCAGGTGGAAAATCATCCACACTGCCGGAGAGTCCGTCTCTCAGAAGACCATCCATCTCAGAAAAGAAGAAGTGAGGTTCAGAAAATACTCATGCTGGTGATGAGAGTAAAGCCAGCCGGTCGATTGATGACATTCCAGGTAACTCCAATCATGAAGCACCTCAAAGCATGAGCAAGACCGCAGCACAATGAAAGCTCAATCGACCAGTCTCGCGACGAGGTCAAGCGTTTGGATCGATCCGTAGAAGTCACGTTTGAGGCGAAGTGAACAATGACAGTGAGGGTATCTCAGTACGATCCGTAGATACTGGGACATTGAATGCGTGTAGAAAGTAACCAAGCAAACAGACAGAAAACCACAAACCCGCAAGCAAACGCCGGTGGAGATGTGGACCGAGTACGCCTTTAAATGAAGAGGATCCCTAGAGACTGCTGAAAGCAGCGGGATATCGAACAATTTCGAAATATGGCGAGCGGCCTAAATGGATACTCCTGCCTGAAATAGGAAGGTCCGACAACTCCGACAAATGTAGTTACTGTATAGCAAACTTCAGACGCTGTCTAGGTAAGAATGGATACCATGTGATGGACGATCACAGGTATCTATCCCAGCCAGGACGTGCGCTACAAATCAAAAAGTGTGTAGGGGTATCAAGTGATAGAAAGCCATTCGGTCATCGCAAAGTCGTCTCATGTTGGAGCGTGAGGGTCAATTCATGTCCATACCAAACTCCTCGTCTTCCCGAAGACTAAAAGGGGGACCACCCGAGTCCGAACGGGACGTCCATTGTTGATTGCCGTTATGGTTCGTTGGGCTCATGCTCTGTGGTGAGACAGGGTCGCCATTATAAGTGGTGTGTTTGGGAACGCGAAGACCACTGCCATGAGTTCGCGAATAATGGAATTCGTTGACACCGTTTCTCTCGACGGCCTCTTTGAGCTCTGAATTCATGCGTTTCTCATCTTCAGTTAACTCCAGCGGCCAAATTCCGCCTAGTTCGTGGATGTAATGTCTCAGTCTCTCCTCCTGTTCATTCTTGAGATAGAGCTGCCACATCAGATCTCGAGTCCAGCTGACGGCGCCGTTGAGAATGTCGCCCTTGTTGGGGCCTTTGTCCTTCTCTTCCAGGGGCAAGCCTTGGGTGATATTACCGGGAGCAGCCCGTCTCCCAGTGCCTCCAGCAAGAAGCGAGGTAGCATGAGGTGGCGACATGCCGGTAGCCGTGAGTGAGGGAGATAGCGGCCCGTTGTTGACAATATGCTTCTTGACTTTCTCGTCCTCAAGACGATGTTGAGGCACTAGACGTGACAGGTCGTGAATGCGCTCATTGATATTGTCTCGGCGGCGGCGCTCGACGGCATTGTGAGACTCTCGTCTACGCTTCTTCTTCGCCTCTTGGGACTGGAAAGCATTTGGCATGGAATGTCCATTGTCTACGTGAGCTGGCAGGGAACCAGCCTTGCCAGACATAATCTCTGAGATCTGTGCATGCCCAAACTTGCCGCTGTGAGGTGAAGGTAATGGGGAGTGGAAGGATCCAGCGCTGCCCGAATTACCATATTCTAGATCTGCTTGCAACCTGGCTTGACGGTTGAGTATGTCTTGGTTGGACAGCACTACAGAATCAGGTGTGCCAAATTGCATCGCTCGCGATGCAGGAGTGGTGGGCGTCATTGGGCTTCGGGAGTCCGAGGGATGTCTATCCAACGTGTGCAATCTTCGCGTGCCAGTGATACCCATGGGCGTGCCCATACTCTGAGAGAATCCTGGCTGCTGAGTTGCGGTTCTGTACTGTTCGTAGTTGAAGTTGTGGAGGCTGACGGGGCTCATGATTGGTGGTGCCGGAGGCGTATGTGAGTACGTATGTCCATTCTGGTGGCCGACAGAAGCACCACCATGCTGAAACATTTGGCCGTTCTGGGCATGGTTGGTGTTACTACTGCCATTGCCATAGCTGAAGTTGTTCAGTTGGTCATGGGGGCTGTTCAAATCTCCCAAGTCAAGGAGTTCGTCATCGCCAATGCCAGAATTGCTGGCCATGAAACTGTTCGACATGCTGGACCCGAATGTATTGCCCATCAGGCTATTGCTTCCCATGGAGAGCTCCGTGGGATTGATGGCGCCCATGTCCGCGCTGGAAGCAGCGAAATGGCCATTGTATTGGGGGTGCATATTGTAGCTGCCATTTGCTGCCATGTATTTGTGAGGGTTGAATCCAAACTCATCGCCCTCCTCTTTGATGAAGGCTCCGGGTGACCCAGTCATACTGAGCGTGAATGAGGGTTACGACAAAATAAGTGGAGGTGGGGAGCTTGAAAAGCTGGGAGAGCCTAAGAGAGCTGAGAACTACTGTTCCAGGGTTGTGGAGAGGCCGTGTCAAAATATAGTGGGGCCTGGGATGAGGGAGGGAGGATCAGCTTTCTGCTTTTACAATATTTGGCGGATACTACCGGCTGTGGGGAGGACGATCAATGACAGACTTACGGGCTGACCGACTGGCGTTCTTCAAACAGCGGTGATGGCTCGGTTCGTTCCGAAGTGTATTCTTTTCTCGAATGTAGCAACGGGCACAACGCAAGGATACAACCAAGGATCTGCAGCCAGATTAACCTGATTGGACAGAGCAATGTCTCGCTTTAAACTTACTGGCAAAACTTGCGCGCGACAGTAATCAAGTTTGGAAGTCAAACTTATAGATGACAACAGACTGGCAAGTGTGACCAGCAGTGGAAGACAAGTGCTCGAAATTGTGTTGTGAAGTACTAGGCATCACCAGTCAGCCTGCGGACAACAATAGCTACGACAATGGCAATGGCAGTGTCAGTCAAGCATGAGCGCAACATGCGACCAAGGGACTGTGTTGCAGCCATATTCTTCGCCCACCGTGCCAAGTCGCCGGAACAGCGATAGGACAATACAGGGACGTCATTTCAGCTTGACTGAAAGAGCGCAGTGCAATGCGGGGTTTCGTGCTCGTGTACAGGGGGCTGAAAAGAATGCAACAAGACATACACTGTCTGTGACTATCCTCTAACCAGCTTGTGCGAAGCTTACGCGAGCGCTATATGTATGTATGTCGGGAAGATCTGGCGAACGTATCAAAGGCTGGATCTAGCTCGACGTATCGTGAGGAAGGTAGGAGGTGGAGAGGTTTGTGGGTGGCAAAAGACGGCAGATGATTCGGTCGCAAGGAGATTTGACTAGGAATAACAAACGTGCATTAGCAATGGCTTTGATATGAATGGTGAGAACAAAAGAGATGTCGTGGCAAGAGTGAAAGTGATAACAAGCACGATTCTGGTCGTGGGGGAGGACGGCGCATGAGTGAAATGGTTGCGGCAGCCGGCAAGGTCTGGGCTGGGGACGATTCCATACCAAGCGATGCCTGGTATTGCAGATGATGGCAGCAGCTCGTACAAGTTGGTCGCACAACTTGGACAAGGCTAGAAACATGTGCATGCGCAGGGCGTATCGCAAGAGTGCTTCGCGGGAACGAGCACAGAGCACACTCGACGCAGGAGCAGTTTGCTGGTGGAGCGCAAGAGTGGAATATGGCTCACCTTCAAGAGCTAGCGGGTAGCAGGGTGCCGGAAGAGGATGGCACAGGTCGGGTCGCTGGTCTTATTGACAGGTTCAGTGCACACTCAGTCGACAGCACGGTGCGATGGGGGTCGAACGGATGCGGCGGGGTCTCGTGTGGGGTGTCTGGACAATGGGGTGGATTCGGGGATTGTAGGTGAGAGGATTCCTGCGACGCGAGTGGGTTAAATACTGGCGGGTAGATGTATGGGGAAGTGCGTGTAATTCGGAAGAATATGGAGATCAAAGAAGCTTGGAGGGGTTTGTGCAACCAGGGCCTCATCCATGGGTCTCAGCGTCCATGGGCGCATCGAAGGTAGGTTGAGCGGCGACGAGGCAAGTCCCAGCATGGCACTGGCACAAGGTCGGCGAGGCCGGAGCAGCAGAGGGAGGCGACGTGCTTGAGAGGGGATAAGGGAGGCTGTACTCACAATCCGAGTCGAGGTCTGTTGCGAGCTGGAGTGAAGGAGGTGGATTGCAAGTGCAGGTGAGCGAAGTGCCACTGGGAGTGAGTGCAGTCACCAGCGGAATGAGGACACACCGACACTTGCGGCCTTGTCTCGCTGGTGTGCAGCGGGGACCCAATCAGGCCCGAGTGTTCCGTCTGGAGTATCGCGAAGCTGGAATCACAGGCTGAGGCCTCTCTACAACCTCACGGGCAAGCCCCGGTCCAATTTATTTAAAGTGCGATGGGAAGGCGAGGACTCGTCGTAGAGGGATGGAATATGGATGCAGCGGCAAAGGGATTTAATCGAGCCTTGTCAGGAAGTGTGGAGAGATGGGCTGGCCGCGACTCGCTGGGCTAGGCTCAGTGGAAGCTTCTTGGGATCTTGCCAGGCATTTGCTGTGGGGGAGATTATCGAGTCGACTTGCAGCTCAGCTGGGTAGGTAGAGTTACTGGAGTAGAGTAGAGTACGAGTAGAATAAGATATGGGCGGCCGACTCAAGTACTTGAAGGCCTCTGATCTTGTCCTTGTCCCTCAGCTGCTGTACGATGCCCACCCTCCCTTCCATTACCTCTTGAGATATCTACTCGCTCCCATCATCGAGGTCCATGGCTGCTCTGCTCGGCCTGCCACTAAAGAGAGACATGATGTTGATGCCCCGGCCTCAGCTCCGTGACTCACTCTCTCAACTGGCAAGCCCATCTGTCATATTGTTCGTGACGAGTGCATCCTGCTAGCTTCGCTCTCCAGTCGGTGCCAGGTGGTGGGTTGAGTAACTTGAGTTCCATTGATGGCCTCTCTCGGGGAGTTCCGCACTTGCATCCATCCCATCAGCACAAGTACCTTACCCGACACATCATGGCAGACAATGGAACCACCACAACCTCCTAATCCCCCCCTGAGTAATAGCAGTTCGCAGACCACCACCGATCATCTCGCCGCCCAAACCTTCCTGTCCTGCCCAATCAACGCGCGCCGTGGCTTGGACAGATAACGACTTCGCCATCATCCCTCGGAAATCCCACTGTCTCAACCTCGACATAGCATCATCCGCCACACTCTAGCTATTACCCTGTCTCACACATTCCCAGAGGAAACCATCATTGGACCACCTTCCACGAACTTGCGCCTGCAACATCCCCCCCATCATCTGAAGCTTGATCCTGCTCCCGCTGTGCAGCTGTTCATCATTGCAACAAATCCTAGCCAACGCTTCCAGAGAATATCAGCTACGACACTATATCATCCTTTGCACGCACTGCCGTTTAGTGTTTCTGCCGCACTGCTCGTGTCTTGGCTGGTCGGACAGAAGCCTGATCGACGCCGCGTACGCCAGTTGCTGGAGTAGGCAGCACTTTGTGTCAAAGGGTTGGAGCCAAGCCGAGCCCTGCTCTATCTTGCAACCATACTCGGCACAATATGGCATCCAACTCGTTTCGGGACTCCATGAGTTCGCTGGGATGGAGTAGGCGCGATCCCGACATACCTGTCAATACCTCATCCTCGACGCCCATTCTCGGCAGGTTGCAGTCTTTGAACCCCTTTGGGCAGGGTGGCTACGTCAGGCTTCCTACTACGGAGGCCTCAAACCCCGGAGCACCGCTACCAGCTCCCACGAGGCGTGAAGAAGAGGAAGGGTTCTTTGCACGTAGGTCCGTTCTCTACTGGGTTGTATCCTACACAGGGACATGGAGGCCATGGCAGTTGTTGGTCTGCGACATCAGCAGCGCAACCGCATATCTGGCAACTGTACCGGCCAGTTCCTGCATTCTATCTTCCTGCATTAGACCTGCTGCTCAAGTTCGCCGCTCGCCGCTCTTCGGGAGGATCTGACCCGTGGAAGACGCAAGTTGGCTAACAGATGATGTAGTGAGTCGCTGGGATCGCCTTCTGCTATTCGGCGGCCTCATCGCCGCCGCAGCCGTCATGTTTGTCATTGCCTTCGCATTGGTGCCCACTGGTATTTTCATTCTCAAGCCACGCAAATTCGTTGTCCTGTAAGTCGGCCACTTGCTGAAATGCTCAAAAACCTGTGTCTCGCCAGGCCAGTCATTGGTAGACATAATCACACTGAATCAGAGACGTTCTGCAGGCCGAAAACGATCATGCGGCTTCCTGCGTCTAGCGGCGGCAGGCTGCAGTGAGCGTTCGAGCTAATGCCAACTTCGATTTCCATTCTCGACCTCATTCGGCCTCAATCGATGACTGTCACGTCGCTCGGACGTCTTCGGCGAACCGTCGCTAACGCGTATCGTAGATGGACCATGGGTTCAGTGCTCTTCCTTGCCTCTTGGGCTATCTTGATGGGACCAATCACATACAGTATGTCCCTCACCGCAAAAGCTGCATTTCACACGCCCTGCTTCTCAAACAAGGCTAACATGGCTCCAGTGCAACATCTGTTCTCTGGACCGCGATTGCCTTTCACAGGAGCTTATTTCGGATCTATCGCTCTTACTATTTACTTCTCCATCGGCGTAAGTTCTGCCTTCCCTGTCGCGCTCCACCACGCCTTGTCAATATAATGACGGACCCTGCAAAAGCATGACTAGCCCCGTCGAGTTTGGCCCCCTGTCGCTTTTATGATCACCCTCCATCCTTGCTACCCTGTTCCACCCTCCTCTGTGCGATTGCTCTCATTTAGCTTCCCACGTTGGGTTTGTCAGAGACGTCAAGCTAACCATTGCGCGTCCGCGTGACGCATCTTCCTTCAGCTTGGATCAACTTTCCTTACCCTCATCTCTGCCGTTGTCCAGATCCTATGCCTACTATGGTATGTCGTCAGCTACTTTCCCATGGGATCGACGGGATTAAGGTTCGCGGGACGGTTCGGAGTAAATCGCATTACGACTTGGATGAGTTAGGCCCGCAACGGACATGCGAGGATGGAGGAGCTACGGTGCTTTCTTCACCTTCATTGCAATACAAAAGGCACGAACATGGGTTATCATTGACACGACATGACCTGAGCAATGAACCTATCGTCGACGACAGCGAGCCTTGGCCCATCACGCAGTTTGGCCCGCTTGGCACCTTGTCGTTGATCAATGGTGGCCTCTCAAGGACAGGCGCGTTGAGCCCTGCTTTGGGCAAGGCTCCTGGGATGCGCAATGATACTCGATTTGATAGCGGTTGGCGACCCTTGCAAACAAGTAAATACTCGAACCACGCTCAAAAGCTTCCTGTCCTGTTTTTGGTCTTGCGCCATGGCTCAGAGCTCATATTGTTTGGTTTCCATGAAAATAGTAAAGTTCGTGGCTTCAGCCGCCGTGATTGACAAATGGTCACGCTGTAAAGTTGCACACTTTGACTATCACATACGAATTCTATTTCTTGGCCGTGCTCCACATGTTAAGAAAATAGGCGATTTTGCAGTCGCTTCCCATTTTGCAAGGCTTCAAAGGGAAATCATGGATAGACTCGCAGGAGAGATAAACAAAAATCGCCAGTATCGGTAGAGCCTTCATCTAACGGGGCCGCACACTCGGTAAGTATTATTCGCGCTGGAAGCGCCGGTGTTTCCTTTCATCGTCTTCGTTCTGTTGGGCGATACGCATGAAATGTCTTGCACGAGGCTCCAATACATCATTCGTATTCTCCACATTTTGACATGTCCACTTGAAGCTTGCTTCTGGAACCGAGAAGAACGTTGTGAAGCATAGACATATAAATTCCATTGTTGCTGCAAACAATCATGCCGAATGTATCCTTCCGCACCCGACTCAATCTTTTCACTTTAGCGCTGGAAAACTTTCGTGTTCCAACGTCTCCTTCATCGCTTCTGCGAACGACTTCGAAAAGATACGGAACAAGGCCGAACGGTGAGCATACTCTGCGTGGACGGGCCCTTGCAGAGGCTCCGTACCGTTGATGACTTGCCTATTCTCGCTGGGGACCCACTCCAGCCTGATCCGACCCCGCTTCTTGTCAAAGATACATTGAACGAGATTATGTTGTGTCACCAAAACGTCTTTGGTCTTGCAGATATACATAATGTTGTTGGAAGGAAGTGAGGGTCAGACTTTGGATCGGAAAGTCCATGCAACGCGAGAGGCTGAGTCTGCGATGTGAACCAGCTAACAAAGAACCGGCTAAATCACTGAGGGATGGAATCACGAAGGACCGGTTTGGCGTTGAGACTGTCCAACGGGTTGGGGTTGAGATCACATGAGTAAAGTGGTTTGGTGTTCCAAAACTAGCAACGAGAACGAGAAACCTGAAGGTTATAGAACGTGGGACCAAAGTATGGACAACTGGATGCATGCAAAGTTCAAGGTGGTGAGATGCGATGGGCCGACCTTCAAAGCCGAATGGTCGATGTGAGGATCGCTTGCTCTAAGATGCTTGCAACTCGAGGTCATGAGAAATGTGGCCTTTTTCAAGGCCAATCTTGTTCGTGGTGAAAACGTGTTGCTCAGTCGCGTGAAACTCGTGGGGTTGCCCTTGATTTTACGTCCAGATGGTCCCATTCGAAACTCAATCTCTCACCCACGTCGGCACGACTCTCTGTAAATAGCTCATGAATTTCCACAATCCAACTGCATACTCAACGTTTCCCTCTGGATCCACAACTCTCTCTGGCCACGCGATGCCGGCAGCATATAGACCCGGCACCTTATCACCTTTCTCATCAGCAAAACCTCCGGTCGTGTTGTCGTAGGTGGGAAGGATGGGCTTTCCGTGTCTCTCCAGCTCCGGCATCTCATTGCTTATATATCCAATAGCCTGAACGACATGTGTACAGCCGGGTAAATGTCTTTTATAATCTTCTTGCTCCCGCTCTCTCGTTGTAGCGATTTTTCGAAGGCAATTTGAGACTGGGGAAGAAGGGAGGACATCTTCTTCAAGATTCTCTTTGGCCCATATTGCAACGTCTCCTTTGAGTCCGGTGTTGTCCCTGAAGATCCAGCCGTCCCTTTCTTCGGCGTAGCGTAGCGGGTGACGCGTGAACCATTTCACGCGTAGTTTTGGGTGCGTCGAAGAAGCGAGGTTGTAGAGGTTTCTTAAAACGAGAATAGCGCTGTGGGAGGCGCCTATGACGGCTATTTCCAACTGCTCTTGGGATGAGAGTATCTTCTTAAGATGGGAGGGTTTTAGGGCCGGATCAAGTTCTAACCTCTTAATACCGGTGACAGGGAGGGGGCCGCTGATCGGTTTGGAGCCTGTGCAGAGAACAAGCATGTCGGAGGAGATGGTCACAGGGCGTGTTGTCCTTCCATCCGATGGCTCGATCTGGACATTCCATGTGCTTGACTGTTTTCATTAGATCTATCTTCGCCACGGTGAACGGACCACTTACATCCAACCATCTCGCGGCTACAACGGAGCCGAGTTGCTTTTCTACGCCTAAAGCTTCATCGAGTCCCCTAGTAAGCATGGTACATAGATCGGCCGCTTGGGCAATATGGCAAGTGTCTTCCTGAATCAAATTTTTGAGCAAGCTGAAGGCATTCGGCTTTGGCGTCTTCTCGGCAATCCTACGAAATGGCTCCACTCCTTCTGCATACATGACGAATCTCTTGACCTTGGTGTTGCTGAAGAAAACCATCAGAAATCACGTGTGGGCATCGAAAAGGAAAAGAATCCTTACCTGGGTACCTCGCGATAATACTCGTTCAACCTCCCTCCCTGGAACTTGTGATCAACCCATAGAATCGGTGTCTTCCTCCATTCTACTAGATTGCCCACTACGGCTATACCTGCTGGGCCAGCTCCAACGACGATAGCTCCATACTGCTTTTCCGACGAAATGGCGAGCGTCGAAGAAAAGCTCTTTGTACACGGTGAAGTCCATCGAATTCCGTTGATGTTTCTGAATGCGGGACGAGTACGGCAGCCCGGCATTTCAGCCAGCCTACTAGCGATGGGGGGCTTAAAGTGTCTCAAAAACATAATTGTCCCAGATGAGAAAATCTCAGCCAAAGCTCGCGGCGGAGGTACTAAAAGATACTGTTACCACTATGTTGTCTCAAGTGCACAGACGTTCCATGAATTGCGCCCATACGTGCTACGTTCTTCGTCGAGATGCCATTACAGCTTACCTTAGCCTGACACGAATTTGTTATGCTGAATGTCTTGGCCATGGAAAACTATGACAGAACGAAGGCTCCGCATTCCTGTGCTCGATTTCCTGCAAGACGAGGGACATGTTCAAACATATGAATTCATACCTCACTGAGGCGCTCACTGAGGCGACAAGGCTGACATTCAATCCTGGTAGCTAGAGGTGTTGCTGGCACCTTGCCGATAGCACTTTGTGGAGACGACTTTGTGAGGAATTGAGATGGAGAGTTACAATATGAACGATCCTTCCTTACGGCCTCTTCGTCCACAATCAGTCGCTTCCCACAATCTGCCAGATCGTCTCCCGATCAGCACAATTGGCTGCGTTTATAACCTAATCCCGAATTTTCTTGTAAATATCTCTCTTAATAACATCAATCCACTACGTGCAGTACTCTCCCTCAAAAGCGCGGGAAATTCTACTACGGCTCTTCTTAAAGCTACGGTAGCAGCTTGACCATAAAACTTTACGAATTTATCCGCGTAATGCTCCAACATATTCTTCAGTACGATTAGATGCGTCTCCTGAACGTCCTTGGAAGCCACATTGACAATATTTGCTACTGATGCCCAGAAATGATATGCAGGCAGCGAATTCTGAGCAGAAGTGCTTGTCTTGAAGTCGCGCAGGGTGACCGCGGACCAACCCATAGCGAGACCCATCATTTCTTCCTGATGTATGGATGTTTCGATCCACGATCCGCCTTCTTTTCCCCAACCAATACGCTCGCGTCCTGCTTGTGTGTTTTCTGGGCCGTATATTCCGAAAAGGACCGGACAAGCTTTGTGGTATTTCGCAAGGAAAATGTCAATGAAGGATTCGCCGTTCCATCGAATCCCCAGGTGCCCAAACATAAATGCCACAGAAATGCCGATCAGGTTAGTCATCGTCTGCAATGTCGATTCTCTTAGCATTTTGATGCTGATTTTCGCAAAGTAGTTGATAAGACATATGAAAACAGCTGGCACCTGTGCTTGTTCCAGCGCCATATTTGCGAATTTGGCTTTTGCGGATATCAGGTAATCTCGAGCGTCGACCTTGGGACCAGGCGCTGCCATTGCCTGGCTCAGAATTGCCAGCATCTTTGCACGCTTGTCTAAATTTCCTCTCCGTACAGTATCCTTCTCAGTGGCACTAAGAGATTCAGCAGTATCTGAAGAGAGCTGACCAAGGGCCTTCTTGAAATCGCGTCGCTTATCCGTCCATGTCCGCGCGGCTGGACCTGCATTTTTCAGATCCTTCCGGAGGACTTTGAGGGATTTATGGAGATCGAGGTACTGTGTTTGTATGTCATCCTTCTGGGATGCGGATTTCACGATGGGCGATGCTTGAGAAGCGACGGGAGTCGTTGCTGAAGGTGGCAAGGGTACTGGTTTTGGTTTCGGTGCTGATTGAAACATACTCGAGGTTGGCGGCTTCGCGGGAGGCGCTCCCTGGACGGGCGCGGACTGCGCATTCTGTACGGGAGCATGATATGAAGCTGGAAGGGGTTGTTGCTGCGGTGCTGTTGAAGCTGGTTTGGGAGGTGCGGACAATCTGGCTTGTTCTGCCGCTTGTGTCTCCTTAGCAAGCGCATTCACTTCGTTCAATCTGTCCTGGATTTGCTTCTCTTGCTCCGCCTTCCTCCGCTCGTCTTCTAGCCTCTTGTTCGTCACCCTCAATTGCAAAGCTCTTGATTCTTCCTCATGTCTAGCTCTCAATTGTCGACTTGCTTCCTCTCTTTCCTGTGCTCGAATTTGCAGATATGCGTCCAACGTCTGAAGGGCATGTTCTCGGACTTGGTCATGAATCGTGTCAGCCTCTTCTAGAGCGGCTTGGTGTATTCTTGCCTTCTCCTCGGCACTTTGTTTCTGTTTGGCTTGGAATTGAGCTTCTTTGTCGATCAACATGCGGCTGAACTCGTTGATGAATGAAGGATCGGGGGTAGTCCCCCGTGACCGTGGGTCAGGCCGGGGACCATTTCGAAGACAAGGACTGTTCCTGGCTGACATAATTATAGGTATTTGCTGATGATACAATTCGGTACAAGTTGTAGATATATCATGTTATCAGAAGTTGATATGGGGATTTTACGCGACTGGCTTAGGCTAAGCGCGTAGAGTCACCTGAGAATGTCTTTCGCTTCGAGCAGCGCGTCCTGACCCTCAGGCTGTCTTCAATCTCCACCATTGTCATTCATCACGGTCTAGAGGCAGGCTCAACGATATAAATTGGGAATCTATCACAGTGGACCAGAGGCGAAAAGCGCTGGGGAACCCTCGGCTTTTCCTCCACTGCGCCGATTCTTGCAGGTCTTTCTTAGTGTCAATGGAACCATCACGGTCTTTTGTGGAAAGAATTCATTACCTGGCCTCCATCACTAAATGCAGCGCCCTCGTTCTTGTCAACGCTCACGAAGCATTGCGCTCTCTCCCGCTCCTGGCATTGAAGTAGACTCGACAACTTCTTGTACCTTGAACACATGCGAAGCCGAACAATTCTAACTCCAGAGTTTGATTTGAACTCTATCAAATCGCCCGCTTTTCTTTGCAGCTTTTCTTGCCACCATACAGCCTGTCATGCTCCTGTCTTCCAACTCATCTATATGCCGATGCCTCCCTTCACCGCTCACGCGATATATGAGCGCTGAATTGGCGTCAAAGCCTGGAACCCCGATTGGTCCCTCACCGCTCCTCGAACCATCTTTTCCGTTTCTTCTTCTGTTTTCCCACGCCTGCATGCTCGTCCTCATTGCTGGAGAGTAGTATATCATGGTCCCTCATTCCACACTCATCCACCCATACTGCTTCACACCAACCTTTCTTGATTCGCTTCCTCTTAGCCGCTACTGGTTCTGCATCTCCGCTTACTGACAGGGGTGCCATTCCAGGATTGAAGCATGATCTGAACCACTGACCAATGCGCTTGGAAGTGCTCAGAAATAAATGGCTCTGCAAGCGTGTTCCTCCACCATGTGTACTCATTGTATCGGCCGGGCAGTCTGATGCAAATGAGTCCAGCGTATCGCAGTTTTCAACCATGTCCGAAAATCGATTGGTATCAGCATTGATATACGAGGAGAGTGCTTTGCTTTTGAGATAAGTGAGACTATTTAAAGATCCTGTGTGGACTGCCTCTTATAACACGTGTCGCTAGTTTCATGTGGCTCGATATAGCGTCCTGGTGTGACAATACAGTGGTGTGAGGTGGTAAACGTACACGAGGAGCATTATGAGCCACACTTCAAGCCGCAAGGCCAATATAACCGATAATAATGATCAAGAAACAGTTGTGACAATGCTAAGAATTTGGAGAATGAAGCTGGGCACGGCCTAAGAGGCTAGCTTCGAGTAGGTTAAGCTGTATTTGATGGTAGTCAGGTAGTCAATGGATACCTATGTCTGAGATTCATGTCCAACTACTCCCACACCACCATCTTCGTGAATTGGTCACTACCGTGGTCTATTCACAAATCTGCATGGTTGACAACATATTTCTGCACCCTCAACGAAGTTTCCTCAGACCCAAACCCTGGGCTGCAACAGCCCTTGCTGCCGTTCCGCTTAGGCTCGTGGAACTAAAATTTACGATGTGCCAAATATGCATAAGCAGGATGGTCTAGTCGTGCGCACCGTGCCTGACGAGTCATCCTACACGGACGCATTTGAGTAAAAAGATGCGTGTATACATCGCTAAGGTTATAAGAATCTGGAAAACCAAGCCGAAAGAGTCACGCCATCCGATGGTGTAGTCGGGATCTCATCCTCAGAACGACGCAAATTGAGCAGCCCATGCTGGTTTCCGGAGAGCTTTTACTGCGTCATTCAGTAACTGCAGCATAAATATTGTCGATTGAGACAAGGCTCGGCAATCAAATCCGACCTTTTAGGAGCTTGATCAAAGGACTTGTATCAGTATAGTATAGCCGGGCCACACGCTAGGAGCTGGCTCTCGCTCCCCGTGACGTCCAATTTTTGCATCGAGGTCCAAGTTTGGGAGCAACTTGTTGCAAAACTGGGACACCGTGCGGAGCGAGGGCCCGGGTGTGGCCCGGCTAGAGCGACTGTACTGTACCAATGCAGATCCCGCCAAACACGTTCAGGAGCTAACTTGACATGGGCAAATAAAGGTGTGGTTGGCGAATTCCCGAAGTACCCCACTGGTCCACTGGATGTATCAGATTCATTGGCATGTGAGACAGAAAGGTCGAACGAGGGTTGAACATTCAATTAGCTCGCCATTGATGATCTTCTTCAAGTCCTCGTTCTTAGCCATCGCTATCGATGAAATGAGGATGCAAGCCTCACCATGCTGATGGCGCTGTATCATCTAGCATCTTGCGATATTGAAATCATATTCAACTCTGTTCGTGGTCGTAATCATGCCTGTGTTATCTCTTCAATCCCTTTCTTTTCATCTTATCCATCGTCATCTGGAGCGATCGCTTAATCTCTTTGTTGTTAAGCTCAGCAATGTTGTAGTACATTGGCGCAATGTCCTATCGTCGAGTTAGTTTTCCAGTTGATTCAGATAGAATAGAACAGGGTCCCACCAGTAACCACTCAGCCTTGACAGAAGTGATCGAACGGATGTAATTTTTAGTGGTAAGCACGAATTCGTTGTAAACAACCCACTCAGGATCCGATGCAAGCACTGTTGAAGGATGCAAAAGTACACTCTGGTCGTCCTTTACCGTGACATAGGTTTTCCCACTTCCGTCTTTTTTCGCGACTTGCATGAAAAAACCGGCTACGAGGGCACGACGGATATTCTCGTAGTATTTTTTGTCCTCGAAAGGTGTGCTCAGGAGCGCGATCTCCTCGCGTTCCATGATGCGCTTCAACTGCATACGCACGCTGTCTGCTTGTTGGAGAGCTCGGTAAGAGAGGAAGTGGTCATGGCACCATCTCTTAGGGTCCTGTTGGGCTTCTGGCCCTTTGAAAGCATGATAGACATTGAGCATAGTAAGATGATCCCCATCAGGATGCGCGAATAACTGCTTCATCTCATCAGCCCGCTTTCGCGCAGATGCTGGACGCACGAAGACTTGTGGGACGGAGAGCAGCGCTGTTAGGGAAAGCATTTCGTTTGAGCAATAGAATTCAGGTGACGAGATCAGCATCACACTGAGGGATGGGTCGAGAGGAAATTCTGATGCGAGACGGCCCAATTGTGTGAGCTCTCCATCGTCGTCAAGGCAGGCGAGGTAGTTGAGTTCTTCCAACGCGCGCATCAGTGTTTCTGGCGCAGGAGGATCCATCAAATCGAAGTGCACAAGGTCATCGATACCTAGCTTCTTGAGTTGCAAGACTGTAGAGGACAAATTGGATCGAAGAACTTCAGGATACGTCTGCTCAATGAGCTCTTTCTTAAATGCGGCTTCGGTATACAGCCTAAAGCATTTCCCTGGACGCGTACGACCGGCACGACCGGCTCGCTGTTGTGCAGATGCCTTTGAAATAGGGGAAACTAGCAGCGATTCGACACGGTTTCGAGGGTTGTACACTTTCTGCTTGCTGAAGCCGGGATCAACCACGTAAACGATACCGTCAATGGTAAGAGATGTTTCGGCGATGTTGGTGGAAACAATGACTTTGCGACCAGGTCTTCCTCCAGGTTCCCGTGGAGGCGGCGCAGGCTCGAATATTTTCTGCTGCGCTTGTGGAGGCAGGGTTCCGTAGAGGGGATACACCTTCAATGGCCCTGCGTCGGCCTCTCGCATGAGCTCATCAGCCTCCAAACTAATCTTCCTGCAAGCATCT
The DNA here is from genome assembly GCA_007735645.1 of Venturia effusa. NCBI lineage: Eukaryota > Fungi > Ascomycota > Dothideomycetes > Venturiales > Venturiaceae > Venturia > Venturia effusa. The sequence continues at coordinate 2,229,338 of CP042195.1, forward strand.
TCGATCTCTTCCTCTCCAGTCAAGAATAGCAATATGTCGCCCTCAGGCTCGGAGGCGTGGATCTGTAGGACGGTTCGAAGGGCAGCTTCCACGTAATCGCGCTCTGGCTGGGCAGTGTAGAAAATCTCGACAGGATGCGTTCGACCAGGAACAGCCAGCAAGGGCGCCATCTTTTCTTGCGTGCCGAAGTATTTCTGGAACTTTTGCGCGTCAAGGGTGGCGGACATGATGACGATCTTGAGATCAGGTCTTCGCAGCGCAACTTCTTTCAGCAATCCCATCAGAATATCCGTAGCCAAGGTACGCTCGTGAGCTTCATCGAGGATCAATGTCGAATATCGCGAGAGGTTGTTGTCCGTCATGGCTTCGCGCAAGAGCATACCATCCGTCATGTATTTTAATATCGTCTTGGGCGAGGTCTTGTCCTCGAAACGAATGCTATACCCGACCTCATCTCCCAAGTTCACGTCCATCTCTTGCGCTACACGTTGGGCTACAGACATGGCAGCCACTCGACGTGGTTGAGTACAAGCAACGATTTTACCGGTCTGGTTTGGTAGCTCGTCGAAAAGCACGAATTGTGGGATCTGAGTGGTCTTTCCGGAGCCAGTCTCACCGACGAAGACGAGTATCTGAGTGCTCTGGTACATCTTGAGAAACTCATCTCTGTGTCATGTTAGCCTGGACTACATGCAGAACTAGCGCAAGGGTACCTCTGAGAGTGCACAGGCAGGTTGCGCCTGATCTTCAAGATATTAAAGTACTGCTTCGACAGCGGCTTGCCGGTGAAGGCGTTGTTCGGTCCATTCTCAGCGCTCTGAGCCAGCGCCGCAGTAGTGTTATGGCGAGTGAAGGTATCAAGGATAGAGCCGACTCGGCCATTCGAGGAGCGGCCGTTGCTGTAGCCGTTGTTGTTCGAGTAGCCTCCCTCGTCGTCGTCCTGATACATGTGAGCAAGATATGGGTTGGCCTTGGGATCCATATCAGCACCATTTGGCTTCTGGCGCTTGCGTGAGCCTTCTTCGTACGGGTCGGGTCTGCGATCCGCCATTGTGGATGGGGGACAGGCACACTTGAGGATCTTGGTGTCGCGACATTTTTTTTCCGGCAAGCAAGCGCATCCGTCACGTGAACGTTCTTTTTGTTCTGCTACCTCTGCGGTCGCGAAAGTGCGGCTGCACGGTCCACCATCCCCCTTTTACATCACCTATATACTAACTTAGATATGTAATAACTCTACTAAATATACCTAAAATAGCTTAAGAATTTATTCCTATTATTATTATATATCGCTTTAAAGATAAATTAAGTTTCTCTATAATTACTATAAAGCTTCCTAGGGTAACGGCTAACTAAGCGTAAAAACTATATAAACGGGCTCGGGACCGTACTAGTAGTACCTACTTTAAAACTATTCTTAAGAATACCTAGCTAAAGCCTAAGTTAGGTCGTCCTCCTTATATAGTACCTAATATAATATTACGAGTCTTGCCGTATACGGGCTACTAGCTAGAGTAAATATAAATAGAAATCCTAGATTAAAGCCGCTAATTAGGTACTTAAAGATCTCGTTAAACTACTAAAGATAGCCGCGCTTTAAAGCCGTTAGACTTAAAGTAGGTTTATAATATAATATAATCTCCTACTTATACCGTAGGCGAAGCCTCGGGGCTTAATTTAAAGCCTATTACTCGAAAAAAAGCGCTTAAAAAGCGCCCCCTAAGCGATATAGATCTAGCTTAAAGACGGCTATATATATACTAGATTCTCGACCTCCCTAATAATACTATCCTTATTAGATATAATAAAATCTCTATATAGTTTAGCGGAGTAAAATACTATCGTATAAGTACTCCGGAAGGTATTTCTATATATATAGATTAAGCCTTATATCCGGTTTTTACTATATAATAATAGGCGGTCTCCTATAGTAACTTACGTATTAAAAGACCGTATAAGATATAGAAGAAGGAGTAGAATCTCGAGGTAATAGTTCTTATTAATAAATTAGTATCTTAGAATATAGTTTTATAACGTATAGTTAACCGAAAGAGAGCTAACTATAGGGTAGAAGGTATAGAGGAATTTAAGCTTCTTAACTCTAAAAATAACGAGATTAAGGCTTATAATACGATATTACCCCGTAGCTAGCGTACTAGTAAACGCTAAAAGAGACGGCTAAGAGATTATTTAAATATAAGAAGCTCGAACGGGATATAGAAAAAGAGGGTATAGATTTTATCTAGTATACCTTTAATATCTACTAGAATCTCCTATTTCTATATTACTAGTAAGTTAAAGGCCTTAAGAAAAATAAGTCTATATTATTAAGAATAATATTAGTTTATACCTTAAGGCTTGCCGTCTTATAGCGGACTAGATTTTAGAGTTTTATATTAAGTTTACGGACCTACTACTAAATTCTACGGATCTCTACCTATATAAGTATCTTTATAAGAATTAGAAGAGGCTAATTAATAAGTATTAGAGATCTATATAAAGTAGTACGGCTACTATAGTACTTAATACGGAAATAGAGATAGTACGGATCTAGTAAGATAATAAGGACTTCGAAGATTACGTACGGTTTAGAATAGATATTAGGTATTTTAAAGGCCTAGTATTACGGTTAAAGGACTTAATACTAAGCTACGGTAATTATTATAAAGATAGTATAGTAGAGTAAGCGTAGATAATAGAGGAGAGTAGTTTTCTACTTCCGTCTTAGAATCCTATACTAGATTATAAGATTAAGGTAAGGTAGATCGGATAGATATAATTTATATAATAGAGAAGATAAGGCGGGATAACAATAGCTATAAATTAATATATTACTATACTAGTTAGTAGGTAATTATCTAATATCTATAGGCGCCGCGTCTCGTTCTTATATAGGATAAGAGAGCCGGGTTATACCGGCCTATAAATAGCCGTCCCTACTATATCCTCTCCCCCTCCTACTATAGCGTCGTTCTATAACGCTATATAAAGAAAGTAGGTAATTAAAACCTAGACTATTAAAGAAATCCCGCTAGCTACAAATATACTAAATAAATTAAGTAGAATTAGAAAAATAAAATAAACGTCTTATTAACTACTTAGTCTATCTTCTCTCTAAGCTCCTTACCGTCCTCCTTATTACTATTCTTTCTACTATTATTACTATATCGGCCTCCCTATATTACTTCCGTCTTAATCTACTCTCTATTATCTATAACGTCTCTAAGTACTACGTTAAGGTCCTTATTATTCTCTTTAGTTATATAGTAGATCTTAGGCTTAATAATAGAGTCTTTCTAAAAGCGATATATAAAGAAGCTCTTATCCCTAAAGATATAGATCTCCTCGTTAATAAAATTAGCGAACTTCTTACTAATACGCTAAACGGCCTCTTTTATATTCTTTTTAAGGTAGGTCTTACGCTCCTTAGTATCTATCTCGATAACCTCTTAGACCGCCTTAACGACGTTATAGTTAGTCTACTTTATTCGACTAATAAGCGCTTAGCTAATTAGGTTATTAAGGTAAAGAGAGATATAAGTTAGGAATAAGTACGGTAGTTTACCGTAATTAATAGAGTATCTAGATAGTAACGTTAGACTAGTAAATAGATCGCGATATACCTTTACGAGTTACTTCTACGTACCTCCTTCCGGGATCTCTATTATAGTATAGTTCTTCTCGATTCCGTAGTACTAGGGTAATAGGGTTAGACGAGTTCTATTAGCCTTACTATATAAACTATAGAAGTTTAAGGGATAGGTAATATGTATAGTATAATCGGACGTAATCTACTTAGTAAAGTCGGTCTTAAACTTCTTAATATCGTTCTTAGTCTAGTACTACTCCTTAATCTTTATAATATAGCTACTACTAATTAAAGTCCCTCGTACCTTATTATTATTAATCTACGTCTATAGATTCTCGTCCTTATATATCTTAGGTATAAACTAGATATAGTTCTTCGTAGTCTCTCCGAATATTATTAGACTACCTTAAATCTAGTTCTTACCTTTTCTAGTCGTAAGTATATCCTTAATATTAATATTGACGTAGCGGAAGTTAATATTATCGCCGACCTAAGTCGTCTTAGTATAGTACGGGTACGAGATAAGCTAAAACTAACGGTTAGGTCGAAGGGTAATATAGCGTAACTAGTACTCGATCGACTATTATATTACCTATTAGATAACCCCGTAATATATAGTACGGTTCTAATTAAGGTTATACTTCCCGTTAACCTCCCTTAGATACTAGAGATAGTATACCGACTTAATACGTAAGAGCTCTTTAACCGTCTAGTTCTTACCTACTTTCTTAAACTTCTTAGGAATATACTTTATATATTTAACCTTATCGACGGGGTTATCTAATACCTACTATTTAGTATTCTACTTCTTAAACGTATCTTTATAGAGGATACTACTCTTTTCTTCCTATTCTACTAGTTTCTCGTCCGTCTATATATCTTTACGTAGCTTCTCCTACTCCCCCTCGTCAAGGAAAGTCTTATCGAATAGGTACTATTTAGTCGGCTTATACGCGAAGACCCTAAGGTAGTTAGACTAAATATACGGTTAGTTCGATACTCGGAACTAGGTATAATACTCTCTACTAACTATAAACTTAGTAGGGTTAAGGTATTCTAAAAAGGCCTTAAGTCGGGTTATAAGTATCTCCGTCGTCCTAGTACGAATTTATAAGCTAGCTAGGCTATAGAAATAGCGAAAGTAATTATTATAGGTAGTTTCTCTTAGCGGATAGACTATCTTTATAAATAACTAGAACTTAGAAGAATTCTTACGTATTTCGTATTCTTCTACCTTCTTCTTTATATCCGGACTAACTCGAGTAGAGAGTTTTAGCTTTTTAGACGCCTTATAGTTAGAGAGGAGAACTTTCTTAGCTTCTACGCTATAGCCGTATTAAAGGCCTTCTAGAGAAACTATCTTCTTAGCTTTTATCTCCTTAGACTTCTACGAGGCCTTAGGAGCTAACTCCTTATTAGCTACCTTTTTATCCTCCTCCTCCTTATCTTCGTTACCTATATTATCTTTATTAGGTACTCCTATCTACGGTAGCGCTTCCTTCTTCTTAGGTAGTAGTCCGAATTCCTCGAGGAGAGATAGCTCGTTCTCTTTCTCTATTTACTTAGAGAGCTTAGTACTAGTTATACCTAACGGTCCTTTCTTAATAGTCTTAGTTAGAGGTTAATATATAAGGAATTCGTCTATATCTTTCTAACTAGGAGGCTTCGTTCGCTTCTAGTATCGCTTATATATATTAAGGGTAATCGGTAGAAGATACTAAGGATAAAGAATAAAGCCCTAGGAAGACTAGTCGAGAGGGTCCGTTCTATAAGTCTTATTAAGGACCTTGTTAATAGCCTCTTTAGTCTTACTAGAAATTATCTTTACTAGATCTTTAACGTCTAATATCTATATTTTATTTGTCTTTCTACTCCTATTACGCTATAGATATATATAGATAGCTCGAGTAAGGAACTTAAGGGCTAGACGAAGAGGACGGGAAAGTATATATTTAAAATATTTCCTTAGCGCCTAGAGGGTTCCTCTAGAGACCTAGTATTACGCGGTTAAGAGAATACTTCTATTATTCCTATTTAGGTATAGAGATAACTAGCGATTATTAATTAGGTCCGCTATAAAACCGCCCGTCTAACTTAGTCGAGTACCCTCTACCTCCTTATAGCCGTACGTTATAGGGTCTATATCGGAAATACTCTTATAGGTACTTAGAATCTACTTCTAAGTCTTCTCGGTCCTTGCTACTCGACTTATACTAAAACCTAGTTCTTCTAATCTTAACGCTTTCTTCTTTATCTTAGTACTATTAGAGAGATACTTCTACTCCTCTCTATTAGAGTTCTAGACGTAATAAACCGCGAGCCTCGAATAGAGCTCTAATCGAGCCGCCTCTCTCTCTACTAAAGATAGAATAGCTCGTAGTCCTTTAACTCGTTAAGCGAGAGATAGTTTATCTAGTTTAGTACCCTAATTCTCTTTAGTCTAGGTAACTACTCTAGAGGCTCTAACTTTCTATAGTTACGTAATAAAGCCTAGACTATTATTATTCTTAGGTAGTAGTATAAGAGCGCTATTATCGACGCTCGTAGTATCCCTATTATTTAGTTTAGATATATTCTTAGCGGAGCTAGCTATTCTTAAGCCCGACTAAAGGGTTCGACTTATCTTAGTTAAAAGTAGAAGTATTAGTAAAAGTCTAAGTATAAAGGTATAAGTATAATTATTCTAGAGTTAAGTACCGATTATTGTATTCGAAACTTTTATTAAGGGAATAGAAGGCTCGGGGAGAGAGAGATAGAGATAGCTTATATAGACCTCTCTTAGTATTTACTTACGATATTATACGTCTTTAGTATTTCTATTACTAATTCTATTTTCTATTCTAGTTAAGTTCCCCCGTAGAATCTAAATCCCCCGTAAAACCTAGCTCTTTTTAGTATTAAAAGAAGCTCCTTATAAAAGAATAAAAGAAAAAGATACGTAATAAAGAAAATAAATAAATAAAGAGACGTAAAAGAAATATAGAGAGTATCTTTAATCTTAATATTAGTCGAGACGTATACGATAGAAAGACTTCTAGTTCTAGTTATCTAAGAATATAGCTATAAGATTCGATTAAGCGTTAAGAGATATATCGAAGCGCCTATTTTCTATTCTTTTAAGGACGATATATATAGGAGTAGTCGCTCGTAGGTATAGTAGTACGTCTATCTTTATTTCTAGACGAGATTAATATCCGGGGCGGCCCTAGATATTATCTAAATCCGTTTTACGAAAATTTTACTACTAGGAATCCGGTATATAGAACTTTTTAAACTCCCGTCCCCCTAATATTTTTATAATCTAGATATCCTCGCGCGGTATTCTCCCCCGATATATAGTAGAGACGGAGACGCTCTAGAAGTAATAAGATTATTAGTAGATACGTAGGCGGCTAAATACTAGGCGGTACGCGCTAGAACTCTAGTAGAATACCTCCCTTATAAGGAAAACTTCTAACTTTCGTATTCTACTTTTCTTTTCTTTCTTTATCTACTAGGATTAGAGTTTATCTATAAATACGGCTCCGGCCGTCTAGTTCCTAATAAATAGAGGCGTCGCGTAAGAAATCTTAGGAGATTTACGACGTATCTCTACGTAGTTAGTTACGCTCTTTCTTTCGAATCCTCCTTAATTCCCGTATAGTACGACCCGGACCGACGGAGAGAACTATTATATCGCTTATAGTTATTACTACTACCTACTCTAATAATCTATTTCCTAAGCTCTATCTCTATAATACGCTCGAACCGGCTAACCTACTATAAAGAACCTTAGGAGTTTAAATATATTCTTCCTTATATATAAGCGTCGCTTTCCTTCTAGGTATTCTAATTATCCTATCCTCTATTACGAAAACTAACGCGTAGTCCTCCTTATCTTTATCTACGTATATAATACTATACTAGAGGAAAATAGATAATAATAGTATATCGTCGTTAAGTCTTATCTTTATAGACCTAGAAGAAAGAATATACGTACTAGCCTATTCCTAGTAAGATATAGGCCGTACGGTAGAACTCTAGGAGCGTACTAGTAAAACTTCGGTAGTATAGTTCTCTTATAAGAATATCTTCCGTTATCTATATTCTACTTTCTCTTTTCTTCTTTATCCGCGTATCTTTAGTAAAGGTATATATATAGGATACCGTCTACTTAGACTTAAGGAGCGGAGGATACGCGGCGCGTAAGGGCCCTTAGGAGTTTTAGAATATCTTTCTTTAGATTTAAACGTCTTCTCCTTTCCGAGTATTCCTTAATTCCCGTACGGTATAGTTCTAACGCGTAGAGTAGACGGTTAAGCCTTTCTCCGAGTCCCGTCTCTATAAGGAGAAGAAGAATATATATTAGTCTAGTACTAGCGGGGTATAAGTCGAACGGTAGAACTCTAGAAGTATACTAGTAGAACTTCGGTAGTACGGCTCCCTTATAAGAATATCTTTCGCTATTTATATTCTACTTTTCTTTTCTTTCTTTATCCGAATACTTTAATCGTAGAGAGATAAAGGGATACTATCGCGCCGTTTTAGTTAGGAGATTTAGAGAGTATATCTTTATAAGCGAGCTCGTTTATTATTTTAAATACGCGTCTAATCTAGTTATAGGGAAAGAGTTCCCCTTCGATAGAGTAGAACTAGAGGGAGTTATCTAACTAGAACATAAGTATTCCGAACGATAGTATATCTATTATCTTAGCTTATTACGAGAACTCTTTTTCTTATTAAGATCGAGTCTAATCGGGTACTTAATAACTAGCTTATCTTTCGGCCGGCGCTTAATAGTTCGTTTCTTTAGCGTATAACGATTATATTCTCTAGCTACCGTACTAGCTATCTTTATAATAGTTAGAAGAACGAATATACTATAAAGGATATAGAGTATCTATTAATCTAGGTTATTATCGATAATCTTATAATTATTAGGATTAAATCCTTTAGGCTATATAATCTTAATAAATAGCTCTTCTATAGATATCTTATTAGAAGAGTAATCTGAAAACTACTCGTACTTATTACGGTTAAATCCTTAAGGGTTTATAACTTCGATAAGTAGTCCTTCCTACTCGTAGTCTAGTTCGTAATCCGTACTAGGGAGTAGGCCTTCCTACTTATAATCTAGTTTACCTAGAGTAGTTACGCTAGTCTTCTCCCCTACCCTAAAGTCTAAGTACCGATTAGACTTAAGAAAGTTGTCCCTTTAAACGAAGACGCGTATATAATCTATACGGACTAATTTAAATATAACTATTCTATCTAACTCTAATAACTTATAGCTCCTAATAGGTCTTTCCGTATAGGAGTTAATAATAACCCTTGATATAATATATAGACCGAGCTAAATAAACTCTAGTTTATTTCCGAGATTTCGTATAATCTTCGTATTATATAGGAGAACTTTCGACCTAATATATAGTTATTCTTATTATCGTCGGGACTTATAAGTCTCTTCCTAGTACTTATTAGCCTCGTATCTTATTCTTTTCTATCTTACTACTACCTCGCAAAGATCCTCGTTACGTAAGTCGATCTAATATATTTATATAGTAAGGAGATCCTCTATTGTCGAGACGGAGTCCTAGTTTAGCGTCTACTATATAGCTATCTTTAACTTAATTAGAAGAACGTACTCCTTACCGAGTATTATCTTAGCTAGAGTTATCCTAGTTATTCTCTTAGTAGTCGTCCGCTCTACCTATAGCGTAGTAGGTAATAGATAGATCTAAGACTTATTATTACCGTTCGTCGACTTTCGGAGGGCTATAATAAGTAGCCTATAGACCCTCTTAATACCCCCCTAACTCTATAAGTTATACGGAGATATCTATATTTTCTAAGTCTAGTATAAGTATAGAAGGGCTAACGTAAATTACCTATTCTTACTTCCTCTATCTATATCTATCTCTAGAGGTAGGCTCTAGCGATAGATAATATATTCGAAAATAAAGTCCGTAATCTACTTTACGTTCGGAGAGCTACGGAGTACCTTCGCCTCTAACTAGCTACTTAATTCCTCTTATATATATATAATATACTTAAAACTATCTCTCTTAGGTATTCCCGTATAGTTAATAGCCTACCGGACTCTAAGAATTTTATTATAAATAACTATCGTTATAAGGCCCTCGTTAACGTAATTCTAATTACTCTTCTAGTAAACTTTATACTCCTAGACCTACTTAGATATATTAATATAATAACTAACCTAGTAGTATCTCTATCGAACGAGTACTATAGTCGATTCTCGTCCCTTATAACTATATTTATTATAGAGCCTTTAAATAATACGGAAGCGCTCTTCTTTATTATCGATAACGTAGCGGTAGGAAGAGCCTCTTTTTCTTCGTTAGAATAGTTATCTATATAATACTAGGTAGTCGAAAGCCCTTCGTCGGATACTCCTGTATTCTTTTATATTTTAATACCCTTTAGGTAGACGGAGCGTTATTAGGTAATCCGCGATTATCCTATATTTAGTAGAGTAGTTACCCTTAAGACCCTACTATATATACCTCCTAATAGAGAATATATCTAATTCTTAATCTTAATCCTATTCTATTAGAGAGGCGTTATTATACTCTAAGAAGGATAATAGAGAAAAGATACGAGGCTTAGAATATATAATAGCTCCGAGATCTAACGCGATAGAGTCGTTAATATCGAAATCTAGAATAAGAGGGACCTCCTTAGAATCCGTATCCTTATATTAACGTAAGAGACTATTAGTAACTATATTCTTCTTTCCCTCGATTTAACGGACTTTAAAATTCTATATTATAATCTAGGTAAGCTAGCGAGTTACGAGAGCGCCGGTAATATCTAAGGCGATACGGTTTAAATAGTAAATAAGCGTCTTCGTATTAGTCTCGACGATAAAGCTAGCTCCCTAAAGATATATTTTAAACTTCTTAAGAGCGTTAAGTAAGGTACGGTATTCTAGTTTAATAGTATCGTATTTCTGCTTAGCGACTAACTAGATACCGCTCGTATATTAGTATAGATACCGTTTCTTATCGTATATCTATACTAACTCTACTCCCTAACCTTTATTAGAGGAGTCTACTATAAGAATTATCTATCCCGCTTCCTCGTTATATCTTATAGGTTTAAGAGTAGGGGGATTTATTAATATCTTCTAGAGTAGTTATATTACTTATTTCTACGGCTCTTCCTAACGGAACTTAGTATCCTTCTTAAAGAGGACGAATATAGGCTACGTAATTAGAGCGAAATTAGGAATCTAGATCTAGTAATAAACGTATATACCGATAAATACTCTTACCGACTTTAGTATACGAGGTTTATTCTATTCTAGGATAGCGGTAACCTTAGACTTATTAGAATAACGTCCGTTCCTATTATACTAGTAACCGACGATATAGAGGCCTTCTATATATATATCGAACTTTTTTCTAGATACTATTACTCCTACGCGTTTAACGTCGGCTAGAAGTACGTTAAGACCTCTAATATATTTAAGAATATTCTTACGGATTCTAGGTAGTTTACTTATTTAGACTCCGTAGTCCTTCGTTAGCTTATTAAGAATATCGTTAATATAAACGTCGCTTATATATATCTAATACTAGATAATCGCCTTAGTTACTCGATAGAATTACGCGACTAAGTTCGTAGCTCTCTATAGTAGCGTCGTTATTCTATATAGTCTAAAAGAGTATTAGAAGGAGGTTAGATTCTAGCTCTCTTTAGTAAGTTCGAGCTAGTTATATCTAGAGAATAAGTCCGCGAGTAAGACGTATAGATACCCTATAAAGAAGTCTACGAATTTATTAGCGGAAAGGGGAATATTTATATTCTATATCGTTACGGTATTAATATTAGTCGTACTATTAATTAGTCTATAACCTTTACCTTTCTTCGAGACGAGGAACTACGAATTCCTATATAGTATATAGCTAGGTTCTAGGCGTCCCGTATCGATTCGTTCCTAAAATATCTTCCGTACTTCGTCCGTAGGAGTCTTTAGAATATTAAATAACTTAGCCTACTATAGAATATACTTAATAGTACGTATACGCTACGGAGGAGTAATCTTAGGCCGTATTCTACCGTACTCTAAGAAGTCCTATATAAGAGAACCCTCTCTACGGTAGAGTATTTCCTTAACGAGCGTAACTTCCTTAGGACTTAAGTCTAGATTAATACGTATCTCTCGAAACCTCTTCTCTATAAGTCGAGTATCTCGCGTAAATAGTATATATCTCTTCTCTAGGTATATATCGAGTAGGGAGTCCGCTTCTAAGCTCTTCTACTTAGCTATTACGATCTACCTCTAGTCGACGCGGCCGCTAGGAGTACTTCTATCTTAGAGAGCGATATTCTAAGACTATACCTTATCCGCTTTTCTCTTATAGAGTATATTAGCGCTATTCCGAACGCTAGAGTCGTCGATCTAGTAAGATACGGGTATATATCTAACGATATTAATATCTAGGGCGGCCCTAGGTATCGTCTAAGTCCGTTTTATCTAGTAATTTCGCTACGAGTCTACTTTATTGCTAAACGGGAATCTAACTCTCTATATTCTAAAATTATCTACTATATAGCGTCTATTCTATAAGAACTTCTCTTAAGCCTTCTTCTTCCTTATTTCGATCTAGAAGGTCGCGAGATTATAGTAAGTTATCGTTAGCTACTCGCGATTATTAACTTCTAAGATAGCGTCTTCCGTACTCTAAATATCGAAAAATAAACTAGCTAACCTCGCTCCTCCGGTAGAAAGTATACCTAGACTAATTACTACGAATAAGACTCTAGACCTTATAAATCCGTACTCTCGTTTTCTAAGTTATCGTCTAAGCTATCGTCCTTACTATTCTTATCCTTATTCTTCTTATCTTTATCCTTCTCTACTATTAGAGTTATCTCTACCTCCGAGGACGCCTCCCTTAAGGCCTTCGCGATTACTATATAATCGATCTCTACTACGGTAGCCTACTAGATTACCGTCTTATATCTAGGAACGGAAGTCGCGATATAGTTAACTAAACCGTCTAGATAGTTAAGGACTTAAAGAGAAGATCTCGCGGCGAATAGTTAACTAAGTATAATAGGCTAGACGTATTTCTAGAGAACTATAAAGAGAACGTTATTATAAGAGAAACCTACGTTAGTAAGGCGGATCTATATAGTTACCTACCTAATAATAGATATACTTCTCCTATCTATAATATAAAGACTTTAGAGTACCCGCTACTATTCTAGCCCTCTAAAGCTATTAATTCTAAGTCCGATACGTTAAGCGTAATTCTCGTTAATTATATTTACTTCTATACTAGTATCGATTAGACTATTTATAGATATATTTCGAAAATATACGTATATATATAGGGACTTAGTAGATATACGTCGTTTACCGTTAGCTTAGTCGATAATATCGACTACCTACGTAGTAATTAAATTAATACTAATAGATATATTAATAAGAGATCTCGGGTATTTTACGTCTCTAGAAGCTAGACTATTAAGTAATACTATATTCGTTATAGATTATTAAGCTATTCTCTTTACGGCTCGTTTAAGTCGCCTCTCTTTCTTCCGTCGTTAAGTAGCTTTAAACTTAGGCGCAACCCTTTCGACTATATCTAGAGAGAGACTCTAAAATATAAACTTCGAGAAGTAGGAAATATAGATAAGGGCCTTATTTAGAGTAAGCTAAATCCCGCTAGAAGACTATATTATCTTCTAGATTAGTCTTAGCTCGTTAAACGACTTATTCTATACGGTAAGGTACTACTTATACGTCGGCCGCCTCCTCTATTTCTTCTTCTATACGACTACGGGTTCTTTATTACGTAGGGTAGAATCTTCGTCTATCGTTTCGTTATTATCCTTATTCTAAGGGCTTCCCTCGATAGCCTAGTCTATTAGGTCTCGAAACTATCTAGAAATAGTATACTTTACTTTCGTAGACTTCTTCGAGGACGGCTTTTAAACTCTATTATTTAACTTTCTAGGCGTCTTTTTCTACGAGGACTAGGTACTAGTAGTAGATACTCCTAGACTTCCGATACTAATAAAATTAGGAGGGTAAGAAGATATCTTAGTCTCTTAATAGGACTTAAGGAGATAGGAAATACTAATAGAGTTTACTCTTACTAATAAGGGCCTAAGTTCTTTCTTTACTATATTGAGGATCTATAGTAGCTAATACTATTCCTAGTTTAGACGAAGTCCTTAGATTCTATTTCCTAGGTTATTAATAGTTCCCTAGAAAAGATCTCTCTATCCCTCTTAACGATTATAGAAATATACTCCCTAGGCGTATAGATCCTTTATATAACTATCTACGTAGAATAGTATATAGTAAGGGTCGTTATATCCGAGGTATATTTATAGCTTCTATAAAGCCTAATTATTTCTATTTCCGATATTATTATTACGATAGGAACTACTAGGGTTATTTACGTAATTAGTATTACGAGAAGTAGGCTAACTATTATAATAGGGCTACTAGATAGATTCCTAGACGTACTATATCTAAGACTAGTATTAAGGCTACTACTAGACCTAGAGTTAGTATTTACTTAGAAAGTTCTTATTAATATATACGGTAAGGAGCGTAAACTATATCGTATCTTTCTATATAATCGCGAAAACTAGGTTATAAGTTCGGCTGATAGTTATATATAGGATCTCTCTACTTATATTATTAATACGGAGTTTACTAATAGCCTTAATAAGATTAGGATTTAACTTAGGAGGACCGGTAGCTTTCTTACGTCGGGTACCCTCGAAGTACTTATTACGAGTAACGACTAACTTATTAGTAATATAGCTAACTTTCTTATTCTCTTCCTTATTAATACGAAAGGTTTTAAGTTTCTTAGTAGTATAAATAACCTTCTCTACTATCTTAATAACTACGTTAATATCCTTATATAGATCGTCCTTATCTTCTTCGTTAAGGTTAATTATACGGTTAACCTTAGTTAGGATCGTATTAGGAAGACTACTAAGAAAGATACGTACTCCGTCTATAGCCGTACTAGTCTTATATTAACGGATACCTAGCTAGTAGGTCTTAAACTCCTTAATAAAGCTACTCGTATTTAGAATACTACTCTCGCTCTAAATAGCGAGCTTAGTTAGGTAGGTTAAGGTTTCCTTCTTTCGTTATTCGTCCTAGGCGCGGTACTCCTTATAGAATACTTTCTTAAGGGCTATCTAGTTCTTTTTAGACTAGCCTTTTAATTACTCGATATCGTCCTATAGGGTCTAACTATAGTTTATTAGGAGGCTATAGTACTTATACTTATCCTTAGTAATATCGAAAAAGCTAAAACGCTTCTCTAAGTTCAAGATAAAGTTAGATACGTTCTTCCTAGTAAACGCCTTATAAGTAGGGAGGAGGAGGTTCCTAGGGTTATAGTAAATAGGACGTTTCTTAGATATACTATACTCTTCGGTAGTAGTCTACTAACGAGTTAAAGTATTACTAGAAGCCGTATTAGAAGCTCGGGAAGCTATATTCGTTATAAGGTTTAAGAAGTCCTTAATAGTAAATAGGGTTATCCCGTTCCCGCTATAAGTAGTACTACTAGGAAGGTAGGTCGCTCTGGAAGTACTTATCCTAGGAGAGATAGTAGTATTAGGACTAGAGTTCTCTAAGGCCTTCTAGTTATAGGTTAAGCTATTAGTACTCGGAATAGAAGGAGGTAGGCTTCTTAGATCCTAAATAGTAGGGTTAGTAGATATACTAGATATAGTTAGAATACTATTATAGTAATATCTTAGAGAAATAATTTTGTAGAAGTATTAAGATAGATAATACTAAAATATACGTAGGATCGTTTATATTAGTATTAGGAACTTAAGGACGGTACTTATAATAGTAGACTATAATAGTACGGATAGAGTAATACCCGAAGTCGGTACTAACGAGCCTATTATCGTTACCGTATAAGTCTTTACTCCTTAACCGGATTAGAGGAAAAATATACGTAGTTACTTAAGTAGATATTCTTCTAAAATACGTACCGCGTCGTCTATATCCCGTTTAAGATAATTATCTTAGAATAGGCTTATCCTTAACTAGATATATTACTATAGCCTCTTTAATCTTCGAGGCCTTAAGGATAGTTATTAAGTTATTATTAGTTACGCTATAGTTAGTAGGATAATAAGAGAGAGAAAATTCTATATAGCGATACCGCTATATATAGTCTTTAGCCTCGGTATCGTCGTCCTTATCGGTATCGTCGTTAGTATCGTCGTTAGTATATCGAAAACTCGAGGTAGATTAAGATATAAAAGTTTACCGTCGTAAGAGCTCGTAGGTATACGCGAATAACTAGATAAACTAACTTCTTCCTATAATATAGATAACTAATATAAAGAATCTATTATTCTTTTAGCTTACCTACTTCTCTACTAAAAATATAGTAGAGTAAGCGTAGATAATAGGGGAGAGTAGTTTTCTACTTCCGTCTTAGAATCCTATACTAGATTATAAGATTAAGGTAAGGTAGATTAAATAGATATAATTTATATAATAGAGAAGATAAGGCGGGATAATAATAGCTATAAATTAATATATTACTATACTAGTTAGTAGGTAATTATCTAATATCTATAGGCGCCGCGTCTCGTTCTTATATAGAATAAGAGAGCTAGGTTATACTAGCCTATAAATAGCCGTCCCTACTATAATAGCTTATAAACTAAATAAATTAAGTATATTTAAAAATACTATAATAATTAAGTTTAGTAGCCCGTATAGCCGTACTTTCGTAACTATAGAGGTACTAGTAGTACTAAGTAGATATTTAAGTATCTACTATAGTTCCTTCAGCGTTAAATATAAGTAGTAAACTTTCTTTATAATAGGATCTTTACAATATTACTTAGCTTATAGAGAATAGACATTTTAATATTAGTTTAATATTATTCTTTAACTCTTTTACTTTATATAGAAGGCGTTAAAAAGAGAGATATACGAGGAGTTAATAATACTTAGGACGTAAAGTAGGCCAAAAGTCCGTCGCTTATTATCTATACTAGTAATTAAGGTCTTTCAAATTCGATAGGTATAGATAGGTAGTATTTCTAAGCGCGTATAGGCTTGAGCTTATAGTACTACTAGAGACTACCTACCTTAGCTACTTTACGTAGATATAAGGGCGTTAAATCAATTTCCCTACTCTATAGCTAAGGGAACGCTTTCCGCTATAGGGTATTCAATATCGCCACCTAAGTAAACTCGCGAGTGACAGATATAGCGGCTGTATCTAAGCACGGTTTCTCACTAGACCAGTAAGTACAAGAAATGTTTTCATCATCCTAACCTTAATGATAAACCTTCTGAAGGGATGGATCGATGGATTTGAATTATGTGAGGGCTGAGAAAGTTCAGATCCGGCCGCTATATTTGTCACCCGCGAGGTAAAGTCGAGATTTTGGTAATCTTACCGCACGGACCGTTTCTAGAAACGCGTGTGCATACCTATAGGTACATGAACATTTACGCCTACATAACCGAGGGAGAAGCTTCTGAAATTTTGCGCCAAGTGTTCACGTAGTTGTCGGCAGCACTGTAGTGTATGGACTACTGATCGATCGAGAGAAAAAGGTACTTGGAAAGGTTGAACATCATCTATAACTTGAAAATACTTGCTATAAAGATACTACAAAGACACAGCATCGACGGTTAAGATTCCGGTTTTGAAACACGTCTTTACATGTGCTCATTTCTTCGAAAATCTCAGGAAAGCGCTTCGCATGGCTACGCCGTAGTATGTATCCGCCTGGAATAAAGGACCATCTCTGACACCTCGTCAAATGGCCTGAATAAAAGCAGATGTTTGATCTGGCATCAACTATAGACGACTGACTCATAGTGTTAGGAGTCCACGTATATGCTCGTGATGCGGCCGAAACAAGATGGGTCGTTTATCAAGAGGACGGGGCGATTGTTCTCAGAGGTGAAAAGTCCATTTCGGTCATCGAAAGCTTCACCTGGTTTCATCCGTCCGCTGTCGGGTATTTCGTGCCACAAGACGTCGTTTCGTCGCCATGTCATTACCGTATAATTGTTTTCAAACTTGACTGCAATGTTAACGCCTGCTCAGAATGGCAGAGCCAAGGGCGTGAATGACTCACCGTTCAAGAAATCCGCCGCCATCAATAGCTCGAGACAAAGTTCGGGTGGGATTTCCATATCCGGAACGTCCTTCTGGTCTTTATGTGTCTCGTTGTAATAGAGATACTCGCACACCTTCTCAAGAATGACACCGCTGCCCAACTCATTAGTCCTCTCGCATCACGCACCGTCTTGTACCTGGCAGCAGGCACTCCAACTCACTTGATGCTCTCGAATTTGCATAGACCAGACACTGCTTCGCCAAAGTTACCTGCAGCGAGACTTATTGGTAAGTTTTTAAAAAGAATGTGAAATACGATATCGCGTACTGTTCGGGTCGAGCATGTTCTTGATGGCACCGGCCAGGACTGCACATGAGCGCTTGACGACGAACTCGAATCCATCGTTGGAGACCAGAGTCACGTACTGTGTCTCTGATGATGTGGACGACATGTTGGGCGATATGGCCGGGCATTGATTGAAGGAAGGAGAGAATAATTGACGACCCATTTGTGTTTTGCCAAGGTGAATGTGGGGCGGAAAAGTGCCTCAGGCTCAGGGAATCACAAAACTGCAGGCTCCTACCAGTACCTGGACTCCTGGAGACAATGGTCGGCCTATCTTATCTCTGTGATTTCCTGGGCCTTTTCCTGGTACCTGGCTATTCAATCAGTCTTGGGGGCAAGTTCTAATTAATATCGATATCAAGATCTCAAGCCTGCTGCCAAATTCAACCATCGGTGCATTCTTCACTCGATTTTTTGAGTCAAACATAGTGATTCACTTTGGGCTGCATTTGGTCGGAGAAACAGCACGCTCCATGTCACTATCATCAGACATGGATGCGTCACGGCCGGTCCTGGGCCAGCGCCTTTCGTATGGCAACGACATATGTACAGTCAGGTACGTTGGTACCGTAAAGGCTAAAGGGGAATGGCTCGGCGTCGAATGGGACAACGCGTTCCGAGGCAAACACAATGGCCAAGTAGATGGCGAGAGATATTTTCACTGTGCGTACTGGCCTGCGATACTCCCCTCAACGATGGATGCTAACACGCTTCATTTGGTAAGGTCTCAGCAAAGGACTCACTGCGGCTTCGTTCATCCGACCAAACCGCCAACCTGATGGTCGACGCAGCTTTCTAGAGGCCCTGAGATACAAATACGCGTCCGATCACTCCGATATCGTCTTCCAGAACGGGTATCCTGCTGACACGCCCATTCAAATTAGCGGCAAAGAGGTCGAAGAGGTTGGATTTGACAAGGTTAGAAAGCAGCAAGCAGGGCTTGGCGATCTAAAGATTGTCCTTCTTGATGGACTCTGTGTTGACCAACACGTTACAACTGATTGTCTTCCAAATGCGCTGCCGCAGATACGCGAAGTATGCCCGAGGATTGAGGAGCTTGATCTCAGTCGAAATTTACTGTCTCGCTGGGGGGCAATTGCTGCTATCTGCGAGCAACTTATCAACCTTAAAAGTCTGCGATTGGACGGCAACAGAATCGAAAGCGTGGGATTCGATCACCCTGCCAGGCTCTTCTTCAAGCGCGTCTTCGGTGAGATCAAGTCACTGAGTCTGGAAGAGAACCTGCTCACCTGGGAGCAGGCTGTCCAAGCATTCACCATGTTCTCATCGCTGCAGAGCTTGACCTTGTCTAAGAATCTGTTCAAGACCCTTACGAAAGAGCTATCTCTTCACGAGGCACAGTCCATAACAAGTCTCGTGCTAGAATCAAATGATTTCACAGCGCTCTCAGACCTCGCGCCACTAACAGGCTTGCCAAACCTCAAGAGATTGCTGCTAAAGATGAACAAGATATCAAGGCTTGTCGCATCAGATTCAATGGGTCCTTCACCAGTTTTTGCGATGTCCCTTAGTGATCTCGATCTGTCTCACAACTCAATATCCAGGTGGGAATTCCTAACCGATCTAGCTGTCGCATTTCCTGGCCTTACATCCCTTCGTATCGCTCGAAATCCTCTATACGACACTCTGCAAGCGCCCGACGGCAGCAAGCTAAGTCCAAATGATGGCTATCTACTCACCGCAGCTCGACTGCCAAAGCTCAAAGCTTTGAATTACAGTCCTATCTCGCCCAAGGATGCTTTGAATGCTAGTTCTTATTATCTTTCCCTGATCGCCATGGAGCTGGCATTCGCCTCAGAAGAGAGATCAGAGAAAATCAAAGAAAGCCATCCTCGGTGGGAAGAATTGTGCGAAGAGTATGGACAGCCAGCTATCAAGAGGTCGAATTCAAATGGAAATCCAAGGTCTTTAGCTGCCCAACTAGTGACATTTCACGTGAGAAGAGAGAAGCACGAGGAGACCTACAAGTTTGAATTTCCAAAATCTTTGTCAATCTATGCTGTACTTGGTCTGCTCGCAGCGCATTACGAATTGTCCCCATTGAGACTACGGATCATCTGGGAGACGAACGAGTGGAAAGTCCCCGACAGCACCTCGAGAACGGACAATGAAGACGAGTGTTGGGATTCAGAAGGAGAGGAAGAAGCAGAAGATAAGACAGCAAAGACGAGGGAGAAAAGAATGTTAGAATTATCTGCAGGTACGAGAACACTTGGAGACTGTATCGAGGGTCACGAAGCACACGTGCGCATAGGTTAAGAGAAGGTCGGATAAATAGGTAATGCCCGCTTGAAAGCAGATTCGGAGATACTCTGGCAGTCTCTTCTTTCAGTGTTGCCATGGTCGTCAATCGACCAATCCTCAGTCCCAATCACGCCTCGCCACCAATCAGTGATCGTCGATCGACGCCAGTGGCTGTTTTTGCTTCGGAAAGAACTAGCGGAAACAAAAAATGGAGCAGATCTCTTTATTGGATCCATCATAGGTTCCATATGAAAATGCACAAGCGGAGAAGAAGATGTAGTTGAGAAATGTTTGCAGTGATTGAGGGTGTCGCTTCCTATGAGCACACGCACTATGTTTTGCTTTTGGACAACCACATTGTGTGCGATGCCAAACTGAAGCCTTCGCTCACATTGTCACGATGGCAAGCTCAGTATATGGCCGCATCGACGATTCTGTCACAAACGTAATACAACAACATCAAATTGACTCATGCGCAGATCTAGAATCATTGGCGTCTCATAGCAATCGTATAGTTGCATTTTCGCAAGCAAGAGCACAGTCAACTACATCATGGACAGTCTCTTGTCAAAGGACATGGGGAGCGATGAGGAGATGGTAAGCACGAATTTGACCATGCTAACACACATTGAGACGAGAAATAAGGAGGAAGAGAAGGAGGGGCCATGGAGCGGAGAGAGTGTAGCGCAGAAGGGCGACAAAAAAAAGGCTATGTTTCAAACTGAAGTCGAGGATGCACCAGGCGTGTTGGCTGAAGAACATATCCGAGAAGAAGGATGCGCAACTCCTTCCGTTCCCCCTTCATCCCCAGAGATAACAAAGGGCCTATACGGACCTGCAGATGCAAACGTCACAGCACGCTTCACAAATTCAGTCCCTCTGAGCGAAGGAGACTACAAGGAGCTAGATATATTTTGGGAATGCGTAAGTCTCCAAGAATCCTTTTCTCGCCCGGCTCATCTTAGACCAGTAGTGCAAATGCCTAACTCATCGAAACCACCACCATCGCCGCTGCCAGAATACCGATTGCCCCGAAGCAATCATGCTACTCAACGGCAAACAAGCTCAATACGCCGGCCACAGAACCTGTGAAAATTGCCGCACCGGATTAGTAGTCTGGGGTGAACTCCAGGATAAATGGTTGACGAGCAATTTGACGATCCCCAATTTTCTAAATCTAAAGAATAGACAAAGAGAGAGCGAGGCAGCACCGAAGAGAAGGGCTAGTGTATTAACCTCTGATAGGCGGAGGATGGAGAAAGAAAGAGGGCTGGTCCTCCCGCCGCAGACATCTGTCGATTTGACAGGTGTCGAAAGCTCAAAGACGGCAACAAGAATGGATGAGACGACACAGCCAGTCAGTCCAAGGCTTCTGTTTGGTTCACGGACCTCGAGCTCTCGAACAGATACTGTTGCTGTGACTTCGACGAGTGCGGAAGATATTGAGCCATTGAGCTTGGAAGCTACGACGCCCACAGACATGTTCATAACAGAAGCGAAGTTGGGACTGCCTAGAAGCCGACATAGACTTAAGATGGATCCGCGCAGTCTTGCCATGAATGCGGCGAGGGCGAAGATCGCAATACCATTGAGTTCAGCCGCTGCCACTTCGTTATCTTCGGGAGCTGAAACACGGACAATTTCTCAGCCTGTGATTGATTCCGAGTTTGCTACGGGCACGGAGGATGCGGCGAATATGGAGGCCGTCAAACATTCTGAGGTACCAGGGAGTAAAAATGTCGCACTGCATTCAGAGGTTCCAGGGGCCTCGAACTCGGAAATTACTGCGGCTTCCCAATTTGCAAAAAGCCCAGAAGTTAACGAAAGTTCGGAGAGCTCCAGGCCCTCAAGATTAGGTGTGAGGGTATGGAGTCACGATAAGTATATGAAGACTAGTTAGTGAAGTTTTGGGATGGAGCTGGCCGTGAGATGCTGCGATTTATTTATGCACAAGGTTGATACGAAAAATCAGTATAGTTTCTTCGTTAAGCGTCCCACCGATGGTTTTGGCAACACTAATAGTGTTTGAATCTCTCTTTGGATTTGATTTAGTTTGACAGGTATCTACGTCAGCAAAGAGTAGAAGAATCTACTCCTCTAGGAGCCTCCCAAGGGGCATAAGGACGTGCTAAGCAGAGATATATATGGATATCTCAGAAAGTAATTCAGAGCAAAAGTAGGTGTCCTGTAAGGTCAGCAGTTTTAACAATGCGATCCCCGCTAATTGGGATTAAGGTATACAGTATTCGGTGTTTTACTCCCGTAGGCAGTAGATACCCCTGTTTACTCTATACGCAGTACTCCGACCATCCCTCGTCCCCTTTCCTCTCGGATAGGAAGTCACACCCTTATTCCTATCTTATGTATCTACCGCGCCTCTAGTATTCTTACTTATCCGTAGTGTTATACATTATAAGTGTCCTTAGCGGATGTAAATCATAGGTCGTAAGACAGTCTACCCGTTTAAGAGGATAGTGAGGTAGGTTGATGTGGATTGTGTCAGCGTAGGGGTTATTGAGGCGGTTCGAGAGTTTCACGATCTCAGGTTCGAATACATTTCAAGGCATCCCAGGCCGGGATTTGATCTCTCGTGATACGTCGTGGAGCTAATGCAAGCAACTTGTTTGATTAAATCTATGTGTTGAGATTGTTCATCCCAATTGCAGGTTCTAAGATGAACAATGGAGACAGACATGAGCATTAATTTATTGTCATGACAGGATGTGAAGATATCATGGGTTGAGACAGACCCAGAACGGGCTGAATGAGCTATAACGTCACCTCGTTTATAGATCTTGTAAGTGCCCGAACAGACTATTTTGTTGATTGGAAGCATTCACGAGCAATGTAAGATAGGATCGGAAGTGATGCAGCAGTCGGCATTGTCCACGTAGCAAATGCCAGTGGTATTGAAGCTATAGCGACGCTGTAGTGGTAAATGAAGAAGGCCTCTTTCAGATCATTTGCCCGCCTGAGTTTCGATGAAAACCAAAATGGACCGTCTTAGCAAGTCGCTGTTCACTTGATCCGCCCACGAAGTAATCATTTGGAAGAAGTGAGGAATTCAATAGAAAATAGATCTGGTCCTGTGATGAGGGATCTGCTCATCTCCTGCTGATTCGACTTGCTTCATTGCGTCATAAAGAAAAAAGTCAATGAGTATGGCATTGACGCTTGCTTTTGGGTCCAATTTGACGATTTCTTGTCGGAGCATCTCCACGCACCAAATACTGCAACCTAGTGACTCATCAGCAAGGCATTAGGGGAGGAACTCGGTGTCATGGGATACCTCTAAGCTCTATCTCCCAGGTGCTGCCAGACTTGATCGCGACTTGCTTCCTAATATCTCGTTCCAAAGGCGGGCTGAATAACATACAGCCCATTGTGTGCAGCATTTGCGGTATCCGATAGTCTCATAGCATGATCAGCTCTCCACTGTGCCATGTGATTGATCCCAGCTTACCGGCAAACATTGTCAATCTGTCAATGTCATCGAATCGTCCCCATCCCTCGCCTTCAAAGGCCGCCCAAATATCAGCTACAAAAATCTGAGCACGCTTCAAGAAGCGGACTCGCCTACCTTCGAATTCACATTCATCTCGAAATGATGGGAAGTCTCGCGCAAGCATGTTGACTAATTTGGCAGCGGAGTGATCGCTGTCTTGCAGGAGGATCAGAATACTGCCATCGTATTTGGTAAACAGAACTTTGGCTGCTTCACGGAGAATGGCAACTCGCCTGTCGAGCATGGGAATGGCCTCGTCGGTAATTGACTGGAAAACACTTTTCAGGATATCATCGGTACACTCAGCCTCATTGTGCCAGAAGGACGGGGAAGTTATGGGAACGCCTTGTAGGATGTTAGACTCATCATGCAGTTTTCGGCTTCATTGTCTCACCAGTATCGAGAGCCCTCTGCAAGGCAGCCACCAGACTCCAATAGCCCGTCCACTTCTTTCCTCTATAGGCAATCGCGAAGCGTTCATGGGCATCTTTGTACGACCAGAATGAAAAGTTCAGCAAATCCATGGTAAAGATGAATTTGATGGTGGCCTCATCCTTGGTTTTCGGATGCAACTCATGCTCACTCCAGGTCTTCGTGCTGTATCCCTTGTCCTGCATCTGCTTCCAGATACGTCTGGCTGCAGTCCTGGTTCCTCGCATGTCCAGAGCCACGTCAATGCTGTTGTCGTAGATGAACTGCGCACTTTCTAGCACCTTTGTCTCGGGCGGGTCAGCTGGGCTACTCTGCCCAATGCCAAGAGACTTTCGGAGCAAGTCTAGCAGCTCCTGGTCGTGCTCGTCGTCGGACATGGCTGCTAATGGGTCGGAAACCAGTTGTCTATAGTGCTGAAATGAACCTGGAGGGTTTGGCTAGAGCGCCAGCGATCGACAGAGGCTATTTATTATCGAGAAGTGAAGGTCATTCTAACCCTCTCTCAACGGTTGTACAGTACGACACTGGTGTTTGATGTCTTCATCCGGTGGTCAAAGTCCTCTCCTCCGGGTCGCCTTGATGTCGCCGCACTCTGTGGGGGTTCTACTCCGTACGGGTACCCATGACTCAGGCGTACCTCCAGCTGTTCCGACATAGTAGTTCAAAGTTGTAGCTCGGCGCGACTTTCTTTACAACTCTCTAATCGCCCGCGTCAAATCTCTCCCTGATAGCCCGCCATTACCTCTGCGCGCCCTCTTACACCTCCTCAGTACCCTTCACCATGGGGAGGGATCGCTACGCCAAGCAGTCGCTCGGCGCACTCCACGGCCGCGTCAAGAAGGTTAGCCTCGTCACATCAAATGGAAAGAAGCTTTGCTGACAACACCAGGCGCGTGTATTGATGGTCGGCGCTGGTGGCATTGGATGTGAACTGCTCAAGAACCTTTCCCTTACGGGATTTGGCGAGATTCACGTCGTGGACCTGGACACCATAGATCTCTCCAACCTCAATCGCCAATTCCTGTTCCGGAATGAGCACATCAAAAAGTCGAAGGCAATGGTAAGATGAGGCTTGTACTCAAGCAGCCGGCTATGGCTAATGACTGCGCCAGGTCGCTAAAGAAACAGCCTGTCGGTTCAACCCTCATGTGAAGATCGAGGCATACCATGCCAATGTCATGGACGCGCAATTCAACGTAGAGTGGTTCAAGACCTTCCAGATAGTCTTCAACGCTCTGGACAACATCGCTGCGCGAAGTCACGTCAACAAGATGTGCATTGCTGCCGATGTGCCCCTGGTTGAGAGTGGAACAACCGGTTTTCAAGGACAGGTCCAGATTATCAAGAAGGTACGGATACCCGACGCGGGACAAAGGCAAATGGACCGCGACTAACACATTGCAGGGAGTTACTAGATGCTACGATTGCGTCCCAAAAGAGGCACCGAAGAGCTTCCCAGTCTGCACCATCCGAAGCACACCAAGCCAACCAATTCACTGCATAGTTTGGGGGAAGAGTTATCTGTTCACCGAGTTGTTTGGCATCAGCGAGGAAGAGGTGGCAGAACTGGATTTCTCGGAAGACTCTGGCAACAAAGAGGAGATCCAAAATCTTCGGAAGGAGGCAGAAGCACTTAAGAACATCCGTGACGCCATGTCATCCCCCAGCTTCGCAAAATTGGTCTTCGATAAGGTCTTCAAGGAGGATGTGGAGCGCTTGCTCTCCATGGAGGACATGTGGAAGAATCGACGACCACCAGTGGCGCTCAACTTCGAGCAACTTTTCGAAGAGGGCAAATCAATTTCAACCACGGTCGCAACTCAAGGCCAGGGCATTTGGACTGTGGCAGAAAACTTCGTAGTATTCGCAGACAGCTTGCGCCGCCTCGCAAGCCGGATTCTGGCTATGAAATCGGAAGCAGCTGGCAATGCGAACGCCAAGCCCTTAATGCTGACTTTCGACAAGGACGATGGCGATACTTTAGATTTCGTCGCGGCCAGCGCCAACTTGCGATCACACATTTTTGGAATACCCATGCGCTCCAAGTTTGATATCAAGCAGATGGCTGGCAACATCATTCCTGCCATTGCAACCACGAATGCAGCAACAGCTGCCCTTTGCGTCCTCCAGGCTTTTAAGGTCATGCGCGATCAAGCTGAGAAAATTCCCATGGTGTTCACCTTCAATGTCAACAATGGACGGGTTCTGCTGCCGGAACTAGGTCGCGATGGCAATCAGGATCCTGTGCCGGCTTGCAACACATGCAGTGTTGCCCGTGCAACCGTTCTTGTTGACCCTGCTCGCGCTACACTAGGAGACTTAGTTGATGGTGTTCTCCGTGAGAAGTTGGGCTATGGGAAGGAGCTCCAAGTGTTGACGAAGGAAGGGGTCATCTACGAACCGGACTACACGGATTCTACGATCAAGACGTTTGCAGAGCTAAACCTTGACGGCGAACATTTCATCACTATTCAGGACGATGATGAGGTCGCACCGAAGATCAACCTGATCATCGCTCTATCTGCTACTCTGTCTTTGAACAAGGACTCTGCAGATGGCAGTAAGCCGATACAGCTGCTGGAGACATTAGAGGTTCCACGGCGAACAAAGGAGGCTCCAGCGTCCGCTGTGATGCCAGCCGTACCGACCACCAGCAATACTAATGGCGAGAACGGCAAGCGGAAGCGCACTGCTTCTGTCGCTGGTCTTGAGGAGCCCCCCAGCAGCAAGAAGGGCAAGATGTCCACCAGAGAGAACGGTGCTGACGACCTCGTTGTTTTGGATGATGCTTCTGGGGGCATCATAGTCCTTGACGACGATTGAAAAACTAATCACAAAGGACTGAACACTGCCATACTTAGCCATAGTGCGCCGCCCACCTGCTGAAGCACCATCGACGTCCGTGCACAATGCATATACGCAACTTCACTTGATCCTGCTGTGACGGCTTTGCCTTCAGCATTTCTGTGGCATTAGTGAGGAGAGACACAGCCATGGTCTACGCTTTCTGCATTCAAATTTTGGCGTTCGGCTACTATAATCGATGCGTTCCGCTCGGCTCAGTCATGCTTCACGACCAAATATACTCGTCATTCCTCACAAATTCCAACATCACCTTCCAAGACCTTTACGCGACAGTTGAGTCTTCATGGAGAGCCCAAGGATTTTTACATGGCAGCACTAAGCCCACCGTCCAAATTGATGACGCAATTATTCGCATACTCATTTCTCGCCAGAAAAAGCGCTGCTTCGGCAATTTCATCGACGGTACCGAAGCGTCTTAATGGGATTTTTTCGCAGGCCTTCCTACGGGCTGTAGGATCCATTGCTATTTTTGTATATTAGCTTCACTTCATGTAAAGATCCTGCAAGAATATGATGGAGTGGACGGCATTGATATGCTGACAGATTGGAACGAGATTTGCATAGGACGAAAAGGTAACGAAGATATCTCTTGGCTTGTGTTCACGTAGATCTGCAGGCAAAGGAGAGAAATAAATGAAAGGAGCTGTTAACTTCACCTTGTGTCATGTCTGTGTTGATGTATCCTGGCACTATTGCATTGACTCGGATCCCAGAAGGCCCTAGTTCTGCGGCCAGAGCTCGTGTGAAACCTTTGTATTGTTAGTGAGTTGTATGGAAAAGACGATGAGCTGTGGGTGATATGGTAAAGGCGGGGGTGGATGATAACTACGAACACTGGAGCACTTTGACCTCGGAAAATCGATAAGCATCAATCGCAATCGTCGTCAGACTGAGAGATCAGGATACTAGCGATAATCTTGGTCACTATGTAACTTCAAGTTTAATCGTCGGCGTGCAGCGAAGTTGAATGATTTCTTAGATGCAGTATTCAAAACTCCGTATCAATGAGCGCTGCTGCGAACACTTACCAAGAACTCCAGCCTTACTCGCAGCATACACCGTCGATCCCTTACCGCCATGCGTAGCCAGTAAGCTCGAGATATTGATGATACACAGGCTCTTCTTGGGCTCTATTCCAGATTGTCCGCGTCTGGACCGGATCATTGCCTTGCTCACGGCCTGGCATGCAAAGATCGTCCCCTTGAGATTAGTATCAATAACGTGATGAATACTCTCCTCCTTCATTGCCATTAGCAAGCTCGAATACGTGACGCCAGCCGAATTGACAAGCACATCGGGAATCTGCCATCCTGCCCCATGCTCTTTCCTGAGCGGCGCAAAGACAGATTTCCAGATGCTAGGATCAGAGGCATCGGCGCGGGTTCCTTGTATCAAGAGCGCAAGCGTCTGGTCTGAGAATTCGGTATCAGGATTTGCCAATTTGCAGGTCTCCTGCAGGGAGTCGATTGCTGTTTCAAGAGTAGAGGACGTGCGGCCTGTTATCTGAATGGAGTGGTTTCCTGTTCGTAGAAAGGCGTGGGCGATAGATAGACCGATGCCGCGGGAGCCACCGGTTATCAAGACGTGAGTCGGCTTGGAGATGGCTGGATTTTGAGGCGAAGTTGAGTATCCCCTTTGTATTGGAATAAATGACCGGGAACAAGGACGTGGAAAGATGGTCTTAGATACTCTTCTCGACATTGTTGTTGTTTCCTTATAGTCTTAAGACTCGCGAAGTAGAAATATATGTAATTAGGTAACTAGAAAACTAGTATTTATCTCTTTTTAGTATAAACTTAGTAATTAGTTTTAAATCTACGGTCTCTATATTCTAGTATAGATCTTAATAGCGCTTTAATTAGAACTAGAACTTATAGTATAGTATATTACTAGGCTCTAGTCTATAACTCTAACTCTAGATATTCTCTTTATAATTATTAGAAATTAGAGTCTAAGTTTCTAAGAGATTAGAAGTAGAGTCTCTAAGAGATTAGATTAGGTCGAGTTTTAGGGATACCCTCCTAATTAGGGTTAGGGTCCCTAAGGGGTCGGGTCGGGTCGGGTTTTAGGAGTACCCCCCTAACCCGCTATAGGGGGGGTAGAAATAGGGGGGGGGGGAGCGGGTTTTTAGGTCGGGGGGAGCTTTTACCCCCGACCTACTAATTAGAGGGAAGTCGGGTTTTTTAAGTTATATATTTTAATACTTAACCTAGGTATTATTAAGATCTAAATAGCTAGAATTATAGAGAAATACCTATTCTATAAGTCTATAAGGTTATATAATATAAAATACCTATAGGTCGTCCGTAATTAATAAAACTATACGAAGAAGTTACGTTTTTTAGCTAAGAACCCGCCCTAATTAATCGGGTCGGGTTCTAGCGGGTTTAGGGTCGGGGCGGGGGGTCCTAGGGACCCCTATACCCGACCCAAATACCCCTCCTAACCCCCTCTACCTAGGGTCCCTAAGGGGTCGGGTTGGGTCGGGTTTTAGGGGTACCCCTCTAACCCGCCGTAGGGGGGGGTAAACGGGGAGGGAGTTAGGGTTTTAGGACGGGGGACAATTTACCCCCTAACGTAATAATTAGAGTAGAATTAGGGGCGTACGTAATACTTATTAAGATATAATACCTATATAAAGTATTATATAATATTATTAAGAGATAAGGTATTCTTATAGAAAGTAAGAGTAATAATTTAGTAGAATCTAGATCTTAAGTTATAATATTTATATATCGAGTATTACTAATAGTCTTCTAATAGTTAATATAGAGAGAGAGCTATTTATTTAGTACTAGTATATAGAGAGAGAACGGGGATAATATTAGATACTATTCTTAGACTTATTATCTAATATATCTCGCTTATTAATAATACTATTATTAGTTATAAAACTATTTAGATTCCTATTATTATTATTATCTTCTTCTTCTATCTCCTTATTATCCTTCTTATCCTTATCTTAAAGCCGACCTCGAAATATAGAGGCTAGAGTACCCTTATTATCTACTATATCTATTTTATTAAGATAATTACTATTAATATTAGTCTTCTATTTAGCTAATAGTAATATTACTAAACGTTTAAGATCTATATTACGAACTCTACTATATCTCTAAGTAGTATCTCTCTTTAAACTAAATATAAGCTCTTATACCTTATTTACTAGCGAGGCTTTAGGTAGATTAGCTCTTAATCTAGCTTTATTAATAGAATATACTATCTACTAACTAGTAGGACCTAGTAAGGAACGGCTAGTTATAAGTCGATTACGTAGGATCGTAATTTCGTCTATATTAAAAAATTAGTAAGGAGAGATAAAGGAAAGGGAATCGATAGTATAGGTCCCTATAGTAATAAGGGTCTATATAAGCGTTAGAGACTATTAGTAGACTATTAGGTAAGCGGAATACTAACTAATAGTTCTTCTTTATAAAGATATTTATAGATCTTCTTATTTTAAGTAATAAGTACTAGACTATTTACCTTAGTATTTAATAATTACGCTATATACTACTATAATCTCCTTATAAGTCTAAATATAGTTTACTAGTAGTTTAAGTAGTAAGCGATAGTAGCTTCCTAGAACTTTTTAATTTACTTATCTACTATAGGGGACTAGATTTTAGTATCGAGAAGTACGTCTAGATCTTAATTAAGGGATTCGTCGTTATCTTCGTTATTCTCTTCGTCGTTATCTTTGTTATCGTCTTTATTATCTTCGTCGTCTTTATTATTATTAGGTTCGAAGGCGATAATTTTATTAAGAGGGCGTTTAAGGATATTAGAATAGCTACTAGTAGTAATTCTAGAGGTATTAATTAGTTAGAGGACTAGTAAAAGAGTAAGGAATATTAGTATAGATATATCTCTTATCTATAACTTCTTAAGTAGCCGTCTATAAAAGCTCCTTTTAACGCGCCTCTAGTAATTTATTAAAGCCTAATAAGTCCTTTACTTTCTTACGCGCTACCGATATTATAGTATATAGATACCGCCTAGCGTAATCTTTTATCTTTCTAAAGCCTTTAAGACCCTTACGGCGCGTAGTCTCTTTCTATATATACTTATTTATAGATCGCTACGTAACTAGTTTAGCGGGCGCTATAGTAGAGAGCGGCTAAAGTAGGGAACGGCTAATAGTCTACTAATAGTTAAGGGTGCGATTAGAAAGTAAAATACGCTAAAATTACTTTTATAGATATAATAATATTAATTAGTAGAAGGAGTTCGTTCTAAGCGCGAAATAGTAAGTACGGGCTAATAATCGGCGCCTAAAGCGGCTTAGCGTATAGAGATTTTAACGCTAGTCTATCGTATATTAGAACGCGCCTTTACTAGTTACCTCTATAACTATTATTCTTGTATTAACTTAGCTAATTATATCTTATTAGGCCTATTAAATTATTCTTATCGTTATTTATTACTATAGTATATCTTTATTTTAAATTTACGCGTACGCGTATTTAGTAATACTAATTATAACCTTAGGCGCGTACTAAGACAACTAGCGTAATTACTACTAGTAGCTCCTAGATCGCTTAAAAGTCTTTAAAAGGTTTAACTAGTACGCCTAAGTTACGTTTAAGAAAAATAACTACTCGAAAGGCTTCTATAAAGAAACCCTACCGTTATAAGCTAGGAAGTAAGTAAAATACCTATTAGTTTACTAATAGTCTATTACTTCTTACTAACGTAAATTCTAGCCGTCGTATTACGTAAGATTCGTCGCTACTAGAAGGGGACTAAACTCCTTCTACGTAAGTTACTATTTATAAGATTAGTAAAAGAGATTACCTAGGATTTACTTATTATTAAGGATACGCGCTTTTAGAAGACGGCTATTAATATAATTTAAGAAGCGGCCGAGGCCTTTCTAGTTAGCTTATTTAAAGGTAATATTTAATATATACTTAATTATCTCTAGTCTACTAATCTAGAATAGATACTAACCTATACGCTATCTATACTAAGCGAGTAACTATTTAGTCGAAGGATATATAGTTAGTAAGACGGCTTCGTTAGGGTAGGGGTAGTAGCGAGTAAATTCTAGGCTAAAAATATAACTAAATAATATATTTCTAGAGTTATATTCTATAGGATAAAGTAAAGT
Source organism: Venturia effusa (assembly GCA_007735645.1). Classification (NCBI taxonomy): domain Eukaryota; kingdom Fungi; phylum Ascomycota; class Dothideomycetes; order Venturiales; family Venturiaceae; genus Venturia; species Venturia effusa. The sequence goes on from CP042195.1 coordinate 2,261,549, forward strand.
ATATATTAGGCGTAGAATATTAATAATACTAGTATTTACCTCTCTTAACTATTAGTAGACTATTAGGATCTCCCTCTCTATCTTTCTTTATCTAAGCTAAATAAGAAACGGTAAATTTAACCTCTCTTAATAATTAGGAGACTATTAGAATCTCTCTCTTCGTCTCTCTTTATATAAACTAAATATATTATCGTGAATATAGACTCCCTCGACTATTAGAAGACTATTAGAATATCTTCTATCGTCTTTCTTTATCTAAACTAAATATAATATCGTAAATATAGCCTCTCTCGACTATTAGAAGACTATTAGGATCTCTCCTATTATCTTTCTTTATCTAAACTAAATCTAATATCGTAAATATAGCCTCTCTTAACTATTAGAAGACTATTAGGATCTCTCTCTTCGTCTCTCTTTATATAAACTAAATATATTATCGTGAATATAGGCTCCCTTAACTATTAGAAGACTATTAGGATATCTCCTATCGTCTTTCTTTATCTAAACTAAATATAATATCGTAAATATAGCCTCTCTCGACTATTAGAAGACTATTAGAATCTCTCCTATTATCTTTCTTTATCTAAACTAAATCTAATATCGTAAATATAGCCTCTCTCGACTATTAGGAGACTATTAGAATCTCTTCCGTCGTCTTTCTTTATATAAGCTTAATAATAGATTATAAATTCGTCTAAGTATATATTCTAGTACCTTAGGTTATACTACGTAATAATTCGATATTCTTCTTATTAACTCGAACCCTGAGGATATATTTTATTAAGATTTTAATAAATATATTTAATTCCCGTAAGAATTAATATATATATACTATAATACGTTTAAATAAAATAATACTTAGTTGTAAAGAAGAATAATAAGTATACTATCGATCTACGTATTTAGATATATATTATTTATCTACCTTAGGTATAGCTATATACGCTTAAATAATTTCGTATAACCCTCGGTATTATATCGGAATCAATATTTACTTAGTATTATACGGTCGTATAAATTTTTAGAGAAAGTAAGAGGAATAATTTAGTAGAATCTAGATCTTAAGATATAATATTTATATAGCGAGTATTACTAATAGTCTTCTAATAGTTAATATAGAGAGAGAGTTATTTATTTAGTACTAGTATATAGAGAGAGAACGGGTATAATATTAGACGCTATAGCCCGTCCCTAGACTCGCCTTTTAATATAATATTAATAGGTTTATTCTTTAGTACTAGCGTTATTATCCTTATCTTTACGCTCTTAACCTTATATCTACGCCTTTAATCGGAATATTTACGCTTCGTAGGTTTAAAATCTTCTAAAATACTATGTATCTTACTACTCTAAAACTAGAGTAATAGGACTACCCCCTAATACCGGCTAGATCCGTAATAGTATTATTAAAGAAAGAGATTTAGTAAGTATAGGTATTACTTTATACCTAAACTTTCTAGGTTTAAATCCTTATTCTAATAGTAACCTAAATTAACCTCTCGCTACTATAATACCGCTTCTTTCTATTCTTTATAAGCCGGCTTAACGAGCCGATTATCTATAAGTTTAGACTTCGAACTATCTTATCTCTTATCTTCTTAAAGCCTTTAATACCCTTACGGCGCGTAGTCTCTTTTAGTATATAGGGATTCGACGATTACTACGTAATTAGCTTAGATAGCGCTATAGATAAGAGCTAATAGTCTACTAATAGTTAAGAATATAAATAGAGGCTAAAAGACGATAGAATAGTATATACTAGGATAATATAAATAATTAGTAGAGATTCTTAGTCCTAAGTACAAAATATTATATATAGGCCGATATTCGGCGCCTAATTTAGCTTAGCGTATAGAATTTTTACGCTAGTTAGTCGTATCCTAAGACGCGCCTCCGTAACTATTTTCTATTTAGAATATTACCGTTACGCCCGCTTTAATTCCGCTAATCGTATTAATTCTACCCTACTTATTCTATTCTTTTTATTAATCTTTATTATAGTATATATTTATAAGGAATTCGATCGTATACGTATTTAGTAATATTAACCTTTACTTTAGGCGGATAACCCTAAACGAGTACCTTTCTAAAAACTTATCCTAAAAGTCTTAGAGCTAGAACCGCGAAAGAAAACTAAGTAATAGTTTTTAGAAGACTAGCTTCGCGTAGAGATACGCGCTTATTAAGATAAACTATATAAACGCGACCTTACGTAAAGAGCTAAAGAGAGAAGATAATTATAGGAATAACTCGGAGAATAGGAAGACGAGCCTATAAATAGCGTTAATATAGATACTGGTAATAAAGATACTAATTAAGACGGCGGCTAAGACTCTAATATATCTTAATCTAGCTCTAGCTCGTCCGTACCTTCGCCTTAGCCTTATATCTTTAAAGATAGATCGCCTAGTTCGTCCGTACCTCTACCTCCGCCTCGTAACTTCGAAGGCCCTTCGATTTTCTCGCCTAAACCGCCTTTACCGCCTCTATAACGTCTATAACCTTTACTAGTACTATTAAAATCTTTAAGTAATTTATATTCTTTAGAGAGTATAGACCCTAGTATTAAAGCTAGGATAGATATAATACCTCTACTACCTTAAAATTAATCTTCTCGTAAATAACCTCCTAAAAGAAAGGCTAATCTAATAACTAGAGATATTATAATAGGCGGTAATAAGCCTAGTTATAACTTAGGATCTATAGTAAAGCGTACGGGTATTCGTCTATCCCGTAGTACTAAAGTACTAAATAGCGCTAATCGCGTAAGTACGGCCGCGTCTTATACTTAAAAGACGCCTCGTAAATAAGGTAGAAAGAAAACTATAGGTTCTTAGAAGAGGGTACCCTACCGCTTTAAGCTAGGAAGTAAGTAAAATACCTAATAGTTTACTAATAGTCCTTTAATCTTTACTAACGTAAATTCTAGCTATCGCGTTACGTAAGATTCGTCGCTACTAGAAGGGGACTAAAATACTTACTAAGTTCGGGCCGTTTACTAGACTAGTTTACGAGATTACCTAGAACTATAAATTAGATCTACGTTTCTAGAGATCGGCCCTCGAGGCTCTATAAGAGGCTATAGAAGTCTTTATCGTTAGTCTTTTCGAAGGTAAACTTTAGTATATCTTTTATCTATCTAATATACTAATAAGTAATAGATACTAACTTATACGCTATCTACGCTAAACGTATTACTATCTAGACGAAAGATATTTAATTAGTAAGGTAGATTCGGAGAGATAGTAATAGATAGTAGGTAATATAGTTAAATAATATATTTTTAAAGTTTTATACTATAGGATAGAGGCGTTTAGTAAAACTAGTATACCTTAGTTATTAAATATAAATACTATTAGTCTTTACCTCTCTTAACTATTAGGAGACTATTAGGATCTCTTTATCGTCTTTCTTTATCTAAACTAAATATAATATCGTGAATATAGCCTCTCTTAACTATTAGTAGACTATTAGGATCTCCCTCTCTATCTTTCTTTATCTAAACTAAATATAATATCGTAAATATAGCCTCTCTCGACTATTAGTAGACTATTAGAATCTCCCTCTCTATCTTTCTTTATCTAAGCTAAATAAGAAATAGTAAATTTAACCTCTCTTAACTATTAGGAGACTATTAGAATCTCTCTCTTCGTCTTTCTTTATATAAACTAAATATAATATCGTAAATATAGCCTCTCTCGACTATTACGAGACTATTAGGATATCTCCTATCGTCTTTCTTTATCTAAACTAAATATAATATCGTAAATATAGCCTCTCTCGACTATTACGAGACTATTAGGATATCTTCTATCGTCTTTCTTTATCTAAACTAAATATAATATCGTAAATATAGCCTCTCTCGACTATTAGTAGACTATTAGAATCTCCCTCTCTATCTTTCTTTATCTAAGCTAAATAAGAAATAGTAAATTTAACCTCTCTTAACTATTAGGAGACTATTAGAATCTCTCTCTTCGTCTTTCTTTATATAAACTAAATATAATATCGTAAATATAGCCTCTCTCGACTATTACGAGACTATTAGGATATCTCCTATCGTCTTTCTTTATCTAAACTAAATATAATATCGTAAATATAGCCTCTCTCGACTATTACGAGACTATTAGGATATCTTCTATCGTCTTTCTTTATCTAAACTAAATATAATATCGTAAATATAGCCTCTCTCGACTATTAGAAGACTATTAGGATATCTTCTATCGTCTTTCTTTATCTAAACTAAATATAATATCGTAAATATAGCCTCTCTCGACTATTAGAAGACTATTAGAATCTCTCCTATTATCTTTCTTTATCTAAACTAAATCTAATATCGTGAATACAGCCTCTCTCGACTATTAGAAGACTATTAGAGTCTCTCCTATTATCTTTCTTTATATAAACTAAATATTAAATAGTAAATTCAACTAAATATATATCCTAATACCTAAGATTATACTATAATATAATATAATATTCTTCCTATTAACTCGAACTCTAAGGAGATATTTTATTAAGGTTCGAATAAATTAATACCTTTCGTTACGTTCTTTAAGATTATAGCCTCTTAGTACCGTACTAGATTTTCGTCTTATTTCGAACGAGAAAATAGGCTCTAGCCTTTATCTATTATACTATATTAGTCTACGTCCTTATCTATTAATATTCCTATACTACTATAGCCTTATTATTATCGTCGTCTACGTCTATACCTACACCTTATAATCTATTCCTACGAATTAGCTTTAATAAAGAAGTCTACCTTTAGGTACCTAAATATATAGACGAGTTCTAGAACTAGTTTATCGAATAAGTATAGTATAAGACCGAGTTCGACGAAACTAGTAAAGTACGTAAATCTAAAATAAAGTTCCGTAAATTTAGCGGTACTAAGTAGGCTATATACTAGATATACTTCTAGGAGGGGGCTTATCGAATAACTAGCGCCCTAAAGATCGTATACTTATAATATAATAAGGTTATAGTCTACGGGAATTACTACGGTATAAAGAGTCTTACGGAATATATCGATTCTAATATCTATAAAGTAATTTCTAAGAGACGAGGTTTAAAGTAGCTAACTATTAAAGAGAGCTTTAGAGTATTAGTAAAACTATTAGTAAACTATTAGGTCTTCGAAATACTAATATCTACTAGAAGTACCGTACTAAAGTAGAGATTATAGAGGCCGGCGATATTAAGATATATACTAGTAGCTTTAACTAGTAACTTTTTAGGACTATCGTCTTATATAAATAGATAATAATAGTAGTCGATAATATCGAATTCTTTCGTCTTATATAATACGTAAATCCCGAAATTACTATAATATCTTCGTCGACTATTACTAACTATATTCTTAAGCTATAAGAGGCTACTAAAAATATAATCCGTAAACGTCTCCCTCTATCGCCTTAGAAAGTTATATACGTCTTAGATAGATAGTCTACGCCTCGCCGGGATAGCTACGTCGTAATTAAAATATACTAGGTTCGTAATACTTAGATACTTAAAGACGTACTAATCGGTTTTAAGCTCTATACCGGTACCTATAGCGGTACTTATCTCGCTAAACTTATAATAGGGCGGCTATAGTATTTCGACCTAGTATAGAGAGTTATTACGTTTACTATAGATAACGCGTCGAATAATAAGACTATAGTATAGTCTATTAACGCGTTAATTATTAAGCTATACTTATCTAACCTTAAATATAGCCTAATATTCGGATTTTTCTTAGGGGACCTAAACCGTACTTTAATACGAAAACTCTAAACGTACTTATCTTTTCGCTAAAATTTCTACCCTATTTTTAGTTCTAATATTCCGCCCCCGAAATTCCTAATTATTCCTAAAAACGTATCTAACTTTCGCGAAATCCTCCTATTACTCTCTCTCCTCTACCTACTTTATTCCTAACCCGTATATACCTTTTAGTAAGCGTATATTGATCGAAGTTTATTCTTCTAGTATCTACTATATAATTTTACTTACTATTAACCTCTACTATCGTATCCTTATTTACTCTATTCTACTAATAGCGTTCTAAGAGCGCGTCCTATTTCGTAGATACTATTCTCCGTAGAGTTTATTTATATTATATACTCTAATCTCTATCTAGCTCTTCCTATATAGAAAAACCCTACTAAATTACTATTAGTCGCATCCGGATTTTTGAAAGAAACTATATATATCCTATATTATTATATAAAAAGCTAGACTCTTCTTACGCCTCGAAAGTAAGAAGCTAAAATATCTTAGTAGGCTCTATATTCTTAAGGTCTACCTCCTCTACGAGTTTCTCGAGCCTATATATTATAGAGGGTAGTAGCTCTCTATTAATTATTATTTAAAATAAATCCTTATATATAACTAGTAGCCTAATATTTCTATTAAACCTCTTAATTAATCCTAGCTAGGCCTTGAATTTATATATATTTAGGCGTAGTATCTAACTCTCTACTACTTCCTAACTAGGGATTATTAATAAGATAAATCTTCTAAACCGCTCTATAAAAGTACTCTATTTCTTCCCTAAAGCTAACCGCTAATTAAATACTTTATACTTACGAATAACGCTTATATTTATAATCGTTGTTCGCTATTCCTCCTCTTCTATACCGTCGCGGCTCTCTAATCCCCTAACCTTAGAATACGTTCTCTCCTAGATACGTTTAAAAAGGTCGTTCTTTACTAGAGTATATTACCGCTTATACTTTCGCCCGTTTACCTCCGCGATTCGATCTAATATCGAATCGTCTACCTCGATTAATTTCGCTATCGCCTTATATTACTACTATAGATACGCGAAGTATAGTCGCTAATAGATCTTTTATATAACCCTAAACGCGTCTACGCTATCGACGGCTTACTATAATATTTATAGTATCTCTACTACGTCGTCTAACGTATTCTCTAGGCCTACCCGCTATATTATACTCGGGAGGTACTAGGAGGCTTCTATTCTCTCCTCTAATATTTCTTCTCTAGGCTAAAGGAAGAAACTTACTAAGGTCCTAAGTTATACCCTCCTTCTCTAATACTAAAGAACCGTCTTCTACTCCTAGATCGTCTTTACGCTCGTAATAGATTCGGTCGTTAAGACTAGCTTAGACGCTCTTTTACTATCTATTCCCTTAACCCTAGGCCTAGCCGCTAGCTATACGAACTATTCGCGATACTCGTTAAAAAGTCTCGATATATTTTACTTCTTATTCCCTAGATTATTACTAATAAGCGTACTTATGAGGTTATCTAGTATCCTTCTTCTCTTATCTACTAACCTCCGCCTATTATTATTCGTCTACTAGGTATTTCGAGCTTAATAGTCTCTAGGACTAGCGCCTCCTCTTTCTTATCGAGTACCTTAATCCTCTATATTATCCTACTTAAGTACTATCGAGTCGTCTTCGAATTCGTCTCTATTATACTCTATAATACTAATGTCCGGTTCCCGTATCGTAGACTTATTTCGGAATAGAACTAAGAGAGGGTAGGTAGATAAGCTTAAGCTAAGCGTACCTATTCCCTATCCTACCTTCTTAGGTATAGGTAAGAGTTTAACTACCGTATTTATAGTTAGGAGAGTCGTAAGGAGCGTCTATATACTATCTAGATAGTAGTAAATAGTAATATCCGCTCTTAAGAAGAAGGCGGTAATATTATCTACCTACTATAAGAATATATTAGAGGCCGTATTAGTAATAGTATTAAGTCTATAATTATAAGTAGACTACTTACCTACTCGTTACTCTAAGCGTACTTATATAGTCTTAGCTAGGGTACTTAGTAAGTATAGTGAGCTATCTATAACGGCGTTTCGAGTCCCGATACTTAGTCGAAAGTCTTCTCTAAATTTTATATAAGAATATTAGTCTTTTTAATCTATAAGCTAGGTCCGTCGAAAAGTAGGATCGAAGGCGCTAGGACCGGACCCCCTATCTCCCTACGGCGGAAAGAGGTATTAGATTAGGTACCTAACGTTCGTACTTCTCGGACCTTCTAGGCTATACTTAGCCTATACGCTAGGCCTTCTTTACTTTTACGCGGCGCCTAATTTTCGTAGCTATATCGTCGTAGAAGTTAGGACCGTACTAGCCTAGGAGCGCGGCTATTTTAACTAAGACTATTTTTACTAAATCGAAGATAGCGATATACTAAGATTACGCTCCCGTACGGTTATATATAACCTTATCTTTTACTTAACTCTAGCCGCTAATTTTCTTAATACGTTCTAAGTACTCGTACCGTTCCTTAAGCTATTCTTCGGTACCCGTAGTTAACTATAACTAGTATAGCTCTAAAATTAACCGTTAGTTATAAGTAGAATCTAACCTATAACCGAATATATATATAGGGAACCTAATATCTTTACTTATAGATTAGAGGGAAAGGCTTAGACCCCGATAGTACGAGTTAATATTAAATCCTAGCCCCCCGTCCCGACTACTAGAGAGGAAAGGAAGCGATATATTATCGTAATCTAAATAGAAATACGTCTTCCTCTATAGAATACTAGCCGTTAGCTAGTACCTAGAAGAGAGACTAGAACTAGCGTAACTCCCTATCTATATTATACTCGTTATCGGTAGTAGAAATAGAGAGATAGAAGAGAATCTAAACCGTACGCTAGGCGGTACGATAGAAATCGTGATAGATACGTCTCTTCGCTAGGGAAATAGCGGTTAACTATTACTTAAAATTCTCGACCGCGACTCTCCTACGCCTAAAAACAATCTATTGAAAATCGGAATATAGGTTTTTATTTACTACTAAGGGATATAGACTACTACTAAATTATCTAGTAAAGTAGCGTTATACCTAATTAGTCCTAAGGAACCGTATATCTTTACTAGGGTAGCTAGTACGAGAACTTACGATAAGATTAGATATAGGAGTAGAAAGCCGCTTACTTAGCCCGTCTATTAAATTAGTACGATACGGGACGTCCGTCGCTTATATACGTAGCGTTCTATATAGAGCGAGGGTATATATATAAGAGGCCGTATAAGTTTCTATTATTATATCCTACTATCTTCGATCTACCCTCCCGATACCTATCTAATATTCTTTATTCTATCTATTCCCCCCTTCGTATATTCTAGAAATATATTAAAAAATACGAAAGCTAAGATTACTATTACGGCGAAAGACCTTATACTCGATCTCTATTATATCGATACTCTAAAGCTTATCGCTTACCGTATCTATAAGAAGTATATATTCGTAGACGAGCTAGTATTCTACTTTACCTTATTAGACGTATATATAGGCTACTCGCTCTAAGAGGCTAAGACTACTTAGTTACTAGCTAGAGAAAGATAGCTAGTAGTAACTATCTTTCCTAGAACTAAGGCGGAGGGATCGGATAGGTACTAGATCGAATTAGACCTAGCGTAGTTAGTAACGACCGCCTCCGCCCTATTCCCGTACCTTACTATCTACTAAGACGGTATCTAGTATATACTCTACTACTACGTTACCTCGAGCGAGAGTACGGCGGTAATATATACTAGAAAATACTATTAGAATAACCCCTCTCTTCCCTATAAGCTAGACTACGTTAAGGGCGTCCCTTACTAGTAGCTATTCGGTTTCTAGCTACTAAGAATTAATTTTAAGGTTACTATCCCGCCCCTAATAAGAAGACGTTAGGGGACGTAGCGGTAAAGACTAATATAATATCGAAACTTATAGAACCGTTTATAATCTACTAGAGGTAGGTCGATAATAAGTTTTACTTAAAAATAACTCTAGCGAAGAAAGATAACGCTAACCTATTAATTAAGAACCTTAGCGTAGACGTTCTCTTTAAGAACTATAGCTTTAAGACTATCTATAATCTTACTACTCTCCTATCGATAAAGAAGAGAAGGGTATAGTATATAAAAGAGGCGATTATTATATACGCCTACTACTCCCTCTCGGAAAAGCTATTTACTATAACTAGAAAAGTACCCGCCTTTCTACTATCTAACCTCCGCCGCGACGATCTTAACTACTTATATAAACTATTTAACGTCTCTATCTACGCGGCTACGCTAGGTTAGTATACCCTAATCTTTATTAGGTATATTATATTCCTTATCTAGGCCCCTAGCTTAGGTGTCCTAACTAAGCTTAACGCGCTCTAGACTAATATATAGTTATAGCTAATATAGGCGGTAGTAAAGGTATAGAGGGTTAACGAGAAAGAAAAGCTATTCGCTAAGATAGTTAGCCTTAAGTAGCTAGACGCTACTAACTAGCTAGTTATAGCGGACTAGTCTAATAGCGAGTAGCCTAGAGGGGCGGAGGCGACGAGAGTACGGATAGGCGAGGATAAGGGCGAAGAGAACGAGGTTTCTCTTACTAATCTCTAGATAGATCTCGACCTACTCGAAGCGTCGATAATATAGCTCTTTCTAGCTCTTTTCTACTAGAATCTAAACGAATCCAACTTTAAGAGTAGCCTTATACTCGTACTCGAATCTATACTCGCTAGAAAGCGTAGATAGATCGACCTAGATTACTAGACGAAGTACCTCTTAGCTATACTATACCTTAGCTATATAATACTACTATAGGCCGCTATAGCGGAGGCGATAGTAGAGAGCCCCCTCGCTCTACGAGTCTTCTACTATCTATTTCGACTTAAGAACTAGTAGAGTATTAGGGGCTCGGGTACCCTACTAGAGTAGTATAGTATAAAGTAGTTATTAGATATAAGTATCTACTATAGTATTAGTAACGTAGGCTTAGTTACGTAGGATAACGGAAAGCTTCTACTTAGATATAACTATATAGACCCTAGCGATATTAAAAGTATAGTCTATACGCTTATTACTAAGACTAAGGCGACGCTATATAAAGACCTCCTCTTTATTATATTAATAGACGACCTCCTAGTACTACCTATTACCGCGATATTCGATAATATTAACCTAGACTAGCCGGGTAACTCTCTAGTAACGGTATAGAACCTAGAAGGGGCGAGGGACTTCGTAGAGAATAGTATCTACTAGTCGCCTATATAGCGTAGCTAATTTCTTAATAAGTTAGGGCCTATACCTATTCTCCGCGTAGCTATACTTAAGTAATACTAGCGCGACTATAACCGTCTACTTAAGTAGCTTCTCGTACTTATCTATCTTATATACGGCTAACTAGTATAAGATATAGAGCTACTTAGCGTACTATATACTACTACGCTTCTCTATTCGCGAAATATTATTATCTCTAATAGCTAGGTATACCTAGCGATTAACTATAATAAGACCGGCGTACGCCCTATCTACCGCTACCTTCTATAGTAGGTAGGAGAGATCATACTATAGACGATCGCCCTCGTCCTACTATTCTACTATAAAGTCTCCGCTATACTCTCGCCCGATATACCTATATCCTATAACCTCTAGCTATAAGAGATACGGTAGAGCTCTACCTAGTTTAAGTATAGCCTTAAGTAGGAGCTAGTAACCGTAGGTATCGCTAGTTAGATATAGGAGTAGCGGACGGTAGCTATCGCGATCGCGAGAAAGCTCTATCCTAGCGCTATATAGAGCGCGGCGCTAAGTACGTTCGACCGTAAAGAGAATATACTAGAGTTCGTATTAAAGAAGAAGTAGGAGGTAAGATAGAACTAGAAGATATTCGACTAGTAGGCCGGCTATACCTCTACTATTACGAATACGTTCTACGCCGTTAAGCTCTACTTACTATTTAGTAGAGATAGCGTCTATCTAATAGATAGGTTCTTCTATACTAGTACCTACTAGTACTACTTTCTTAGCCTTAGAGATACTCTAGATAAGAATAAGAGTAAGGCGACTATCTATACGGCTAAGCCTACGCTCTTACCGGTAGAGTAGCGCTAGCTTACTTAGTAGAACTCCCTTACTAGTAGAGATCTCTAGACTATTCTCTAGTAGTAGTAGGGGCTATAATACTTACTCTAAGGCGGATAGGCGTAGGCGCTAGACGCTATAATAAAGAGGTACTAGGCTATACTCGCGGTAATATCTATAGGGGAGAGAAAGAGCCTACTATACTAGCTCCCCGTATTCTACGGGGACGGAGGCTAGAGTATCGTTATCGTATCGTACTACGTACTCTAGAAGGATATATAGATATAGTATACGAGCGTAGATATCTTCTATACTATCTAGTATCCTAAGTAGCTCTAGCCCTTCTACGTATCTATTATTAGGATTACCCCGGAGGTCTTCTAAATAATAGAGTTCTAGAACTATATTAACTAGGGCTACTAGTAGCGGATTATCGACCGCGTCTTTATTAATAAGTACTATAAGACGTTTATATCGTTCTAGCTAAGTCTTAAACGTCTCCGTTCGTATCTCGATATTAGTATATAGATAGTATATCTAATAGCTACTATAAGGCCTAAAGACGAGCTATTACTATAGCGCTCGCTAGGCTACGACGAGACGCTCGTAACTACTATCTAGTAGAGTATAATAAGAAAGAATCTATAGTATATAACTATCTAACTACTACCTTACTAGCGAAGCGAGAAAGATATTATATAGACGCTATAGAATAAGATCGCGGCGGTCTAGAAGTAGTATAGACCCTAGGCCCGGATCGTCCTAAACTATACTACTATCTAGTTCTAGAAAAGAGTAGTAGAGTACTTTAGCTACCGGTTCTACTACGCCGGGAACCCGGAGTCTAAGAAGATTAGAGAAGAATTCGTAAGGGGCTATACTAATCTCTTTATTATATCGCTAGTAGAAGATATAGGCGTCGACCTACTAGAGATTAGAGCGGTTCTAATAGTTAGAATATATAAGAATCTCTATACGGTAGCGTAGTTTAGTAGCTATACTAGCCGCGATAGCGCTATTAGTAAGATCTACGTCGTATACGGGTCCGCTCTAATAGATAAGATAACGCTAAGCCCGGATATAGTAGATATAGTATCTTCTTATCTATACCGGCGAGTAATATATAACCTTCTAGATATATATATAAGCTACTATAAGTATTACGCCGCCGATAAGATACTATACTAAATCTACGTATTAGCCTTTATCTCGTAGGCGGCGTATACGATCTATAAAGATAGCTCGTTAGTAGCGTAGTTCGTAGTTAAGAACTACCTAGGTAGTAAGTAGGCGGACTATACAGGCGGTCTTCTATTTATATCTAGTATAGACCCGGCCCTAGAGACTAGCTTTAGTATACCTACGTACGTAATACCTACTAGACTATTCTCTATACCTTTCTCTATTCTAGATCCTTACTACCCGACGACCGCGTAGTAGTAGTCTATCTTTATAGACCTAGCGGCCGCGCTTTAGATAGGCCCGTCTATAGAGAGTACTACTATAGTAACTAAGTAGGGTACTAACGACTCTAGTAACGCTAGAATTTCTACTAAAAGAAGGCCGATCGCGTAGGCTAGCGGCCTTCTAGTAGCTCTTCTATTTATACTAGCGGTAAGACCTAGAGTAATAGCGGATAATAGTATTATAGTATTAGATAGTACGACGAATTCGAGCTAGTTAGACGAGTAAGGCTACGACTCTATACGTAGGTAGAAGATTATAAGAAGTCTTAAGTAGGCCCGTCGCGTAAATATATAGATTAGGCGGTAGAGGTTCGGCGATCTATATAGATAGTTTAATATCTTTCTAGTAAGCTACGCCGCGTACGGGAGCTAGGGCTATACCCTTCTATACTACTCGTCCTAGCTACTAGGCTAGATAGTATTACGTATCGGGGCGATCTAGGAGATATTACTTAGCCGGAAATAGCTAAAGATATATATAGAGTACTTTAGATACCTCGCTTCTATATCGATCTATAAGACGTTTAAGCTTAGCCTAGAAAAGTATAGATACTAGAAAAGAGAGAATCTAGCGAAAGAGGTATTTATATACTAGTATCTCTATATTATTAATACGTTCGTCCTCCTCTAGTTATTCTTCGACTAGGAGTATAGAGAGCGTCTTATAATATAGTTTAGAATCGACCTAGTCTTAAGCGATAAAGCCTATATCCTCTACCTTAGCTAGTCTCCGCTAGAGTACTACGAGGGGGGCTTTATACTCTACTACCTAGTAGACTATTTCTAGTAGATATATAAAAGATTTAAGGAACGCTTCGGGTACGAGAACTACTAGAGTATATTCTCGTTTACTAGAGAGCTACTCGAGCGGTATCTAGGTCCCGATATAGATACTAAGAACGTAGGAGGAGACGGGGTCGATATATCCTACTACCTAGATCTACTATTAGAAGGTTAGAATCTATAGCGGAGTCGAAGTATATAGTATATACCTAGTAATAGAAAATTAAATAGGCCGCTCTCGTCGGCGTATACTATTATCCGTACTATAACTATATCTAGATAACTCTATAAATTACTAAAATAGCGCGCGTAGTAAGGACGGCCCTAGGCTACTATATACGAGGTAATAAATAGAGAGGAATACGTAATAAGATAGTCGGGGACGTAGAGAGATAGAAACGACCGCTACTAAGCTATAGGGAGAGGAGTTAGACGGTAGGAAGGGGGGTAGATAAGAGGCTAGCGTCTATATTAGTAGAATAATCGCGGTAATAGAGAAGCGGGAGGTAGAGGCGTATACTAGAAGTACGTATAGAACTAGATTAGCTTAGCTATCTCGCGAAGAAGGTCGCTAATCCCTAGTATATAATAATAGAGAGACCGGTACCCGTCTAGGTACTCCCTCCCCGCCGAGTAGTTACGATCTAGATAGAGGTATATACTATATAAGAGAAAAGATCTAAGCTAGTCTCGGCTATTAGTTATACGTATAGAACGGAAGAAATAAAGAGAGACTCTATAGCTAGATAAGTATATTGCTATCTATAGGCCCGAGTTCCCCCTAAAGGCTAGATAGGTCTTACGGTATCTATCTAGCCTCGATTCTCGATAATATATCTTGGATTAACTTCTAGTTATAGACTATATACTCGGTATATCGTCGCGATCGATACCTAGATAGATATACCTAAGTCTATATATTATTAATAGTTATTCTATTACTTAGTATCTACCCGTTCCTATCTCCTACGCCCGATATAGATAGTTACCTAGCCTATTCGGCGATATTAATAACGACTATAGTACTAGTAGCTAAGGCTAAGTAGTAGCGGCTAAGCTCCCCCCTCCGCGATATAACTCGATCTATAGATAATACCCTCCTACCTAAATCTATTATAAGCGTCTTATCGTATCCGGCTAGTATATTAACTATTACGTAATAATTACGTACTATTAGTAACCCTAGTACCCTAGTCCTTAACTACTTACTAATCTATAAAGTCTCCTCTTTACTCTAATATCTATATCTACCTTTATTATTCTCCCCTCCCCTAACTAACTCTAGTAAGTCCCGCCCTAGCTAACTAGATAGTTACTATCGACCCTAACGCCCTCCTACCCGCTTCTCTATATTAGTACTTACGCGCCCTAGTATTTTAGATCTTACTCTAACTTTAAATCTCTTCTAGTTAAGAGTATAACTATAGCGCTACTTAATCTCTACTACTATAGCGTAATAGCGCCCTTCTACGCTAAACCCCTTAGACCTACTCGCCCCTACGATAAATAGTCGATTAGTCTTTTTCTACTCTCCGCTAGGCCTATTCTTTTCTACTCCCCCCTTATTAGGGCTAGATATATAGAGTACTAGTAAAATAGATAACGTAAGAACGACGAGAGAGTTCTAGAGGCGCGCTATAGACGCCTCTATCGTAGCTAGTAAGACTATAACTAACGCTACTATCGACGCGGCGAAGAGTTATAAGGCTATTCTTACTATTACTAGCGACGTAGCCGCCGCTATCGTAAGTACTACGTAGAATTACGATCTATCCCGCCTATACGTAGCCGGCGTACTAGACGATAAAGACGATAATAGGGAATCTATACTTCTATCTCTCGTCGCTAAAGCCGGCCCGTAGCTCGCTCCTAGATATATATAGAATCTAGTATTCGCCTAACTAGCTAATAACTTAAGAGTTAAAGCTACTACTCTTATAAAAGTACCCGAGTCCGCCCCTACCCTATTAAGTAATAAAAAGAGAGAAGAGAAGTCTATCTATTACTCTACCTCTATTCTCGCTAATTAGATAAAATAGCTAGGCGGCACCGTAGATCTAACTAACTTCGTCTATACTAACTTTATTATAATCTAGTATTACTAAGCCTATTCTAAGTACGTTAAAGAGGCCGCTACTACTAGACTAATCTAGAATAACTAGTTTCTATCTATCTAGCCTAACGTCTAGCGGGTTAAGTATATTAAACTAGTCGTATTTATATACTAGCCCGCTCTTAGAGAGCTAGTTGGTAAACTTAGTATCGAAACTTTATACTAGCGCTATCTACTCTATAAACTATACGACCCCTATATTAGTAAGATAGACTAAAATAGTAGGCCGCCTAGCCTCGCCGTCCGGAAGGAGTATACCTATCTATTAATATAATACGCTTTCTACTAATACTAGACGTATATAGCGAACGAGGTAAAGAAGAAGAGAAAGAGCCGTATCTAATATAGACTAAGACGTACTAGCGCTCTATCTAGTATACCTACTAACTTAGACGCGCCGTCTAGGTTAGACGATAAAGGCGATAAGAAAGCTATATAGTTAGTTAGATCTACTAGATATCTATAGATAGCTATCCGTAGAGTTATTAATAGTAGATCTAATAGTAGTACTAGGCTATACGCGATAAGATAGTAATTTAAATAGATTATAGAAGGTAGCGTTAGCCCGCGGTTATTAGGTAACAATTTTAAGAAGTAGTAAGTATTTATTAAGAATTTTAAAGAGTTTATTAAGAAGGTCGAGTAGGGTAACTATAGAATATAGACTAGAATTATAGAGCGCGTATAGTTAGGTAAGCTATACTAGAACGCTATTAATAATATAAATACCTACGTAGGGACGGACTTCTAGAACGCTACGAAGATACTATAAGATATAGTAGTAATAGCCGCGAAGAAGAAGTAGGCGGACGTAATAAGAGAGGTAATCTCTAGGCTTATAGAGTAGTACGACGCTAACGCGTCGTATTCTATAGTCTAGAACGTCCTCCGCGCGGGTAGTAGTAAGTTCTAGTAGAAACCCTTCTATAGATCCTCTAATCTATTCTCCTAAACCCTCGCTATCGTAAAGACGTTAAATAAGGAATAGATATCTAGTAAGAAGCTTATAGATAGAAATAGTAGTATAAATAACGCTAATTATAGACGGGGTTAACGTACTAAAATAGTAAACTATATATATCGTCTACTATAAGGTCTCCGCCGGGCCGTTACGAAGAATAAGAATCGTATCTATATAGATATAGATACTCTCTCTAATATCCTCGCTAATAGCGAACTAGACTTCTAGCGACTAGTAGACTCGTATCTACGAAAGACTATAGCCGTTCTAGGTACTAATAATAATAATAACGATAGCGACGAGAACGAGAACGCGTATAAATTTATAGAGAGACTTAGTACTAGTACGCCCTTAGCTAAGGGCCTAGCCTTAATAGTATAAGATAATTCTATAGTAGAGGGGTTATAGGAGCGCTAGAGCGAGCTACTCCGCCGGCTAGACGATAGCGTATAATAGGACGATAAATAGGCGCTCCGTAAGAAGCTAGAGGGGGTATATAAGAACCTCGTCTCCTACGTAAAGAACCTTAGTAGGCTAGACTAGCTTATAGAGAATAATATCGCTAATATATATAGTCTTACCGCCTATACTAAGGCTACTAATATCTCTCTATAGACTAGTATAATATTAAACTAGCGTCTCTAGTATAACTACCTCGAGGCTTCGTACTAGGTACTAGACGTAGTAATTAATCGACTAGACTCCTTTATCTATCCGCTTCTCTACTAGAATATTAGCCTATACTAGTAGTAGGTTACTAGCGCCTATATAGTCTTATAGCTAATAACTAAGTAGAAGCTAGATAATAGTATACTATAGATACCTTCTAGACGCGGTATTCTCCTAGCCGATAAGATAGGCCTAGGGAAGACTAAGACGCTTATAATAATACTTATTATAGTAAGTTACGCGCTCCCTTCTTAGTCTAATACTTCCGCTAATTCTTTTTATAGATATTCTAGTAGAACGTCTTAGCGATCTACCGTATTCTCTAGAAGAAGCTAGAATCTAAGGAGCGTAAGGTAAAGATTAATACTCTTAGCTAGAAGTCTATACTAATAGCCCTCTTCTATAGCCTTATTAGATAGTAGGTAGAGGAGCTAGTTAATATAACCTTATACGCCCACGTCTACGTTAACTACTCGAATACGAGGTAGATTATCTTAGATATAGTAGATTCCGGTAAGCGCTACATAGCCTACCTAGCGGCTCTAGAGAAGTCGAACGAACTCTTTAAGCCTAAGTTTAACTATATCCCTATTATCGTTACTACTATAGAGACGTAGTATAAGTACTATAGGCGGAACGCGCTACTAAAGTACGCTAATATAGCTAGGCTAGCTAGTAACTCTAGCGCGGAGACTTAGTAGAAGATAACTAAGAATATTAAGAAGCTACTAGAATCCTACCGCGAGACGTAGGCGTACGATATATAGAGTAAGTTTAACGCCCTTATTATAGATAAAGAGTACCTAATTAAGTTAGAGAAATCTAATCGGAACTACGTCTTTACTAACCTCTACTACCTACTTATTCTAATCGCGACCGCTATACTACTATCTTTAGAGCCGTTAAACGCGCTTAGATATCTATAACTCTAGAAGAAGCTAGAGTCTAGCGTAGTATACGAGCGCCTTAAAACGATATATAGAGTTAACTACGACCTATACGAGAATAGAAATAAGACTAAGAATAATCTTCTAGCCTACTATAATCTAGCCTACTTCGAGCGCTTCGTCGTTAGTATCTAGAGTTATAAGAACGTAGACGGTAGCTCCGTTCTAAACGTTAACTATAGGCTATTCGAGGCTACTAAGGGCGCTACTATCCTAAAGATCTTCGAGCGTACCTACGTACGTAGGAACTATACTATATAGCTAGAGGGGGTATAGGGCTCTAATATCGCTAAGGCGCTTCTACTACTATTCTACTACTATATTAAGACTAGATTTAACTAGACGGAGTTATTACTATATAGCGTCTACTCGGCCGTATATCTTCGCCGCCTACTAATACTATATAACTAGATACTAACGTACGACCGTAACTCTAGGTAAAAGAGATACTAGATAGTTATTAATATAAACTCTCTCTAGGCCGTATACGCCGCGGTACTTAACGCTATTCTATACCTTATTAGTATCCTAACGGGCTATCTAGTCTTAAAGAACGCGTATCTAAAGCTAGCGACGGCCCGTATCTAGGTCTAGGCTAGTATAAGTAAGAGATACGACTAGGAGCTTTTAACGTAGAAGAAGTCGTAGATAAAGAAGAAAAGAGCCGCGATACTAGGCTTACTAGATAATAATAGTAACTAGACTATAGTAGGTAAGAAGAACTAGTAGAAGGGCGAGGATAAGGGCGAGAGCGAGGACGAGAGTAAGAGTAAGAATAAGGGTAAGTATAGTAGCCCGTAGCTAAAGCTATAGATATTCTAGTATAGAGATAACGAGTATGCCTAGTTAGAGGTAGACTAGATTAAGATAATATAGTTCTATATAAATAACTACTATAACGCGTTCTACCCGACCACCCGTAAGGGAGAAGATACTATAGACTAGGGCGTTTATATACTTCTATAGCTTATAAAGTACGTTAATAACTATAGAGATAGGCGGATATTAGACCTTAGTAATAGCGACTACGTAACCGTACCGTATAGTAACGATCTAGTAGAGGCGTAGAGCGGCCTACTAAGCCTAGAGAAGGACGACGTAGATATAGTCGTATCTACCTTCTAGCTAAACTACTTATCTAAGTAGTAGGCTCTTATAAAGCTTATTATACGCCTTAATCTTTAGTACTATAAGAGCGCTATATTCGACGTCTATCTAAGTAGTAGTATATTTAATACCACTCTTCTAAAAGGCTTCGGGCTCTAGTCGGCTATAGTTATAGCGGATCTATTAGTAGAGTCGAGATAGAAGCTATTTAATTAGTTTAACCTCTCTATCGATAATATAGAGTTGGTTAACTTTCTCTTTATATTCTATAGTCTTAGTACTACCAGTCTTAATCTATAGTATACGTCTAATATAGTAATCTAGTTCGGCCCCGCTATACTAGACGCTATCTCTAAGTAGACTATTAGTTACTACTACCGTCTCGGCTAGAAGCGCGCTATAGAGGTATTCTAGCTTTTTAATAGCGACGCTTACGATATAATACTACTATTCTAGAATATAAAGTAATATCTAGTAGAGCTATATACTAACGTTAATAAGGAGGCGTTCTCTAAGTAGTTCCGCGTCTCTAATAGTAACCCTACTATAATAAGTACTAGTACGCCTAACCTAGATAACTACTATATTATTCTACTAATAGAGAACGCGGCCGAGAACGTAGACGTAGATAGTAATATATAGATAAAGAATATAGCCGAGAACGTAGACGTAGATAATAATACGTAGATAGAGGACGCGGCTAAGAACGAGGACGTAGACGGCGACGTATAGATAGAGAATATGTAGACGGCTATAGATAGGCTAGTTAGGGACGTAGCTATAGTAGCTATAATACCGCCCTAGAATCGAGATTAGATATTTAAGTACTACGACGATCTTATAGAGGACGAGTAAGCTATAGTAGAAGTAGAAGAGCTAGCGCGTACTATAAGCGACGATATACTATATAAGCTATACTACTAGGCTATAGGTATAACTATCCGAAACGTAGACGTCGAGTAGTATAACTAATATCTAGTATATATATCGGCCGCGCGTAAGAATATTATTAATAAGACCGTAAAGAATATCGTACTCTTCTATTTAGTATCTAGTAGTATCTTCTACGGTAAGTTCCCTCTACTCTCTTTCTATAACCTCGAATATAGAATACTAATAATCCGATATAAAGACTTAACTACGCTTCTCGGTAGCTATATATATAGGTTTAAGAAGAAGGTACCCGCGCCTAGCTCCGAGATATATACTATAGCGGACGGAAAGAAGAAATATTCGAAGCTAGTCTACTCTAACTATATTAAGAAGATCGAGGTAATAGAGCTAAACCCTATAGCGTATAGAAGAAAACTTCTAAATATTAATCTTATACTATACGAGTACCCCGATATCGCTATCGCTACTATAGATCTAACTATAGATCTAACTATAGATCTAACTATAGATCTAGTAATACCCTATTCTAGTAGGGCCGTAAAAAATAATATAGCTAATATCGGCTATTAGATAATCGGTACTAAGGTATCTAGGATACTTACTCTACTACGCGCCTAGCTAAAGAGGAGCGCTAGATAGGTCTAGTAAACTAATATATACGCTATCCTATCTAGCCGATATAAGTAGCGTAGGGTTACTAGCGTTATATCTATACTAGTACGTAGCTATACTATATACCGTTTAGCTCTATTCTCTCTCTTTAACCGTAGTAACGTCGAAGAACCGCCGTCCTCGCCTTCTCTATACGAGCGGTAAGCTAGTAGATACGCCCCCTATACCTTCTCTAGCCTCCTCTTAGTAGACTAGATCTAGATAGTTATAGCGTATAATAGAATCCGCTTACTAGGGGAAGTAGATAATAGTAGTAATATTAACTACCTAGATAATCTACTCGACGAGGGACGACGGGCTACTAGATACCGCCTTAGTCTATCTAGAGTCGACCTTAGTAACTCCTACTATAGTATAGCGGGACGTAACGTCGACGTATAGATAATATACTTAGACTTAATAACGAATAGCTACGATCTTCTCTAACTACTTAGATATAGAAACCCTCGTAACGGCGAGGTCGTAGGTACGTAGATAGGCTCGTACGGGAATAAGATAGAACTTAGAAAGTATATTAAATTAAGCTACTTAGCTATAGTTAAGGTAGCTAAAGAGGAATAGTTAGCTAGTTAGCGCGCGGATTTCGCGAAGCTAGTAATCGAAGTATATTACTAGGGAGTAGGCTAAGATATAGGCGGAGAAGCGGAGGGCGCGGAGAAAGATAGCCGGAATACTAATCTATCTAAATCTAAAATTAAGAAGAAATCCGAAGTAGAGTATAAAGAGAAGACTATCTATAGAGATAGTAAGACTCTAGGTATATTAGGCGTCGTAGACGCTATTATCTATAGATTTAAGAATAGAAGTAGCTAAGCGGTTAGAATATCTCGTCTAGGGACGTAGGCTAATATAGCGCTCGGTAGTAGCGTTTACTTTATAGATTAGAATAGGACGGGTACCTAGGCCCTTATAGGCGGTATAGGCGTATCTTCTTTCTCTTCTTCTACGGCTTATATATAGTATATAATTATAGCTAGTACGTCTATATAAAATAAAGACCGTATCGATAGATACGATACCTACCGCTCGAATAACTAACCGTAACGATAGATATAGTCTAGACCCTCTATCTATAGTACTAGATACTATAGCCCTTACCTAAAAGATATTAGTCTAGTATAGAACTAGCTAACGGTTCGGTCTAGACGCCCTACTAGCCTTAATAGATATACTCGATTCTATTCTTAGCGCGAAAATAGCGTCTTAAATTCGACGTAAAAACGGCGCTTCGATCTTAATACGAAAATAGCTCTATAACTTTAATATAAAAATAGTCTATAGACCCGTACGTACTTTAGCCTCGAATATAGCCCTCCTAGCTATAGAGAAGAATAGTACTCTATATTATATTACGCTAGAGTAGGACGCCGCGCTCTTTACTTAATATACTTAAAGTCTTTCTTCTTCTATACTCTCCGCCGCTACTATCTTCTTATCTATACGCCTATACTACTACGTCCTTCTATAGTAGTCTCTTCGTTTTATACCTACTACGAGTACTACTTCCCCGCGCTAGATAGGTCTTCGTTAGGTATAGCGGCTATCTACGATATAGTAATACTAGCGATACCTAGCGACCCTAATAGATTTATCTATACTATTATAGTATATAGCGTCGACGGCTAGTCGTCGTACGAATTTATTAAGAATATAGTACCTACTACCCCTTCGCTACCCTTTTTACTATCTAGTATTATACTAAAGTCTATCGTCCTCGCTAGCTTCTCTTCTACTCTATCTAGTAAGTTAGACGTCTCTAGCGCGGATAGGGACGTCTAACTACTCTTAGACCTACCGCTATTTCTAGCTTAGTTAGTTATATCTAATACCGTACGGGATACGGTAATAAGTAAGTTTCTAGAAGTCTCCTTTAACGACGCCGTACGCGTAGATCTAGAGGCTAGCTAGACTACTACTAATAAGCGCGATATATCTCTATTTATCTACTATATTACGTCGGCTATTAATACGTAGACCGTCTTTATTCTTACTTTTTACTTCTACCTACTACTATATATCGAGGCCGCGTACGCGAGTACGAAGCGTAAGCTATACGCCTAGTACTCTACGTAGTACTATAGCCTCTATATTAATATATAGATTACTAATATAATCTACTATTTCGATAAGTATAAGACCTAGACTCTATACTAACTACTTAAAGCTATTTAGTACGAAGCTCTATAATCCGTTTCTTACTATATCTAACTTACGTTCTAGTTTATTCTACGAGGTATACTACCGCGCCGTTACTAAGGGTTCTAAGACTCTTATTAATCTTATAACTAAATATAATCTAGCTATATACTAGGCGTTTATCTAGTAAGTCCGCTATAGCCTAACGCGTTACCCTACTATTAAGTACGTAGACTAGACTAATCTCTATCTAGTATATTTTACGATTAGAGTATCGAGTATAGAATTAATAAACTATACGATCTAATAACGCGCTTCTATATAGCTACTATCTCTCTCTACTTCTATCCGTCTAGTTTCGACCCCGCGTCCCCGATAACGTAGAAAACAATACTATTATAGGCGAAATAGGTAGAGAAAGACGAGCGTTTCTTCTATACTAGTAGGGCTAGAGCCGGTAGTAGCGCGGCTAAGAGTAGTAGAAGTAGCGGTATAGCTAGAGCGGCTAAGATAGCTAAGAGTAGTAGAAGTAGTAGTATAGCTAGAGCGGCTAGGGCGGCTAAGAGTAGTAGGAGTAGTAGTACGGCTAGAGCGGCTAGAGTAGCTAGAAGATTAGTAAGAAGAGCTAGAGATACTAGAGTAGCTAGAAGATTAGCGAGGAGAGCTAGAGATACTAACGTTACTACTAGTAGCTAGGGGTCGTCTATTAGGCGTAAACGCGAGACTTAAGAATACTCCTACTTTTAGTTCTAGAAGCTCGTCGCTTAAGCCCGTTAGTTAAGCCTATTAACTATATAGAACGCGGGTCGCTATATACGCTTACCTATCTTATAGAGTAACTTTTCGTTCTATAGTCGCCTTTATCTCTACGTTCTATACCTATTCTCGCGGTCCGTACGACTCTATCTACTAGTATAATCTAGAGAGCGCCGGTTAGTACTACGGGAACTATAGGGTATAGTAGAGTATTAGTCTTAATAGGAAGGGTATAAGCCGTAATAGCGAGGTAAAAGTATAGTTTATATATATATATCTAACCCGCCGCTGTATCGTACCCGTAGTCCTAGTATTACTAAGTAAACTTACTATCCCCTACGACTACTCCGAGTATATATAGTCTAGAGATCTACTACTAAGCCGTATAGACGGCTTATAGTTAGAGTAGTATCCGAATAAGAAGTACTTCTATTATTAATAAGCTACTACTACTCTTTTCTTACCCGCGACGTTAGAGTACGTTCTTATATAGTAGTTATATCTACCCCCTATTCTAAGGCCTACGGGTAGTACTATACCTTTATCTCTATATATATAGAAGATAGAAAAGATACTCTATATACTACTATATCCGCCTACTATCTAGATACTTAATAGTAGTTATACGCTATAAGTAAGGGCGGCCTTAAGGCGCTATAGACCGTATACTATTCTATATAGCCTACTTACTACCGTCCGCGACGTCGGACCGCCGTATATAGTAGTTATATCCTATAATCTTTAACTACGCCTCGTAACTATCGCTTACGTACTAGAGAGCCTAGCTACTACTTATATAGAGCGTCTAGAGTACTTGTTAGTCCCGTTAAGTTACCTATCGAACCCGTTTCTAGACGGTCGGCCCTAGTAGAAGGGTAAATAGAGGAGTATATATATATACGCTACGTATATCTATACTATATAAGAACCTACCCGGGCGACTATCTATCTTTATAGATTACGACCTAGAAGATCTATCTAGGGCCCGCGAAGTACGCCCGATATATTCTTTACGTAGCCTAGCTATTATAACGCCGCTTCTCTTCTATTCTACTCTTAAGCGGAGAGTTATAGACGTCTACGTCTACTATCTAACTACGGTATCTTCTATAAGGCTACGACGCGCTTACTATACCCGCCCTCTAGATAATAGATAGAATCGTAGTATATCTCCCTCTATACTAAGCTAGGATTTCTACGTCGGAGGATTACTACTATATATATTCTCTATTCGACCTAGCGTCTAATCTACGTATATAGAACTAGTTAGCTCCCTTATAAGAGAGCTCGACGTACGGCTATAGCCTAGGTATAGCTAAGAGACCCTCTTATATAGGCGATTACTAACGTATATTATACCGATACTAGTAGAATATATAGTAGACGGCCTATATACTTCCGTCCTAGTCTAGTATAGGTAAGCTCTACTATTAATAGGTCGGGGTATTAGAGCGTATATATATATATATACGTTAGTAAGATTACCTTCTATTTTTTTACTTCTTTTCTCGTCCCCTTCTATCCGCTTTCTAGTAAAATAATAGCGTCGCCTACGCCGTACTACTACTACTACTACTACTACTACTACTACTACTACCGAACTAGCCGTACGTAGTATTCCTATTCTTTATCTAGTTACGTACTTACCTATACTACGTCGCTACCGACGGTACCTAGGCCTCGCTATATAGATAGAGTAGACGTACGTATTTCTACTATCGGCTAGACTATAGCTATAGGCCGCTACGTTACTATATTCTCGTTAGTTACGAAGTACTAGACTATACTATACGTATAAATAGATTAAACCCTCTTACGTACTCGTTATCTATAAGGTACCTAATCCCGCTTAGCGGACCGCCTATAGATATAAGCCCCGACGACGAACGCTCGATATCTATATTCTACTAGCCCTATTAACGGCCTTATATTTAATAGATACTATAGCTAGCTATATACCTAACGACTCTATAGAAGGCTAGCTATACTATACCGCCCTAGTTAACGATACTTCGTCTACTCCTTCTTAAGATATCGGCGTTCTATTTATAGCTATAGTACCTATTACTTATCTCTTATCTAGCTATTACCCTCTAGTCTTACTACCTAAACTAGTAGGGACTACTCTCCTTATACTACTAATCTAGACCCGTATATCTTTTCGCGTATAGACGTAGTTATCTAAGATATAATAGAGGTACTAATACGGCCTCTCCTACCCTAGCCGCTAGTAACGACCTAGCTACTATATATAGGTATACTAGAGAAGACGTCGAGCCTAAAATATAATCTTATATAACCGATCTACTAGAGCTATCTCTAGCGACGTTTTATATAATATACTATAGTCTCTAATACGTAGCTAGTACGCGTACCCTTAGAGCTAGTAGCTATATAGTATTTAGTCTTTAATAGTACTTTAGTAGAAACGAGTAGTATTTTTATTATATACGACGTAGTCTAATACGTAATACTATCTATTTAGGACTCGCTAACTACCCGTATATAGTCTAGACCCGCCTTAATCCTACTTACTCTACTAAAAATTAATTATAGTACTATTCTCTACCCGTCGGCCCGTACTCCGGTACGAACGTATAGCGCTTTTATTTTATACGGTATAGTCCTACGCGTAACTATAGCGGTACCGCCTTTACGAACTACCCGTATATAGTAGGTCTATACTAGGTACGACGCTATCCGCTCTACCGAAAACTAACTAAGGCGCCCGCCTATTACCCTCTCTATAGAAAGGGAGTCGCTACCGAACTCTTCTAGTACTATTCTATCTAACGTTCTTATTTCTAGTAGTCGAAGTTACGATTCTCGCTCCTCTACCTCTAGTAGTTAGTATTATTAAAGCTACTAGTCTACCCTATCTACTCTGTATCGAGCTTAGTAAAGGGGAGCTTCTTTAGATTACTAGATTTATAGAACTCGTCTCGTAACGTCGCGGGCTAGTAGTACGTTCTATACGTAGTAAAGAGGATACCGTCGGTCTAGAGAGCCCTAGTAGCCTTCTACTACCTAGCTTCGACTACCGGCGGCGGATAAGAATACTAATCTAGTACTACGCGTATCTAATAAGGCGTTAGGTACCTAGAACCTATCGTCTCTAACTTAGGAGGCGCTAACGCGAGTACTAGCTCTATATTATATAGCTTAGGTAGCTCTAAGAGACTACGTATTAGCGGGCTAAGTTATTTCTTATACTCCTTCTGCCCGTACTAGAGGATAAGATACTAGATAGATAGGGGTAGTAGGCTCGAAAGCGCTTCTATATACTATTAATATATCCGCTCCGCTCTTCTAGGGAGCTACCGTAGCTATAGAGAAATATTCTCCTCTAGAAGTAGGCCTACGTTAATAGTAAGTATCTAGAGCTTACTAAGGGGCCGGAAATCTACCGCTCTTTAGTTATAATAGTAGGACGTCCTACGCGGTACGAAGAGCGTTAGCTAGCGTAGAGAATATCTAACTACGTTAGCTACCTAACGTATAAAGCAGTCTACCGTCTACGAGTACTTTATATACGCTAGTAATCCGTATTAGTATAACTACTCTAACTTCTAGATACTAGGTACGAGAACTAGCGCTCTAGGAGGCTAGGTCTATATACTACTTATATAGTCCGCCGTAATAGATAGTACTAGAAGGCTATTATTTCGTACTAGAAAGTAGTAATTCGATAGTACCGTCTAGCCGTAGCCCTATAATAGGACGACGTTACTAGACTATCGATTTATATACTCTCCCCCCGCCTCTTCCTAATCTATTACGGTCGCCTCGAAAAACTTAAATATTAGAATTAGTATTTAACCCCTTACTAGTTACTAACGCGCGAACCTCCCCCTTATCCTAATCTATAAAAGATACGGTAGTACCGGGCTATCCTAGCTATCGAGAAGGTAGCCTAGTATTAAGGCTATATACTATATTCTAGCGACTTCTAAGTCGAGCGTTAGCGCTATTATATTAGGTATATAGAATAGTAGTAATAGTACGACTATATATATAATCGTATAAGTAAGACTATCTCTCTACTACTCTAATATAATCTATAGCCTCTTCTCTTTCTTATCCTCTCTACGCTCGCCTTCTATATACTTAAACCTATACCTCGTATACTAATAACCTCCTAGACTATAGGCGACGGGGCTCTAGAATAGCTAGCTAGATATTAGACTATCGGCCGGTAACGTAGGTAAGTTATAGTATAGCTTTACTAGCTAGCCCGGTAAAAGGACGTTCTTAAGCCTTAGAGAAGAACGCCTACTAGTAGTATAGTAGGACGCGGAGGGCGTTAGAAGCTCGCTATATACTATATAGATACTCTATATATATCTATCTACTACTAGGTCGCTATAGAGGTCTAATAGACTATATAGTATATATTCTAGCCTCGTTCTCTACCCGCCCTTAGCGCTTAATACTAGATACTAGTATATCTAAGTACTATAGTCTTTATAGCGCGCTAATAACTCCCTCGTCGTATAGTATAGATATTAGTAGGTCTACGCTAGATACTATATACTAATTAGTAGGTAGTATCGCGTAATCTTTAGCTATAGCTCGATAGGTAGGTCGAGAAGGCTTATTATATATAGATCTCTCTATTAAATCTCGTCGTACCCTATCTTCTACGCTCTCTTTATTAGCGTTTACGAAGGCTTTTCTAGTAATAGTAGCTAGCGGCCCTAGCGAGAACAGCGGATATATAGTATATAATAGGCTATAAGAGATTAGCTATCGCCTTAGATAGAAGGTATAGTAGTTTAGAGATAGAGGAAGGTAATTTACTATATATTACTATATAGGTTAATAGCGCGCCGTATTAGTATTTCTTATAGCGAATATCGTCTAGTAGGTTTTCGTACTAGATATAGAATAGTAGGAAGTAGTAATCGTTATAAGGCTACGAGCTCCCTAGAAATCTACTAGTAGTATCTCGTATAGTATATAATCTAAGCTAAATATCTTAATTTCTCTTATAGTAGTTATTTCTAATAGTATAAAGGTATTATATACGTACTATCGCTCGGTTCGCTATATAGTAATATTAGTAATAGATATAGTAAGAATCTAAAACTAGTATATATTATCGATAGTAAGAAGAATTTAGATAGATTACTACCTCTATAACGCCCTTACTACGCTATTAGAACTTATAGAAACTACTAGCTTTAGCCTTACTCTCCCTTTCTAGACGGTTATATACGCTAAGAAGAACTATTAATCTCTATTTCTTACTTATATTCTACTAGAAGACGGGCGACCGTATCTACGTTCTACTAGCTCGAAATCTACTTAAGACGCGTCTATAACTACCTCTATATAGCCGTATAGATAGTACTACTAATATCGTAAGACCCTTAATAGACTATCTCTATAGTCCTATCTATATATACCGGCGAGGGCTAGTTACTATACTATACTCTAGATAAAGTACGAGTAGCCTCGACCCCCCCTTATTACTAATAGTTAGTAGCGCGACCTATATCTTTAGTATAGATATATATAGCTATATACTATAGCTATAAGGTATTTAAAAGTTAGCTATAAATTAGTAGTAAAGTTATTACGGTCTTAAATTACTTATAGATTCCGTATAAAGACCCCTATTAAGTAATTTTTAGCTAATATTTATCTACCTTATAGCTATAGTATATTCTATAGGCGTAATCCGGTATATTCTACTAGCGAAGTAAGTATCTTAGCCTAGGCTATAACTTAGTAGGTAGTAGCGAATACTCGTTCGGATCTAGGCCGTATAGTCTATATATAGCGACCTTAGTCTCTATCTACCTACTACTTATTCTAGTACTATATAATAAGAATAATTATTAGCTAGGCTCCCGCCTTAAGTAGGTACTTCTAGGAGTAGTATATATACGATACTTAGATTTAACTTATACTCTAGTACGAATATATAGCGCCTTCTCTATATACGGTATAGTCCTACGCGTAATAGTAGCGATACCGACTCCGCGAACTACTTATATATAGTCTATACCTAGTATAACGTCTTCCGCTCTATCGAAAACTAACTAAGGCGCTCGCCTACTTTACTCCTATATAAAAGAGTACGCTACTAATTCTATCTACTACTACCTAATCCGGCGTTTACTTACCCGCTAGAAGTAGAGGCTATAATATCTAGTTCTTAGTCTCTAGTAGGCGGCGTCTTCGAAGTCGTTACTAGTCTACTCTATCTATTCTATATTAAGTTAGGTAAAGAGGAGCTTCTTTAGGTAGAGAACTTTATAGAACTCGTATAGTAAGATCGCGGGCTAGTAGTATATCCTATACGCGGTAAAGAGGATACTATTAGCCTAGAGAGTCTTAGTAGCCTCCTACTACCTAGCTCTAACCGCTAGCTACCTATATAGATACGGTTCTACGCGTATCTAACTAGAATCGGGAGGTAACGCGGATAATACCTATTCCCTAGAAGGGGCTAACGCGAGTACTAGCTCTACGTAGTATAGCTTAGATAGCTTTAAGAGACTATATATTAACGGGCTAAGTCGTTTCTTATACTTCTCTCGCCCGTACTAAAGAATAAAATACTAGATAGATAGAAGTAGTAGGCTCGAGAGTACCTCTATATACTATTAATATATCCGCTCCGCTCTCCTAGGGAGCTATCGTAGCTGTAGAGAGACGTCCTTCTCTAGAAGTAGGCCTACGTTAACGGCAAGTATCTAGAGCTTACTAAGAAGCCGGAAATCTACTACTCTCTAGTTATACTAGTAGTACGCTCTACGCGGTACGAAGAGTATTAGCTAGCGTAGAGAATACCTAACCGCGTTAACTACCTAACGTATAAAGCCGTCTACCGTCTACGGGTACTTATCCCCCCTAAACGACCCGTATTAGTATAGCTACTCTAACTCCTAGATACTAGATATAAGAACTAGCGCTTTAGGAGGTAATATCCTCTTATAACTTAAGTAGCTCGCCGTAATAGATAGTACTATTAGGCTATTATTTCGTACTAGAAAGCGGTAGTCGGATAGCCTTTTTAGGCTATCGTTCCGTACTAGGACGCTATTACTAGACCGTCGATTCTCCTACCTTCCCTAATTATACTAACTACTCTCCTAATCTAATACCGTCGCCTTAAAATACTATAGCGTAAGAATTAGTATCTAACCCCTTACTAGTAACTAATCCGCGGAAACCCCTCTAATTCTAATCTACGAAAGATACGGTAGTACCGAGCTATTCTAGCCGTTAAGGAGATAGTCTAGTATTAAGACTATATACTACGTCTTAGTATTATCTAAGTCGAGTATTAGCGTCGTAATAGTAGACGTATAGAATAGTAGTAACGGCGCGACTATATATATATTTATCTAAGTAAGACCGTTCCTCTACTACTCTAATATAATTTATAGCTTCTTCTTCTTCTCGTTCTCTATACGCTCGCTCTCTACGTACTTAAATCTATACCTTATATACTAATAACCTCTCTAGCTATAGATAATAGGGGCTAACGGCGGTAGCTAGTATCTATAGTAGCCGTACGACGATATAGGCGAGTTCTAGTATAGCCTCGCTAGCTAGCCTAGTAGAAGAATATCCTTAAGTCTCGAAGGAGAACGCCTACTAGTAGCGTAGTAGAACGTAGAGTAGATTAGTAGCTCGCTATATACTATATAGACGCTCTATATATACCTACCTACTACTAAGTCGCCGTAGAGTTCTAATAGGCTATATAGTATATATCTAAGCCTTACCCTAGTACTTCTTTCGCCGCTTAATACTAGATACTAGCGTACCTAAGTACTATAGTCTTTATAGCGCGCTAATAACTCCCTTATTATTTAGTATAGATATTAGTAGGTCTACGCTAGGGGCTATATACTAATTAGTAGGTAGTATCGCGCGACCTCTAGCTATAGCTTAGTAGGTAGATTAAGAAGGCTCGTTATATATAGATCTCTCTATCGAATCTTATTATACTCTACTTTCTACGCTTTCTTCGTCGGTGTTTACGAAGACTCCCCTAGTAATAGTAGCTAGCGGCCTAGGCGAGGGTAGCGGATACGCGGTATATAATAGGCTATAAGAGGTCGGCTATTACCTTAGATAAGAGATATAGTAGTTTAGAGATAGAGGAAGACGATTTACTATATATCGCGGTATAGATCGATAGTACGCCGTATTAGTATCTCTCGTAATAAACGTCGTTAGGTATATTTTCTAGTATTTCTCGTAATAAACGTCGTTAGGTATATTTTCTAGTATTTCTCGTAACGAACGTCGTTAGGTATATTTTCTAGTATTTCTCGCTACGAATATTATTAGGTATATTTTCGCGTATTTCTCGTAACGAACGTCGTTAGGTATATTTTCGTACTAAGTATAGGATAGTAGGAAATAGTATCCGTCGTTAGGTTAAGAAAGTAGAACTACCGTACTATCGCTTATAATACGGCTACTACTAAGAGAGGATATAGACTATATCCTACTATCTATAATTTCTCTAAGAAAGTCTAACTATACGCTATACGCTAACTAGCGTCCTCGTCTAGTACCTACTTATACCTAGTCTATACGTAGATATAGTACTATTAGTATAGCGTAACTATAGGCCCCCCCTAGTATAATCTATAGCTAGGCTAAAGGGTTATCCTACTAACTAACTTCTCTCTCTCTACTATATACTCTATACCCGCGTAGCCTCTATTAGTAAGGAGTTAATATCCTTCTTAGCTACGCCCTCGTCTAGTAGCTATATATAGGTACTCTCTTCCCCTACTAATATAGGGATCCCCCGCCCTACGTACGTACCGTAAGAAACTTATCGACTACTTAACTAGGCCTAGAGATAAGTTCTACTCTAATACTATTTATAGCCCCTAGGACGACGACCTAGATATAACTAGAAACGCGTACTACTAGTAATAAGTGTACTAACGATACTAATAATACTACCGACTCTAGTCATATCTATATACTATACTCTAAATATTAGGTATCCGGCCGGTAATCTTCCCTCTTCCTTCCTCTCCTACTATACCTTCTACTACGTACTAATAGGAGAATTAGGATATACCTTAATAGGTAGATTAAGACGCGTAACTAAGCGTAGAATAGCTCTATACGTAGGTACCCCCTAAGCTCGCGAGGAAGGATACGTATATAGGCGTAGCTTTAAGCGGTACTTCGGCTCTACCCCTACTATATCTTAGTAAAGTTTTTCTTCTTACGCCGTAGGTATCTATAGAAAGAAGGAATAACTTAGAGACGATAGAGCCGCCCTTCTAGAACGACCTAGTCGCTTCTTCTTTATAGACTACCGTATTTATAGTTATCTAGTAGAAAGGATATATAGGAGAAGTAGTCTTATCTCGACTATATATAAGTAGTAGCCCCTTAATCTCTAACTATCTTATAACGATATACGAGAAGAAGGGTTTTACTAGATCTATAGAAAGTATAGGGCTATACGCGCGACGAGAAGGGGTACTAGTACTAGTACTATTAGTAAATAGTAAGTATATCTCTCTTCTCCCTTCTAACTTAATACTAGGAAGTCGGCGTAGTTCGAAGCCGTAGTTTCTATAACCGTTATAAACCCTACGCCTATACCTAGCGCCTATTAACTACTATCTTTCTCCTTCTCCCTTCTAAAACTACGCTCTACGCGTAGTTTATTATTAATATAGTCGCTAGTACGAGCTATAGACCTTACCTAGCTATATACTATATTCTATAAGATAGTTCGCTAGGTACGACGACGAAGAAGGTATAGTATAGGGAAGATATACCGCCCCTCTAGTTATACGGGCGTTACTTAAAAGATTAATATATACTAGGAGATAGGGACGAAGTATATAGTATTCTATCGACGGTTCTTTACTCGCCTAAAGTACGCGCTACGTACTATTATACCTCCTAGTCTCGCCCTACTAGCTAGATCTAAGTCCGCGCCGTAAATAATACCCCTATTAGATAGTATTAAGTACTTTAGCGGTAAATAGAGCCGCGCGCGGCTCGATAGAAGTAGTTACTAACTATATTAAATATCGCGAGTTTAGGTTATAGTCTACTAGCCTCGCTCTTATTAGTACCTTCTCTAGTATATCTAGTCTATCCGTATAGTACGTATACTCTAGCTAGTATACTAGAAGCTAATAGGTACTATCTCTAGACGTATCGATAACCTCGCGATCGAATCTAGAAATATATTAGTAATAATATCTCCGTTAGAACGGTCTAGACGCCTATCTATAGAGAAACCCGCTAGAATCGTTAAGTATACTATCTTTAAGAGCGGCGGTCTATAGCTTATAGGTATATTTAATACTAATAACTAGCCTAATCGCGTCTAGGACGGTAAGTCTACCTAGTAAAGATAGAATAATATAGTTTAGGTAACTATCTAGCGGCGATAAGTCCTCTTTATAGTCGAAGAGTATATCTAGTAATACGTTCTACCCGGCTATCTCGTATTCTAGGCTATCGTTAAGCTCGTATATAGCGGATATCGGTCGTATATAAGCTATCTACTAGCGCCCTATTAGTTAGTCTATCGCTAGTTAGAAGTACGCGATACTTATCTTATCGTAAATATTAGTAGGTTATCTATATATAATATAGGTCGAGTACTAGTAGGTCTAGCCTAGAGTATTAAGGTATCCTATCTATATAGACGGTAGATACCGTTAGCTACTATACTCTCTACCGTCTATACGTAGCGTATACTTACCGTCGTACCGAAGTCGTCTATTCTATAGCTCCTACTATAGACTACCTTAACGAAGGCTAGGTCTACTAGCCGGTCTAAGAGATTATAAATCTAGTTTACTTATAAGATATAAGTACTTATCTTCTACTTCTAAAGCTAGTCTAACTATTTCTTAGCTTTTCTAGTAAGTCTATAGTCTAGAGGGGTTAGGTCGCTAGTTATAAGACTATATTCTTCCGAGTCGTTCGGCGGCTATATACTAGTAGATAGCGTTTCTAATAACTATTAATCGACTTTTCTACCTACTATACTAGACGGCCTAAATAGGAACTTAGTCCTACCTACTTCTATTATAGTCTACTTTAATAAGCTCTTTTACCGTATTAGTATAAGTTATCCGCTCCCTCTCTCTCCGACTATATTCTCTTCGGTATATACTATTATATTTCTCTAAGTAGCTATCTCGTATTCTACCCTACGATCCTCCGCTAGAGGGACGGTAAGAAATATTATATCGTAAAAGTAATCCGCTATTCTTATCCGACCTAGAAGAAAGAGGCGAGGGCGTAGTCGTAGTTAAGAGTAAAAGATAAGGCGGTAAAGAGTATATATAAACGTATAATATAGACTAGAAGCGCGGCCTAGTAAGTATAGTAAGGTATAGAAAGCTAGATAGAATACCCGAGACTACTCCGCTCTTCTATATAGTACGCCTTAGCGAAATACTATAGTAAAATACGTATAGGCGCTAGTAGTATCCCCTTCTCTTAGCCGTCGACCCGCCCGAGTAGTATTTCCTTATAAGTAGAATCTCCGTCGTATTCGCGAGGACTATACGGTAGAATAGATACTATATTCGCTACCGCTAGTATAAGTAGACCTAACTAGTAGACTATATAGTACCTATCTAGTTATCTAGTAGCCCGTCTATCGTTCTAACCGAACTATCTTAAGTACGCTCTATTATAAGACCTAAATTCCTACTATATACTACTACCTCTAAACTATCTTATATAGTAAGGTATTTTCCTACCCGAGGTAAGAAGTAGACGGTAGGATCTTTTCCTTACTATATAGGTAGTATAGTAACTATCTAGGCGCTCTATTACTTCGGGTTAAACCCTCTTCTTATCTATTATCTATATATAGGGGTCTCTATTATTACTCTATTACTTAGTATAACTAGTCTTTATAACTTAAGTACTATAAGTCTATATACTATTCTAAATAAATATAACTATAGTCTATTACTATCTTCTACTATAATACTAAATATATTAAAATAAGAATCTTTATATTTATTATATAATTCTATATCTAACTATTCTATCTTCCCTATTTATATTAACTATCTATATACTATTATATCTATTCTATTACAACTAAATAGTATAATATAGATCTAACTATATTAATAGTAGACGTTAGCTAGAAGGTATAGATATTAGTTAGAAGGTATAGATAGGTATA
Organism: Venturia effusa; assembly: GCA_007735645.1. Classification (NCBI taxonomy): domain Eukaryota; kingdom Fungi; phylum Ascomycota; class Dothideomycetes; order Venturiales; family Venturiaceae; genus Venturia; species Venturia effusa. The sequence goes on from CP042195.1 coordinate 2,298,050, forward strand.
ATATATATATATATATATTTTAAAAAAAGGTCCTAGAAATAAAAAAATTTAGTTATATATAGCCTTATTTAATAAATTACAGTAATTTATAAACGCTAGCTATAGTAAACGTATTTTTTAAAATCTAAAGATATAGAGTTATAGAACTAGCTTCTAGCTCTCTAACCGTATACCCCGCTTAGTAACTATATCTATATTTATTATATTATTAATCTTAAAAGTATAAAAAAGATAAAAAACTTAAACTAAAAAACTTATTTCTCTTTTCTCTACTTTCTATAATAGTTCCCGCTAACTAATAATTTAGATATTTCTATAATAGCTAGGTATATATATTTACTTACGTAATCAATACTAATAATCTAAAAAATATATCTTTAGCCTATATTTCTAGCTTACTTTTCTCTAAAACTACTATAAATATAAGAATAGTAGTTATAATAATTAGTATTATATCTTACTAATACTAGACTATAGAGATAGTATCTAGACTAATTTAGGCTAAGAATATCTAGTTAATATATATAGTATAGCTATAGATATAGTAAGAAGAAGTCGGCTTTTACTTAATTTTAGCTCGAAACTAAGACTCGCTTATTTTTTAACCCCTAGAATAAGAGCTTATATAGATATATATTTAAATTTTTATCCGCGCTAAGGTAGGAAAGTATATATTCTTATATATATACGTATCTCCGACGATATTAATATAGTATAGCTAGAGGTAATAATAAAATAGTAGTAAAGTTCTAAGTCTCTCTTTTTCTAAGTTCTTCTCTCTTCTCTCTCCCCCCGTACCCCTACTATATACTCTTACCTATATATCTATTAGATCGAAACTTTCTAAGTATATTCTTTTATTATATAGATTTTTTTTTATATTTCTTAGCGCTAGAATATATAGACTAGCTAGATAAGAGTAGGTAAAAAAAGTATTTTTACTAGATAGACTATATTATAGCTACTAGAACTACTAGAACGGCTAGATAAGTAATAAAGCTAGTAGAAAATATTAAATATACTTTTATAGACGTAATAAAAGAAGTTTTAAGACTATAGTATTTCTATAAACGTTAGAAAACTACTATATAATTCTATATATATCCTTATCTCCTTTCTATAATCTATATCTCTATTACTTACTATTTAAGACTATTTATATCTATCTTTATTTTTTAGTATATATTATTTACTATACGTTATTTATATATATATATATATAGTTAGATATATATATATATATATATCTAACTATAGTAGAAGCTAGAAGAATAAGCTAAAGATTAAATATACTTATAGAAATATATTTACTATCCTTATATATTATATTACTAAATATATTTTCTATAACTAGTATTTTAAGAATACTATACTTTTATATTAAATGCTAGCTATTTTTTTAATATCTATTTATATATTATATAGTAGAATTATATCTATAAAAGTTTTCTATAAAAAAAATACTAAAAGTATACTAGATATAGTAAACTAATATTAAACGTAATTTATTTCTATATTATTAGAATTTCTTATATTAACTATATTAAAAGAGAATTAGATAGAAAGAAATTGATATATATTAGAGTTACGTACTACCTCGATACTCTCCCTAGAGAATCTCTTATACTTATATTATATTCAATTAGTATTTTCTCTAAAAAAATCTTATTAGAAATAGGAGTCTGATTATTTATTATTCTATACTAGAGATATAGAGAAGAACTATATAAATCTAATAGTATATCTTTTATAACTATAGATCTAATACTTATTAAGTTATTAAGAGAGTAAGATAAAGAGAATATATTCTAAATATCTTATAATATTTAAATTCTTCCTAGCCCTCTATACTACTACCCCTAATAATATAAATTACGAAGCTTCTAAGTCTAGTAGAATATACTTATATATAATAGTCTAGAGTCTTTATATAAACTCTAATTATTAAAAGCTTTACTATAGTTAGATTACTAGTAAAAATAGTACTTTTCTATTAATAAATTATTATCTACTAGATTTATATACTAGATATTTTAAAAGAGTATATAGATATTCTAATAAACTAGGTATCTCTAAGTTAGATTAGATTAAGAGGTAGATTAGATTAAGCTTAAGAATTAAGTCTAAGATTCTATATAAAGAGTAATCTAATCTAATTTAGCCTAGTAATAAATCCGCCTTAAATAAATTAGATTCTTAGTATAAATTATACGTCTAGAGAGAGAATAATCTATATATTAGTATTTATATAAAGATTCTATAAATATTTATCTAGCTATTAAAATTTAACTTTATTTAAAATTATCTATCTATATAATATATTATATTATATATAGATCTAGCTTAGTAAGTTAAGTCTTTCAGTATTCTAGAAACTAATATAAAATCTTATCTAGTTTAGTTAGATCTTAACTAATAAAAAGATTAGTTATAACTATAAAATCTAATCTAATCTTAACTATTAGAAATACTAAGAGTATAGAAAGAATATATCTTATTTTAGAATTAAGTTCTTAGATTTTTAGTTCTTATAAGTTAGGTAATATAGACTAGAATCGCTAACTCTACTTTAAGGTATTAATCTTATAACCTCTTTATCCCTACTTTCTCTATAGTTACTATATAAATTAATTTTTTTATTCTATAGAAGATATAAAAATCTATAGTCTCTTACGTAGACGGTTTTTTATATTATATAATTAATAGTTTATTCTAGTAATTAAGACTTATATTTCTAAGTTTTTCTATACTTATATAGATTTCTTCTATCTCTTTTAGAATTTTCTATTAAAATCTAGGTATATTATATACTATCTATACTATATATATTAGAATAGTATAATAAATATAATACTATAACTTATATTCTAGACTAGTTTATATATATACTATATATATAAAGTATATATACTATATCTAAGTAGTTATCCTATATATTATCTTATACTAATATCTATAGTACTTTATATAATCTTTTTTAGTCTTTTACTAATCTAGATAATTATTAACTATAGTCTTAATTAGAGTTTCTAAGAAATTAGGGAATCTTCTAAACCCTTAAATTTTAGAAGGCTTTAGAAGAGTATTTAGATCTAATATAAGTCTTTAACTTTCTAGAGACCCTACTCTAATACTATCTTTAATAGAACCTATATTAAATAATAGAATATAGGAAAGAAGCTACTTACTATATAATATAATTATCTTATATAGTGTTAGGGTTAGGGTTAGGGTTAGGGTTGGGGTTGGGTTAGGGTTAGGGTTAGGGTTAGGGTTAGGGTTAGGGTTAGGGTTAGGGTTAGGGTTAGGGTTAGGGTTAGGGTTAGGGTTAGGGTTAGGGTTAGGGTTAGGGTTAGGGTTAGGGTTAGGGTTA